>VXBP01003089.1:9391-48921 GCA_013400115.1 Rhinopomastus cyanomelas | reverse complement strand
CTTGAGCCTGGAGGAAGTGGTCTTTAAAAATCTGCTAACTTTCATGCTCTTGAGGAGAGCAAACAGAGGTTATTCTGTAGAGTAACTGGAACTCCACTGACTTCAACAGGAAGAAGAACATAAGCTGAGATGCCAACACCTACATGTATCCTCCTAAAGCTAAGCGAGGTGAATCCTGTTCTTCTTCGTATGTCCCTGATCCAATCAGACCGTGGGTTCAGCTCAGGAGATGTGCTGAACTGATGTCTGGAAAATAAGCCAAGAATGTTCTAATAGAAGACACTGCACTTGCTGGAATAATCAGATAAGCAGATCTGGCAAACTTAGCTCCAAATACAAGTGCTTTTGTGCCTTCTTTATTGTCAAGAACAAGAAGCAATTTCCAATGAACAATATTCATATTCTAGTGTGTGTCTTTCAGTAGGAGAAAGGCAAGGACTGGCTACACAGATATATTAAGTTACACAGTGGAGAGAACAGATCTGTGCTCCTCACGGTAGTTTTGTGAAAGACATTGAGCTAAAATATTTTTTTAGTTATTTGCTGTTGTGATGCTTGTGTTTTTTTAAATCAAATGATTATGGTTTGTGGACATGTAGCAAGTACAGGCAATATCTACTTCTTCTCATCTACCTCCTGTTCCATGTCTGCATCTGATGTTCAAAGTGCCCCCATTTAACACAGCATCCTGCTTCCCATAAAAGCAACAGAATTCATTCCAGAAATTGAAATTGTTAATTTCAAATCCTGGGTTCACTTTTTCTTCATCTTTTGCCCTGCTTGCCCCGTTTCAGGTAAATATTCATAAGGGTAGAATAGTACTGGAAATACATAACCAGATGAATCTTTAATGTCTGTCAGGAGATTACCATTACTGAACTTGCTTTTATCTTCCTATCATTACCCTTAGCATGTGATGTTCCTGAGTCAGATAAGCTGTAACTTCCGGATGGAGCGTTGTCACCTCCAGAAACTGGGTCCACAAGGCCAGGATGTGGGAGCAAAGCCAGGCGAGGTCCTTGCTGATCTGTTCCGCTATCTTCTCTGGATTGCTCAGCAGCTGAAGGAGACAAAGAATGTTTTGAGAGTCAGATGTTATCATGAAGGAACATCAGTTTGTAGGTCAAGTATTTTTAGGAATAGCAACAACAAAAAATCCTCTTGATTTAGAATTATTATTATTAAAGCTAGTCTTTTCAGTTATTTTACCCCCAAAATAAAGCCAGTAAGACTTCGTGGTTACTCTTTAAAAATAGCACATTTTAGTGCAAAGGGTCTCACCTGGACAGGAGACCCTGTACAGGTACAATTGAAGAGCAAGAAGTGAGAACAGCATCAATTTTAACAGGCAATTTACTGCAAAGGTAAAATTTGAGGAAAACAACAAAATAAGTGGGTTGCAAATGACCCACCAGATGGTGCTAGATGCCATGAAATAATAAACCACGGCTGAGCGAGGAAGAAGCCTTCGCAGTCGCAGTGGGGTACCAGATGGGTGACCTGGCAAGCAGAGGAGTCAACAACTCTCCCCAAAGACGAGTACAGTGTCCTCAACACACGGTGAAAACAGACATCCCGGGGTTTGCTGGTGCTTGTCTCCCACAGCAGGACATGCTGGGGCACCCTGTGCCACGCAGCTCTAGCCTGTAATTCCGTGCTGAAGATATGCAACCCAGGTAACCCGTTTCAGCAGCTAAATCCTTGCATATAAATCTCACTGGCTTCCCAACTGCTTTGACAAGAGACAAATCCACTTTTCATCATAAAAAGTAGAGAACTGAGCTTTCACGTCTTCCGGGGGTCCCTACTTTGTTCTGTAACATTGCTAATCCTACCAGGCATACTCAAGAACCCCTACCAGAGGAACCATTTAGCAGTTGCTGGCTAGGTCTTTCTTTTTTTGCTAGGACTGCAGTCCAGCTGACCACCTGCTTGTGTTTCACATGCCACTATGCAGGAACACTCCAGGTTGGTGACACTGTAAAATAAGCCCTAAGTAAAAGCAAACTGCACGTGTGAGTGACAAACAGAGAAAATGCATGGGTGCTGACACAGGGACTGTCACCGAGCTTACACTGTTGGGGTGTCAGTCTGTTTTCATGGCTTGTCCAAAGTGGCACAAGCTCCAGTGCTGGTACTGGAAAAAACCAAGGGATACTGACAGATAAAAGACCCTGCCCAAGTACTTCTCTCTGTAGAGCCAGGGCACTACTTTCTACACTGCACTGAACGTGCATCTATAAACCTTTGTACGTTTAAGTGGCCACTTTCATAATAAACAGAAAGGACAGTGTTCAAAAAAACCCTTTGCTTTAATAACAGGTAGAGAGGAAGGGAAGGAGGAAGGGAGGGAAGAAGTTAGGAAGCAGGCAAGGAGGAAGAAAGAAGGCAGGGGGAAAGGAAGGAGGGAAGGAGGGAAGGAGAGGGAGGGAGGGAAGGAGGGAAGGAGGGAGGGAGGGAGGGAGGGAGGAAGGAACTTTCCATTTCAAATATTTTTTCCCATGGCTGATAAATATTAACTGGAGTGTGAATAGATTTCCTGTTTGGTTTGGCTTCAGTTTCCCTCCATTAACTGTTATTTTGTCATTTTTCCCTGTTCTGACCTTTCTGCTAATAAACCAAGCAAATGAAATCTATTAAATCTCTGATTATAAAGTATTTTCCCCAGTGATCAGCTGATGTTAGCATTTCTTCCTGGCACCATTAATGACTTGTTTGTGACTCAAAATAAATATGGCAGAAGCAAATTAAGGAGAGTAGTCAGACACTTCTGTGCCAAATTAATCTTTTTCCTCCCATGACCCTCCCTACACATTTAGATTTTTATTTGAAAATACGTGATTGTACAGCCTGCCAAAGTGCTTTTGCTCCTGCTAGCGTCATAGCTGCACTTGCACTGCACCCCCAGCGGGTTGTTTCTGCACACTTGGATACTCAAGGATGGGGTCACTGAATGATGTTAAAGCAATCCAGCTGGTGACTTCTTGAAAGTGACAAGAAACATCTTGTGACTAATCAAAATGATGTGAAATTGTTTGTAGAAGAGTCAACAAACTTTCTTAGGGCACCAGATTCCCTTTCTCTCCACTCTGACACTGCGCTGGGCTGTCCCAGCGCACCTGAAAAACAAACTGGAAAATTTGTGGGCAGATTATACTGAAGAAAATACCTGTAGCTCTGTACAAAGCTGAGATAACGTTTCTTCCACAGAGAGATCCTCTAGGGGAAAAAAGAAAAGAAATTGGGTTTGAGAACAGTACATCTGAAACATTAATGCTCTGCTGTTCATTCATGAGAGAAACAGGCAATTTTATATTTTACCCCAACAGACAAATTCCTGTTTGGATGGGGGTGCTCCACAACCCACCTGTACTGGTACAACCAGTGCAGGTGCAGGTACAACTTTTGCTCGTGTAACCAGCACCACTAAAACCTCTGGAAGTTCTGGAATGTTGTTGTCAGAACGAAGACAATGTGGTTTTTCATTGTCTACCCTCTCTTTCACTAGATGTTTGCTTCTTGGCCTTTGGTATGCATGGATAACTCCAGAACCGAATGCAAAGTCAGAGCAAATTATGGGCAAGAAAACATTCTCCCTATTGTGCCACCGGCCCGTGGAAGTGATACCAGATTTCTGACTAGCAAAGGATTGGGCATCTCTGCACCACCCTGTGGAGTGTGAAGTACTTCTCCACTCCCACAGCAAGCAGCAGTGCTTTGATGCAGTCTTGAGAGAATCCAGCTCAGGGACACTCCACTTGAAACGCGCCACAGACTTTAAAGCAAAGGAGGACATAAATCAACTCTCCAGCTTTGGCAGCTTGCTTTTGCAATGCGGAACTTTCTAATGGTATCTGTAAAGAAACAAAGCAGAACAACAGGCCACTTGCCTCCCCAGTCCCCAAGTGACTTGTAAATACTACTAAGGAATAGGAAAGAGTCGACTAAGACAAGTAGGACCTTGAAAAGGTCCATCCTCAGCTGGTAAAAATGGGGAAATAATCATTCCTACTTTCAATGTCTAAACGAGACTATTTTTTAATGCAGAATCATAGAATAATTATGGCTGGAAAGGACCTCCAGCATCATCAAGTCCAGACTTCAACCCAGCATCTCCTTAACCCCTAGACCACGGCCTCAAGTGCTCTAGCTACTCACTTTTTAAACACCTCCAGGGGTGGTGACTCCACCAACTCCCCGGGCAGCCTGTTCCAGTGCCCAACCCCTCCCTTAGTAAAAAATTTCTTCCTAGGATCCAATCTAAATCTCCCCTGACATGACTTGAGGCAATTTCCCCTCGTTCTATTTTTAGGAATTTGGGAGAAGAGACCAGCACCAGCCTTGTTACAACCTCCTTTTAGGTAGCTGTAGAGAGCAATGAGGTCTCCTCTCAGTCTCGTCTTCTCCAGACTAAATAACCACAGTTCCCTCAGCTGCTCTTGATAAGGCCTGTTTTCCAGACCTCTCCCCAGCCTCACTTGTCTTCCCCGGCCCCGCTCCAGCCCCTCAATGTCCTTCTTATACTGTGGTGCCCAAAGCTGGACCCAGTACTCAAAGTCCAGTTCGACGAGTGCCAAGTACAGGGGCACCATCACCTCCCTACTCCTGCTGGTTACACTGTTCCTGATACAGGCCAGGATGCTGTTGGCCTTCTTGGCCATCTGGGCACACTGCTGGTCCCTGTTAGCCAGCTGTCAACCAACACCCTCAGATTCTTTTCCACCAGGCAGCTCTCCAGCCACTCTTCCCCAAACCTGTAGTGCTGCTGGGGTTTGTTATGAACAAAGTGCAGGACCTGGCACTTGGCTTTGTTAAGCCTTATCCCATTGGCCTCAGCCCATCGCTCCAGCCTCTCCAAATCCCTCTGCAGCACCTCCCTACACTCAAGCAGAACAACACTTACCCTTAGTTCCATGTCATCTGCAAATTTACTGAGGGTGCACTCATTCTCCTCATCCAGGTCATTGATAAAGACATTAAACAAGACTGGTCCCAAAACTGAGCCCTGAGGGACACCGCTTGTGGCCAGCCGCCAACTGGATTTAACACCATTCAACACAAGTCTCTGGGCTCACCCACCCAGCCGGTTTTTAACCCAGCAAAGAGTCCACTTGATTGAGGGAGCTAGAAACAAGTATTTAGAAAAATCTCTGCAGAGATTTGTAGTCTTTGATTTAAATTAACTATTTTTAGAAACCTCTGACAAGATTAATCTGACTGCTACAGATCTTTACAACCGAATGAGTCGTTTGCATTCTCCCACTGATGAGTGGAGAGAAATGAGCAAGTACCAGGTGGCTCATGCCATCACAAGGTAGAAAGCACTGCTTGTCAGATAACATATTTTATAGTCCTAAATGCTCCTGGTTCTCCCCAGTAACTGTAAGCTGAGACAGATAGAAACACTTGTTTCACCTTCATCACATCGGGTGAACCTCACACCCCACTGTTTTGCTGAGTTTTGCAGCAGGCCCCACAATATTGGCCTTAAAATCAGTAGATTTTGAGAGTGTGAATAAAATGATGCAAATAGCACTTTGCTCAAGAGGCTAAGGAGGGGATCTGCGTCTAGCAAATTTGCAGGCGTTACAAGTACATTTGCAATTTAAGAGCCTGCTTCAGTACTGGTACTCATTTGAAAACCCACGGAGTTGTGTTTAGAAAGCAAATATATGCTCTGTGGTAGTTCTCCAGTTGTGGTCAACCAACCATACACAACATTGCCATCTCCCAACCTATAAGCATGTCTAGGGGAGGCAGAAATAAGCTATTATGTGGCTGCTAAACAGGATGCCTGAAGCCCGAGTTTTCTTGCGTGTTGGATTCTGTCTGAGAGCTCCTAGGCTGCAAATGCTGTTTGTTTTTCCATAGCTGGATTCAATACACAATACGTGCTCTTCCCTATGAGTTTTAGGCTATCTTGAAGGGAAACATATGTTGGGGGACAAGATGTGAAGTGGAAAATGGGAGCTATGAAACCCACAATTCTATAAAGCATAACGTATCAGGTGTGATAGCTCCTGTATATAAGCACTGTAGAGTGAAACTGGAAAATTTTTCTGCTCCCTTTTTAAATCCACTGGCCAATGCAATCAACCCTCTTAATCTGATTATCTCTGCAACACAGCGAAGTGATAACTGCAAAACCTGTTTACAGAAGTATGAAGGCACAAAACCACAAACGGGAAATCGTTAGCCACATTCCTTGAACGCAAAGAAACAAGTGGGAGAGTCAGTGATGCACCTCACTTTCACAGGAGCTCGTGCTGTCGTTACAAAGATGACTGAACACAAATCACAGCTCTCCATCCTGCAACTCCAGCCATCCAGCCAGAACTTGCACATTGGACCAAGCAGGCCTGAACGGCCAGAAAAGGCTTCTGCCAAATCAGGAAATCTATTAAACAATTGAATTAGGAAGAAAAGCAGAATAATTTTAAAGAGCAAGGTATTTGGCAGGGAAGAAAAAATGAGGGGATGCCTTTCAAAACCACTCATGTCACCTTTCAAGGTTTTCTTTTCAGTTCTAAAAAATATGTTTCTTCCAAAGGAAGAGAGAGTCTGCAGTCTTCTCCAGAGTCCACGGCAACTTAGAACTTGAAGTTCAAGTCTTTAAAAAGCAACTGATGTGAAAAATCACAGAAAGACAAGTGGTTTGGGAAGTTTATCTCTACACTATACCCCTCTATACAACAGGCTACAACCTGTAAAAAGATTTGTATAAACTAAGAAGGAAATCATCTAGTGTGCTAAAGTCAATGCTGATCAGAACATAGGGACAAAATTCCTCCAGAATCTCTGAACGGCCCAAAAATTTTGGTACCTACTTGTGCTGGAAATGCAACACTGTGAAATACTCAGCAATTTTATATGTCTGTTCACTCACCCAGCTTCAGCTGCGGTAAGTTGGGAATCTCCTTCATTATGAGGGTGTAGTACATATGAAGTCCTCTTTGAGCATTCAAGAGCAGAAGGCAGAGGTCCTTATGCCATTTGTACGCATGCTGCATGCAGTTTTCAGATGGGACGTAAAAGCTGCCCTGTACAACAGAAGGATAAAGAAAATAAAAGACAGAGATTGAATTCATGATCTCCCCTTGTCCTAGAGGTTTACACAAAATTCATGTTGTAGGCAGCCTTTCCTTTCTAATCAAGCAGTTAGCACCAAAGAGATTGCAACCATCCCTACCTCTTAGCTACCTAGGTGTGTAATTACAATAGTATCTGATTCTACATGCACCCTTTGCCCAAAACTAGTAGGTCCTAGCAATGCTGCCATGTGCATGACATCCTTCAGTCCACAGAGTCCAACCATACAGTCCAACTATTTAGTCTATCTCTGTCCTTCGCACATGTCCCAGTTGTGGAGCAACAACTTCAACAGTGGTGTGAAAAACATCCCTGTTATGGAAGGAGGGGTGGAGAGGTCTGTAGAGATGGCTACATTCACTTTCCTTTTTTACTCATATCCTCTCGACCTCTTTTGCAAAGGCGTTAGCTTGATGGTTTCATGATGTGCTGAGTTATGGTGTCAGTGGAAAAAAAGCAGATGACATTGTTTTCCAATCAAAAAAGAGGAGACTGTGCTCCCAAGATCTGTGTCTGGATCTCCTGTGGTAGGAGATGTGATTGCATATATCACCACATGCTTATTACACAAGTCTCTTAACGACCACACTTAGAGTATAACATGAGTTTGCATCAGGGCACCATAAAGCAAAAGTTTTCACTGCTGTCAAAAACTTGTATAAATAACTCATATTTCAAATTTCCATTATTCATACTCAAAGTAAAACTATTAAACTAGAAGATTATGTCCAGGATTTCACTGAGGAGTATTATGACAACTATCAGTAAAAGCTTTTACTTCTGAGGTCTCGACATCCATTCCAATTTCATCCAACAACGCAGCACAGAAGTGTGTGAGCACTTGCGGGTTTTATCTGGATGCTGTTCCCTCAAACAGGAGTAAGTTATCTGTTACTGCATGATGAGAAAGGATAATGAGAACAGAGAACTGAGACAGCCACCTAGATTCTCTGTCCTATGAGAAATCAGGGAAGTTGAGAATTCACAGCATGTGGGTTGCCCAAAGGCACCAGGACAGTTGCACGGATATGGTGAAACATCAACAAACTGCACCTGAAGAGGGGTGGTTAGCAGATCAAGAGAGGTTCTTCTCCCCCTCTACTCTGCCCTGGTGAGACCACACCTGCAGTACTGTGTCCAGTTCTGGGCTCCTCGGTTCAAGAGGGATGTGGAGCTGCTGGAGAGGGTCCAGCGTAGGGCAACGAAGATGATGAAGGAGGTGGAGCACCTCCCTTATGAGGAGAGACTGAGGGAGCTGGGTCTCTTTAGCTTGGAGGAGACTGAGGGGTGACCATTAATGTCTACAAATATTTGAGGGGTGGGTGTCAGGAGGATGGAGCTGGGCTATTCTTGGTGTCATGTATTGATAGGACGAGGAGCAATGATTTTAAGCTGGAACACAGGAGGTTCCACATCAACCTGAGAAGGAAATTCTTCCCAGTGAGGGTGACAGAGCACTGGAACAGGTTGCCCAGGGAGGTTGTGGAGTCTCCTTCACTGGAGATGTCCAAGACCCACCTGGATGTGTTCCTGTGCGACTTGGTCTCGGTGATCCTGCTGTGTCAGGGGGATTGGACTAGATGATCTTTCGAGATCCCTTCCAATCTATAATGATTCTATGATTCTATGACTCTATTGCTTATCATTGATGGGGTTAGAATACGATTCCTACAAACCAGTGAGGTACTGATGGCTTTTTTGGATTCTGACAGCCCCAACAGATGTGCAGGTCCAGGGGCAACAGTGGTAACTCCAACCACACACCAGGGTATCTCCTGAGTTCTTCTCCCTTTAGCTTCCCCAAAGCTGCTTAGCCTGAGCTGGGATGCTTCCTTCAGCTTTCTCATGCAAATCTTTCAGATGTTAACAAGCTTTCTGTGGTAAACACAAGGGGGACCGCTCAGCTTGACCCACACGAAAACGACTGATGATAAATTGATGAAGTTGGTTGTTCTTGTTCAAATCCTCCAGCTCAGCATGAATCTGATTTACTCTCACCATGGAATGCCGAAAGAGGCAGCACAAAGAGACGGTGCTGGAAACAATAGAAAACTGGAAGGTGACTGATACACGATGTTGTGAGATCATGTCCTCTTTTAAATGCCTTGCTGATTTTTTTTTTTAAAGCAAATACTCTGGCATTGAAATGCTTCACTGATGAGCAGAAGGACAAATGTGAGATAACGTTGTAGCTCATACCGATACCGAACATGACATTGTTGTGCAAGACTACACTTTCATAGGTTGATTTTCAGCCTTTCTTGGCTTAGATTATTGTTTAAAAAGAAAAATACTAGGAAACTGTGACTGCAGGTGAAGATTTTATCAGTCAGCTCAGGTTTAAATTAAGTAGTGTTTGTCCATTTCTCTTAAGGTATTTTTAAAATTTGACCTCAGCTGAATTAGTAAAAAAATTGTAAGACCACATAGATCAACTTACTGAAGCACAGGGTTTAGGAGAGTATACTTTGAAAAGATTTACACTTTGGAAAAATGTAGACTGGGGGGAAATTTTATTAAAAAAAATAAAACTAATTCATCAATGTGTTTCTCACAGAAAAAAAATCCAGTTTTATATCTTCCACGTTAGGAAAATACATATACACCGAAAGATTGTTAATTATCTTTAAAAATAGACCGTAAGAAAATTCTAGGCTCTGAGATAAGGACTCACATAGATATCTATTTCTTAGCTCCTACCCTGGTGAGAAATGAAGAACTGAAAAAAGCCCCACATTGCTGGGCAATGATTGTTTTCATGAGAGAGCTGACATCAGGGAACTGAACTGTGGTCATTTCTTCCTTTAGTTATGAAGGAAGCGTAAGACAACTGACCACATGTTGTAGAATGTAGACACACAGAACACTGAGTACAGCCTCAACACACAAGTCAAATTTACTCCAGCATCACTGTTCATCAACATGTAAACTTTCTTCAAATTACTGTAACATACAGATGATATAAATGTGTGGATTGAGGGTTATAAAAAGTGCCCCCAGATCTCCTCCCTTTTCCTATCAGAGCAGCTGGGGGAGAATATCTGCAACAAAGATACATTACAGAATCACAGAATTATTGATGCTGGACAAGACCTCTGAGATCATCGAGATCAGTCATGACCTAACACATTGGCCAGACCAGGGCACTAAGGGCCACAGCCACTCTGTCCTTCAGCACCTTCAGGGATGGGGACTCCACCCTGGGCAGTCTATTCCAGTGTCTGATCACCCTTTCTCTGAGGAAGGGCTTCCTAACATCCAACATAACCCTCCCCTGGCCATGTCAGGCCCTACCCTCTCATCCTGATGCAAGTTGCCTGGGAGAAGAACCCGCCCCTCACCTGACTACAACCTCCCTTTTAGTAATTGTAGAGAGAGAAAAGGTCCCCTCTGAGTGTCTTCTTCTTCAGGCTAAGCAACCTCAGCTCCTTCAGCCTCTCCTCATGAGGCTTTCCCTCTAATCCTTTCCACAGCCTTGTTGCTCCTCTGGATCTGGTCCAGCATTTCAATCTCTGTCTCGAAGTGAGGGGCACAATTCATATTCCATGCTTTGAGAACACCGCTGCATGGGAAAAGCACCACTGCACAGCTGCAGTTCGAGGCTGTACCAAACAGGCACAGTTCACACCACACTGTGTGTGAGTAAGAGGTCACATCATTAAGCTGAAGCATTTTGATGAAACTTTACTAAATGACATCTGACTTTGAAAGGCTGTTGTTTAATGACAACATCCACCCTAATTTGAAGAATCACCTTGCCAAGGTGGAAAGTCACTGTAATAGAAAAGAGACATTAGGCTCCAAATCTCAGTACTTCAGTGACTTAAAGACGTTACTGCTCTCATAGGGCTGTTTGTTCTGAAAGGTGTCATGTGCACACAGGATGCAGAGCAGGACGTAAGAGTCATTATTAAACCCACCTTGGGGACAGTTTAAGCTAATGTGAACTAAGTTTTGTGCATCCTTTTCTGCAGGGGCCCCATCAGGGCAGACATCTGTTAGATGACGCCATTGTAAACTGCTGCAGCTAAAACAGCTTATCTGTAATTTCTCAGTAAACTGAGGAATTTCAATAAATATCTTCTTTTGGAATGGCCTGAAACCTTCCACATTCACTATTTTAATTGCATCTTCTGTGCATGGTCCCATATTTCCTAGGCCTGAAACCAGGATACAGACCACAATGCCAGCATATCAAGTTCAGTAACAAACATGGCACAATGTATTCTAGGGAAAAACACTGCCCTAAAACTCTCAGTCAGGATTTCCAGCAGCTGTGACCTATTAAACACCTACAAAGTCCTCAGCTCTCTGGGTTTTTCTCGCATCAGGAGGACAGATGTCAGTTTACTTCTAGTAAAGACAAAACTACTAAAACAGAAGTTCACACTGAAGCTAACAATTCCTGCTTGCACAAAGCATGATGGCTGCTCTGGGCTTGTCATAGCCACCATCAAAGTACAGGTTAGTTTCCTTTGTAAAGATTCTGATGACCTTTTGAGTTAATTCCTTTCGTCTACCGTTATTTTAATCTCATCAGGATGTAGGTGGACAGATCTTTCTATGCTAGCTGTAAAGTGAATCTGTATTGATTTCGTTTTCCGAAGCCCTCTCTGTCTTCAAGAGCAGACCGTGTCTCTGGATTTCTTTTCTATGTCTGAAAATTTTGGGAGCAAGTCAATGCCTGATGAATTGTCACTTTACTTCACAATACTGTGATAGCAAAGGTGGATGACAACACAGAACCTAACAGTACAGAAGCCAGAGACATGTCTGACTTCCATTGTGCTAACATCATTAGATGTTTGCAAAATACATCAAGAAAGCCAAGACACATGGAAAAAGCAGCAGTCAGGAAAACAATACAAACAACTGCAAAGGATGTTGGTAACTGCAAACTCTGTTTTAAGGTTTGTTTCTTTTCTGTGACATTTGAAAGAACATCAGCTGTATTGATCCCAGGTGAAAACACAAAATGAGGCTGTCTCATGAGATGCCAAATGAGACATTTTTCCTGCACCTACCTGGTGAGCTCAACCATGAGATTCTGTTTTATGCTGAGCAAGTTACCAGTACAGACGAAGGCATATTAGTAGCACCTTCTAGGGAACAAAAAGTTTTATCAACTTTGGAGACTGAACTGTTGTTGTGAGTCCTAGATTTGAAAAACTGGAGTCAAGGAGGTTGAGAAGCTTGTACATTGTCTAATATCCTGTAGAAAATAATTGTGCCCCAAGGTAGAAGTGAGACATAGCACCAAATGTTTTGTACTGACAGTGAAATCAGAATTCTTTAGACCCATACATAATCCGGTCTGTTGACCTAATGATGCTAAGACCAAAACTAAATCATTTCCTTAAATGCCACCTCTAAATATCTCTGAAATACCTTCATGGATGGTCCTCAAACACTTCACTTGACAGCCTGTTCCAGTGCTTTACAGTCTTTCTGTAAGTATTTTTTTCCTAATACACATTTTCCCTCATCCTCTCATTTGTTACTTGCAAAGAGAGACCAAACCCTACTCCCCTACAACCTCCTTTTTTTTCAGTTTTAGAGAGTGATAGAGTCTCCCCTCAGCTTCTTTTTCTCCATGCAAAATGCCCTAACTTCTGTAGACATGCCTCATCAGACTTGTACTCTAGACACTTAGAATCACAGAATCATAGAATGGCTATCTAGTTCCAACTCCTTTGTACAGGCAGGGACAACTACACTAGATCAGGTTACTCAGAGCCCCAGACCACCTGGTCTTCACCAACCTTGTTGCCTTCCTCTGCACACAATGCAGCACCTTTACTGAATTTACTGAGAACCAATGAAACAAAGAAAAACCTAGTCAAATGCTAGGTGAAAACAACTGCTCAGGGGGTTGGAAATGTAAAGGCTTCAGTTTAATTGGATCATATTCTGCAAAGCTAGATCCAAAAACTGGGCTGTCACTGTCGCTTGTCCATCTGTCTTCTTAAATGTTCTAGATTTACTCAGCCAGGTTAAAAAGCCTGCAAACGCAGCAACTCCAAACACACTACACATTCTTGACAATATCCCTGCTGAATATCTTTAAATAGATCAGCTTTTAAAATGAATAGTTTTCCTGTTCAATGTTCTATTCAGTCAACAGGTTTCTTCTATAATTAGAATGTATTACTTTATAAATGCACTTTTCTTTTATAACAGGAAAAAGAAAAATTACTTGAGAAAAGCAAACACTGTAATTAAATAAGCTTTATGCCAATCATTATTCAAATGCAGAGAGTACATTACAAATATCCACTTCCAGTGTGCTAAATCCACCTAGTATCAAAAGGCACCGTTTGGAATGTGTGCTTTGTAACACACAATAAGTTGCTTGCATTTGTTTTGTGTTAAAGTAATTTCACAAACTATGTGTGCAATGTTCAACAACATCAGTTGGCAAAGTAGATCCTTTATATTGAATCTAATTTGAAACAATGCCATTCCAATTCAAATTCTAATTGCTTGTCAGGATTTTTAAGGCAGTTAAAAACCATTTAAGACTAAACAGACAAGCCTTGCAGTCTCCAGCAATATTCCATTAGCAGGCAGATTGCAGCCTACTTTGCCTGCTCCTGGTTATGATCAAGAAAACTGAAAGGAAACTAAGAGTAAATCTCAGCCGAATGCTGAGTTTACAGCTCATTATCAGTTTCTGGAAAAAGAAAGGGGACTAAAATGTAGCAACACCTCGGCAATTAGGGCTATGCCTGAAGGATACACGGATGCTCTTTCACTTGCACAGGAACACAAATGAGAAATTTGTTTGTATTTTATAACTGCAGGGATAAAAAGGAGCAAACCAGGAATGAAACCAGGAGTCACTTCATGCACTTTGTCCTATGCAAGTTATGATATTCTTGTCAGCGATTTCACAGCATTTTATATCTGCCTACTCTTTCTTAAAAAAACCCAAAAAACAACGAAGAACCCAAACAAATCTTTATTTATTGAACTATTTTTTGCATCAGGCAATGCTTGTACGGGAGTTCAATCTCTTACACAGGACAGTTGGTTGCTTTCCATTTCAAGAGTCCTTACAGTGTCCTTCAGCTACATCAGGTAAGACTCTGGTCTCTGAATCTTTAGGTCTAGATCGATATTCTCAGCCACAAAGATCCTACAGCAACAAGTTAATGTTGCTTCTAATTATTGCCACCTTTTCTTAGGATCCATCATCTCAACCATATAGGGTTGAATAGTTCCTGGACATCTTATATTGTAGTTAAGCCAGAGACTCCAATAAAACCAGATGATCTTCTATACCTAACCCTCCAGTGAGACAGACACCCCCCACCTACGTTTACTAAATGACTACAAATATTTAGTTTTCATCTCTTTTAACCTTCTTTTCTCTGCCTCCTTTAACCCTGTTTCTTATTTCTTGATGAGAAAGTGCTAGAAAACACACAGGTGTTCCCCTCTCATGTGAAGGGATGTAAGAGTATTTATGCTGGGGGGAAAATTTGATATAACCCTGCTAATTATGTTGTAAATGCAACGTGTAGTATCTGTAGCTTGAGCAGAGGACTCCAGCAGTGGGAGAAGGGAAAGTTCTTGCCCCATGTCATGAAACTGGTTGAATATCAAGACTATTTTTTCTCTGAAAGAGGTGATCAGGTAAATGTGTTAAACTGAAATCTGAAAAAAGACTGAAGAGGTAAAGAAAATCTTCTTCTGAGCCCCAAAGAAGTTCCTACAAAAGAAATAACATGAAATCCAAAGAGATGAAAAAGGGACAGGCTGACATAAGTGACACTGTCATGGGTGTCTATTATAGGCCACCAGTTCAGGACATGGATATTGAGTTCTTCTACAGGCAGCTGACAGCAGTCTCACAGCTACAGGTCTTGGTTCTCATGGGGGATTTTAACTACCCTAACAGTTTCTGGAGCACCTGCTCAGCCAGCCACCCACAGTCCAGGAACATTGGTGACAATTTCCCGGTGCAAATGGTGGAGGACCCCACTAGGAGAGGAGTGCTGCTGGACCTTGTACTCACCAACAAAAAGGGTCTGGCTGAAGCAGTGAAGGTTGAGGGGAGCCTTGGGTGCAGTCACCATGAGATTGTGGAGTTCAGGGCATTGAAGGAGCAAATGGCCATTTTGGATTATTATTATAAGGCTCTACTAAGACGAAGTAGGGACACAACTAGGAAAGCCAAGGTCTCTTTGGAATTAAACTTTGCAAGAGAGGTCAAGGGCAACAGAAAGGGCTTCTTCAAATACACTGCAGGTAAAACTAAAATTAGAGGCAACGTAGGTCCCCTGCTGAATGAGGTGGGTGCCCTGAAGACAGAGGATGCAGAGAAAGCAGAGATGCCGAACACCTTCTTTGCCTCTGTCTATACTTCTGGGGGCTGTCTTGTTATCAAGCACCAAACCACTGAGGCCCCAGAGGAAGTTAAGGCAAGAGAGGAGTTTTCTCTGGTTAATGAGGACTGGTTTAGGGATCAGTTGAGCAAACTGGATGGACATCAATCCATGGGCGTGGATGGGATGCACTCACGTGTGCTAAGGGAGACAGAGGAAGTCATTGCTAAGCCACACTCCATTGTCTTTGCTAAGTCATGGGGATCAGGAGAGGTGCCTAGAGACTGGAGGATAGCAAATGTCACTCCAATCTTGAAAAAGGAGAAGAAGGAGGATCCAGGTAACTATAGACTGGTCAGCCTCACCTAAATCCCAGGAAAGGTGATGGAATAATTTATTATTGACTCTATATCTAGACACATCAAGGACAAGAAGGGAGAGTGAACATGGCTTCACCAATGGGACGTCATGCTTGATCATCCTGATAGCCTTTTATAAGGGCATAACCACCTGGATAAATGATGACAAAGCAGTAGATGTGGTCTATCTTAACTTCAGCAAAGCATTAGACACAGACTAAGGTAGCATCCTTGCAGCCAAACTGAGGCAGTGTGGTCTAGATGATCAGGTAGTGAGGTGGGTCATGAACTGTCTGCAGGATAGAAACCAGAGAGTAATGGTCAGTGGGGCAGAACCTAGTTGGAGGCCTGTATCTAGTGGAGTGCCCCAGGGGTCAGTGCTGGGACCAGTCCTATTCAATCTATTCATTAATGACTTGGATGAGGGGTTAGGGTGCACTGTCAGCAAGTCTGCTGATGACCAAAGCTGGGTGGTGTCACCAACACCCCTGCAGACTGTGCTGCCATTCAGCGAGACCTGGAAAGGCTGGAGAGCTGAGCAGATATAAATTTAATGAACTATTCCAAGAGTAAGTATAGAGACTTGCATCTGGGCAAGAACAACCTCAGGTACCAGGGACTGACCTGTTGGAGACCAGTGTAGGAGAAAGGAACCTAGAGGTCCTGGTGAAAGCAGGATAACCATGAGCCAGCAGTGTGCTCTTGTGGCCAAGAGGCCTAACAGCATCCAAAGGTGGATCAGAACAGGGTGGTTACTAGATCCAGAGAAGTTGTCCTCCCACTCTACTCTGCCCTGCTGAGACCACGTCTGGAGTATTGTGCCCAGTTCTGGGCCTCTTAGTTCCAGAAGGACACAGAGCTGCTGGAGAGAATCCAGCGCAGAGCAGCAAAATGGGGAAGGAAATAGAACAACTCCCTTGTGAGGAGAGGCTGAGAGAGCTGGGTCTCTTGAGCTTGGCGGAGACTGAGGGGTGATCCCATTAATGTCTATAAATATGTGAGGTGTGGGTGTCAGGAGAATGGAGCCAGGCTCTTTTTAATGTCATCTAGTGGTAGGAGAAGGGGCAATGGGTGTAAGCTGGAACATAGGAGGTTCCACATCAATATGAGAATGAACTTCTTCACAGTGAGGGTGACAGAGCACTGGAACTGGCTTCACAGGGTGGTTGTGGAGTCTCTTTCTCTGAAGAGTTTAAAGCCCTCCTGGACATGGTCCTGTGCAACTAGGTGATCCTGCTGTGTCAGGGGTATTGGACTAGCTGATCTTTCGAGGCCCTTCCAATCCCTAATGTTCTGTCATTCTGTGGTTCTGTGCGTTAAAATTAAGTATTTTCAATAAGAATCTTTCATGAAGAAAAAAAACCCAGAGAAATCCTGCATTTGAGTTGACTAAAAATATAGTTATACACATAAATTATATATATATAAATCTCTACATGTGTATGCAAATGTCTGTAGGGATGTATATATAGTACATTTTAATTCAGCTGTGGAAAAAAAAATAACCAAACCAACAAATGAAACATATTCCTATCATTAATTCACTCATTACTAGAAAATAATTTATATATGCTTACACCAGACAGTGAAAAATTATTGGCAAATCTGAAAGAATAGCATAGTTCAAAGACACAAAAAACCACAAGGGCCAGCCTGTGGATGCCATTCTGTGGTGACACATTTCCTTCTCAGCCTGGTTTACTGAGTAATCACTGCATAGTCAATCATGCTGTCTGTGTATCCGTTGCTCTGTTAGTGCTTGCAGCAGTTTTCCTAAAAGGTTGTGGAATTTAGCCTCTTTGAGAGAGGAAAACAGTCCTCCAGACAACGAATCTGTAAAGATGTAATGAAAACAGACAGTCGAGAGAGAAAAGGAACTTTAAATATTTATCTAATAGGAAGACTGTAGACTACCTGTAACAGTCATGGTACACAAACCTTGATCCAATCTGGCAGGAAGGATGATCAGAGGGCTGGAGCACCTCTCCTATGAGGATAGACTGAGGGAACTGGGGCTCTTCAGTCTGGAGAAGAGGAGGCTCCCACGTAACCTTATTGTGGGCTTCCAGTATCTGAAGGGAGCCTACAAAAAGGCTGGGGAGGGACTGTTTAGAATGGTGGATAGTGACAGGACTAGGGGGAATGGAGCAAAGCTGGAGATGGGTAGATTTAGAGTGGATGTGAGGAGGAAGTTCTTCACTGTGAGAGTGGTGAGAGCCTGGAATGGGTTGCCCAGGAAGGTGGTTGGGGCTCCATTCCTGGAGGTGTTTAAGGTCAGCCTGGTCTAGGGTGGGATGTCCCAGCCTGGTGGGGGGTTGAAACTGGATGATCAGGTGGTTCCTTCCGAGCCTGAGTGATTCTGATTTCATAAATTCTCCAGTGAAGTGATCCTGCTGTGGCAAGGGGATTGGACTAGATGGGGTCCCTTCCAATCCCTGACGATTCTATGATTCTATGAGTCTATGTTGTCTATCCGCCAGCAGCAAATCTGTGAACAGAACTTCCTTTAGGGATGGGTGACAACCACATAAGGCGTCTCGCACAAACCTTGTTCCTCTGTTCACTAACAGGAAGATGACATGCTTATGGGATAAACACTTATGGAAAAGTGGAAAATCAAGAATTGTCCATCAAACAGTGTGAAACCTTGAACCAAACACATGATAAAGAGATACACCAGATTAGGATGTACTTGAATGTGCATCATCTATCTACTTATTAAATTGCCTTGCTTGTATTGATTTCCTAGTCTGATATATGATATCTTATGATGTTGTCCAAAGCCCTAAAATACAATGAAATAGCTGTACTGTACTTAGCTTTGTTTCATACAACACTAGTAACGCTAATCTAAACTGCTAGTAAAGGACAACAGCTACAAATACAGTAGCAATGCACTGTTCATGCTTTGCCTCTCACTACAGAGGTTATGGAAGAAAGCATAGCTTGGTTTTCATAAATACAAGATGTTAAGTCTTACAGTAACTGTCAGGAACCACTGAGATCATAATGCAGTAGAAAAAAAGATTTAAGACTGGAACCAGCTGCGTGATGTTTTACACTATCTATAAAATTAGAAGGATGAAAGTGTTTGACTCAAGAACCTTGAAAAGCAGGAACCCTCAGCCTTGATAAGCCATCCTCTGAACGCGTAGGACAGAACTACTCTGGTCAGCTCTAGCGGTTTTGTCTCAGGGTTTTGCTACTAAATGTTGCTGCTCAAAACAGAAGCCTTAGGTCAGGGGTCCTCAAACCCCGGCCCCCCAGGGTGTCCACCGGTATTTACCACCCCACCCCGCACCGAGCAGCCGCAGTTGACTCCTTCCTGCCGACTGCGCGGCCAGGCTGAGGTGGGAAGCTCCTCGTCTCTTCCTCCCGCTCCCAGGCAGGACAAGCCAGGCAACACAAACTACAGCCCGGCCCCTGACACTGTCTGAGGGACAGGGAACCAGCCCCTGACACTGTCTGAGGGACAGGGAACCAGCCCCTGACACTGTCTGAGGGATAGTGAACTGGCCCCTGTTTAAAAAGTTTGAGGACCCCTGCTTTAGGTTTTCCTTTACAAGTGGCTGAGAAGAGGCCAAGACAGTTTCTGATAGAAAAATTTCCATCCAAAAATACCATTCTAGTAAAAGAAAATGCTTCACACATCACATTGATTTCCTTTACAGTTTTTCCAGGAGAAAAATCTGGTGAAACACAGAAAAACTTCCAAGTGTCTTGCATTGACTCTCTTAGAACCAAACATTTTGAGGTTTTGTTTCAAACAAAACTTCTATTTTTTTCTTAATCTTCTTCCTTTGCCATGGCCATGTTCAAACAGTCATATATGATGGCATTTAAAAATACAAAACAAACCAGGACATGCACATGGGTTTTTGTTTGGTTTAAGTTTTTTTCCAGATTTTATTGTTCAGGAGACATTTCACAACTCGTTTAAATTCTGTTCTCTAGAAAGGAAGCCAAACTCTGAAATCTCAGCTTGTCTGAACTTTATTTCACATATCACTCTGAAAAGTGAACCTAGCATCTGGAGGTCATATATATGCCTATACATCATCACAAGTGCTGACAATCATGATGGCTCTTTATGTAAAAGCACACGTAGGGTATTTTTTTAAAGTCTGTAAGCAACTCTGATGATGATAAATAAAGGAAAAAAAAACCCCAACCCCATTTCCTCCACCTCACATCTAGGGCTATACATCACCACAGCGAAAATCAAAGCTATGAGAACATTTCTTTAGCAGTAAATCAAGCACTGAGGAAGACGCCTCATGAATGCTAGAGCAGGTGTCTGACAGGAGGCACACTTCTTCTAAAACAAGCACTGAATCAGCTGGCACAAGAAGTCATATGCTTTTCTTTTCTGAGTTGGATATCTGTATGAAAATGACACGTTTTGGTCCATACCTTCAGCTTGTTACTATTAAGGGTCTGCATAAGAAGCATTTATAAAACACACTAAAATATCCTTTGGCTAAACACAGAATCACAGAATAATCCAGGTTGGAAAAGACCCTTGGGATCATCAAGTTCAACCACCAGCCCTGCTCTACAAGTTCACTCCTAAATCAGATCCCCCAACACCACATCTAAGTGACTTTTAAACACATCCAAGGATGGTGACTTCATCACCAGCCTAGGCAGCCAGTTCAAATACCTGACCACTCTCTCCGTGAAGAATTTCTTCCTGATGTCCAATCTAACCCTCCTCTGTTGAAGCTTGAAGCTCTTCCCTCTGGTTCTGTTGCTAAGTAGCTGTGAGAAAAGTCCAGCACCAACATCTCTACAATGTCCTTTCAGATAGTTGTAGAGAGCCATAAGGTCTCCCCTCAGCATTCTCAAACCAAACAGCCCCAGCTCTCTCAATCTTTCCTCATAAGATTGATTCTTCAGGCTCTTCACCAGCTTCATTGTCCTCCTCTGCACTTGTTCCAGCACCTCAATGTCTCCCTTGTACTAATGTGCCCAAAGCTGGACCCAGTACTCAAGGTGCGACCTGAGATGCTGGTAGGTGGAGGGGGAGTCAAAACTTAATATTAATGAAGTACACCACAGAATGTGTAAAACCATTAAAAGACAAAGGGAAAATTCTCATAGCCTTACCAAACCTGACACTGAATAATTATTTTGTGGGAAGAACAGTGGTAGAGCATGGGACTCTGAATTCCTGGGGTCATGGGTTTGAGCCCCATGTAGGACATCTTGAGACAGTGTCGTAGGCTTACCCTGCTCCAGTAGAGGGGGTTGGACTTAGATGATCTTTTGAGGTCCCTTCAAACCTCTAACATTCTGTGATTCTGTGATTTATGAAGAAAAGGGGACAACCTGGATGCATTTAGAGAGAGACACACTATACATAAGCTTCTCTTTATACATAGTTCTAAATTTAATATTTATAAGTATGCCCAGAGATGATGTAAATCCTGAACTGCAGAACAAAATAGTACATTGTCCTTTCTGATTAAAGAGCTGCTTACTCACTGATAAAATTGCACAGCAAATCCACTCCTGTTGTTGTGATCAAGCAAGGACCCCTGAGCTGAAGAACTGCCTCGTTACTACACATCACTGCAGGCAGCAGGCATGAAACCAGCCAAGTTGAAAAGGACACTTGTTGACATTCTTTGGTTCTCCCACCTGTACGGAGACACTCATACACATGGAAGGAGATCCTGCTCGTGGTGGAGTGCAATTGTGCCATTAATACTGGCATTCAGGACAACAAAAAATACCCCAAATATTTTGATTCAGTGTTTACACACAGCAACAGGGAAAGAGATTTTCAGCTGCTGCTCTGGCTGAGGTGTAGATGACTTTATGCTCTGCAATCATGCAGCTAAACATCTAGCAGAGATATTTTTCTCTTTGCACCAATGCCATGTACAGCCTGGTACTAAATACTCTAATAAATTAAACAAATAACGATGTGCTTCCCAGGACTTTATAGCATCCTAGTAGTTTTCTTTTCAAATTGATTACATGGGTGACAACATACAAAGCTCTACATGTGTCACAGTTTGTTCACATAAGACTGTTGAGATTAGTATCTAGGAAAGCATTTGTATTTGGTCTGTAAACATGTCCAGTTCAGTTCACCATCCTGGACTATCTTCATGGCACATAGAGAGGAAAGGCATTTTTGGAGCACAGTTCATCGCCTCTACTTCAGAAGCTGATGTTAATGAATATTATTCCCTATAAATGCTTCTTGCTTTACATGGTTGTGTATGTAGGGAAATTAAACTAGAAGCTCAGATGGTAGTTCAGAGAAGGGTTGAATAGTTCCACCCCAGCACTTACTATTAAAAAACAGGTAATACATGAAGTTTGGAACTGACCTTTCCTAGTGACCTGTGTCACTTTAGGGCTTCGAGGTAACAGAGCTTCTAGGTTTTGAAGCAGGAATCAAGATCTAATTGGGGGGTTATATTTATATGAGCCTAGAAATCCTAATGGCAATTAGAAACAACACTCAGGTTAACAGGCTCTGTTTACAGTACAGCAGTTGTAATTTATAAAATCTGAAGTGCACCATAAATAAACCAGGACCATTTTCTGTGTTTCACATTTGAGAAAACTAATGTCTAGGAAGATCTTCAGAGCAAGCTTTGTTCAAGTCTAGGCAGAGGGAGAGAACTATGGAATATCCTGACTTTGAAGAGACAGCTCTTCCTTCAAACAGAACAAATGTTTCAGATATAATGGTTTGGATCCTTCATCCAATGTAACTGATGGTTCCAAGGAGATGACAGCCAACCCCAAAGCATGTATCTGACTGGGTCTGGAGTGACCAAAAAAACAAGAACTGAGACAGAAGCGAAGAGCTGTGTTGAAAGTGAAGGTTCCTGTGTTGGCCTCACAGTGTTCTTTGCAGAAGGGTATAACCATGGCAGATACAAGAGATGACTGAAGATATCTAGCCAGAGCACACAGGCTAGCTAGGATCTGACAAACACATTAGTTAAGACCAGCCCCTTTGCAGATGCCATTTGTCTCACAGTGTTTGGCATGCTGAGCAGATAAGGGAACTCCTATCATACTGCATGTACTACTTGGTTCAGTGCTGTTTTCTGATGCACAGACCCAAAGTAAATGGTCACTCTGAAATGTTCTTTATTGAATAAAAGCAACAGTGAAGATCACAGCTTCCTATTTAGACATGCCAGGCTCTATTAAACGCTGCCAGTCACTGTGGAGAGAAAGTGTCTTCAGGCTTGGATCTCTGTTCACATATGAATAGAACTACAGGAGTAATTGATTTTACAGCTCAGTGCCCAGACTGTGGAAAAAAGGACATATTGGGTCAACTTAGAAAGTATTTGCTCGTTCACAGTGCAACACCCTTCTATTGTTTTTCTTTTTTCTAAAGACACTTTTAATAGTGAGTCCAAATTATCTAATTATTGTGGCTAGATATTTCAAGGCTCATTGCTTAAGCACAATAATAGACCTTGCACATCCTCTTAATGCACTACAGATTCAAATTAGAACATACCTTAAACTCAGCTGTGCATGGTCAATCTGGATAAATTTCTGTGTGCTGAATCACGTTGCTTAGCAAGAATGACATAGAAACTTTTTTAGCTGGTGAAGAGTAAACAGTAGGATACAGAGAGGTTGTTTGCACTGCAAAATACTGTAATACATGCCTGTTCAAAATCCAATATTGATGTGACCAAACATTTGATGAATCCTATTTTTAAGGTAAAGTATTATCCTGAGTATCAGAGAAGAAGCTCCTGTCTGATAGCCTACCCCTAAACACAGGATCAACACAGAAATCTCATGAAGGAAATCAACATACAGCAATCAAGCTCATGCTGGTCATGCAGTATATCATAGCACAAAAACTTGAGCTTGGGCTGACAGAAGTTTCCCAATAAATTGTGCTTGATTTGGCTGAAGTCCCCAAGACAGCAGCACCTGAAGCTGACAGCTCAAATCTAAAAAGCCCAATGGCCTTGTATTCTGTTCCTCTCTTAAAATAAAACCATTCTACTCAGCTACAAATATGTCCATAGATAGAGGAAGAGTTAACTACTTCAAGCACCAGAGTGCCAACTTGTCATAAGATATAGGATGGATTTGCAGTGTTACTGCAACCTAAAAAAATGGTTTAGCTTAAAGAACTTGTTCCAAATCCAGAGGACGAGGAAAAGACATCAGTTCTGATATTTATGTCTCAGATGATACACGCGTATCACGCCCAAGTCACACACAGAAGGGTTGTCTGGGCTGAAAGGCGAGCTCTTTGGTGCAGCCTACTGACTGCGTCAGCACTACCCATAAGCTGAAGAAAAGCAGAAGGAGCCCACAGCTAGCAAGGGGGGAATTTGGTGATGAAGTGGATATGGATCCTTATCTCTGGGGAAGGAGATTGAGAAATTAAACAGAGATGTAAGACTGTGTTCTCACTTTGGAAGACATGTAATACAAAATGAGAGGAGGTGGTATGCTGGCTACTCCAAGCTGTACTCTAGTTTTATATCTCTTCTTTTACGACCGGCGTAAGACTTATGAGCAGAAACAGAATTTGCTTCTGAGATGAAGTGTTTGACATCTGTGCAGACGACTCAAAGGCAAAGACACGGATCCTCCTTTCCAGTGAAAGAAATATATAAAGAACCACGCAGGAAAGAATTGCAGGAAGGACCACAACAGGGTTATCAAAAGCGAGTCCCAGTTAAATGAAGTGATGGATTTCCTCATTTCCAGTTGGCATTTTTCAGAAAAGATCTTTATCTACTGCTTGGGAAGATGACATGGGGACATCAAGAAACTAGGAAAGTCTGTGAATTATTTTACTAGAAAGGTACAAAACCTTGTGGGTTTTGTGCTGTGTTGTCAGTCCTGCCCATTAGCAGGGTACTGATGAATCGCACTGTTTGTTTTTCAGATGCCTTCTGCAGGTGGCCAAGATGGCTTTGAATCCTGTCATTCTACTCTCACTGGCTTGGCTTCTGAATGGCTTTTATAACAGGTATGACCTGAAAATCGTTTACCGGGGGTCAGTTGAGTTCCTGATTACATGGCGTCTCATAGGAGAGCAGGGGTATGGTGCCAGCAATGACTGTCCATATCTGTGCGTCTGAGAACTTTGCCCAGAACTCAGGGTGGAGATGTCTCTAACCAGAGCAGCCGCTGCGCGCTGGTTAATTGGCTTTGTCTTCACCAATGGAGACAAAAAGCAGGAAAACCATGACACTATTTCTGATCTCTTCCTCATCTTGGTAAATTTAACCATTAGTAACTCTGTCAAACAACAGCTAAAGAGGAAATATTTAGTTGTCTTTTGGCAGTGACAAATTGCTTCAACCTTTATAGGTTCATTTTTTAAGTAGGTTGACATTTCGTTACCGAGGCAGGGTTTTTGTATTATTGTTTCTCTCACTCTGTTACACAGCACGGCGTTACCAAGTCGGTTCCTATGAGTCATATGCAGGTGGGAAGAAATCATGTCTCTATTGATAGTGCTATTATTTTTTATTATTATATGCAAATGTGCATGCATATCCCCCTCCTTCTGCTTGGCTCACGACTGACTTCTCGGTTTTCCCCAAAGATGTGCGCAAAGATGCTGATTTGTCTAGCTCCTGTCAAACTGGAATGGTCCAACACAGTGTTTTGCAATTGAACAGAGTTAATTATTAAACCCTCACTGATGAGACAGACGCAAAGAAAGACAAGAAAGTACTGACCTAAGCCCTGGCAACTTCAGAAACTGCGTGCCTTCACGTGAATTCTTCCTTAAATTATTCTGATAATGGTCTGTGCCACAGGGCTCGCAGTTTCCAGCCTTTCTGAACAAAGGCTGTGGGAGTCAGTCGTGCTGTCACTTTACACAATTGTGGCAAATCCAAAAAGGTCAAAGACCCACCTTCCAGAAATGTTATCCCAGCTCTCTCATGGTCCATAAATATGGGCTGGGAAATGAATCCTTTTATTGGTTCTAAACATGCAATTTCTCACATCACCTGAATTTTGCCCACTACTGTATTGTGAAAAAGATTAACAGATCTCTTGCAAGATCTTACTCCAAGGTTTGTTGTAAAACCAAGTAAGACAAATCAATTTTCATTGCTTTCCCAGTTTTTCTGCTGGAGATAATTTTGTGGCTCAGAGGTTTCCATCACTTAGACAATTTAAGTTTTCAAACTGACCAAATAAGAGCCGTGTTTTTCTCTTAACAATGTGTCAAACCCTTTTTGTTTTCCTGAAGTATTTCTTTATTTCAATCAATTGCACCCCAAAACCAATCATTTACAGCTCTGGTTACAGACACTTTCTTTCCTGCAAACAATCAATCTGCTCCAGAAATGCTCAGCTTTGGCTGAGGTACTATAAAGCCTGCTATGTTTTCTTTGATGTGGTGGGATGTGGTTTCTATACCTTTAGCTGCCAGGAAAGTGCTCCATGTCTAATGCTGTCATGATGCATTGCTGAAGACTTCACTTATGACACTCTCAGGCAATGAATCATTTATAGCTTGCTGACATGCATACAAACCTACATCAAATTGCAAAGCCAATTATAAACCTTTATATTGTCCCTTTTATTACTTGGAAATATACAAAATTCTATTTTAACACTGAAATAGAAGTAACAGCTAATCAGAAACTTCCCAGAGTTATTTTAAGCAATGTTATTTTAAGTCAATTATATTAATTTGCTGTAATTTAGTGAATATAATGGGGGGCTTTTGAATAGCTACAGTTGTATAAATTTGCATACATATTGCATTTTCATGGGTTATTTTCCTAGCCCAGTGGATACCTCCTGTATTATGCATAGTGTATATGCCAGCCCTCAAGTAATTTACACTCAAAGACAATCAAATTTCATGAGCCGTGAGAAGCTTACCATTTATTCTTCAGGTCATTTTATGGCTTTAAATAAAAATACTAAATACTTCTAGAGAGTTCAGCAGAGAAGGAAGAGGGTTTAACTGACAGCTGTCAGTTTTAGATGACAACTGTCAGTTGACAATTTGTTTACAAAAGAAAAACAACACATAAGGGAGAATCTGTGCTTTACCACCTCTAGGAACATGACTTTGGAGATATCCTTCCATCCTGATATCTTTGGAGACATCCCTTCACCCTTTTTTCTCATCAGTGAACTGTCTACCAATTCAAGGCAATCCTAATTCTTACAGAGATTTTGCAGATTTCTTTGAGAACTAAAAAAATATCCTGTGAGATGACTATAGTCTTTGTTTTGGGCCATCAAACAACAGAAATACCATGACTTGCACTCACTTCACAGCTTTCTCTTGCACACAGAAAGAGTTTGGGAACATCTTGGGAGACATTACTGTGACTTTTCAATATTTAAAGCAGGATTATAAGAAAGATGGGGACAATCTTTTTAACAAGATCTATTGCAACAGAACAAGGAGTGATGGTTTTAATCTAAGAGAAAGGAGATACAGACTAGATATAAGGATTTTTCACAGTGAGGGTGGTGAACACTGGAACAAGTTGCCCAGAGAGGTGGCAGATGACTCATCCCTGGAAACATGGTCAGGTTGGATAGGTCTCTTGGTAACCTAATGTAGTTGGACATGTCCCTGTTCATTCTGGATGTTGAACTAGATGACCTTTAAAGGTCACTTCCAGTGCAAACCATTCTGATTTCAAGGAGGAACAGTGATAGAAATAAGTCGATGGTCTTACCTGACTTACCAGAAAACAGAGACGACAGACCAGTGATACCACAGCTCTTTCACACGTAAGAACAGACCAAAGCATCCTGGGTTAATACAGTGACTGAGGGCACAGACAGAATCAGTGCTCCTGACCCTATTCAATACCATACCATGAAGCCATGAACAGAAGAGGTAAAAACCAGACTGTCTGGCAGCTGGATTTCACAAGGTTTACACCAATCTAAGAAGCAGTGTAAACTCATATGCATCCGACTGCCTAGCTTACCCTAAAGGAATCTGTAGACCCAGATTCTAACTGCCTGAACATTCATACATCTTTTGTAGTTATGCGAAGAGCTTCCTTGAAGCTTTACCCAATTGTGCCCCCAAAACCTCACTTCAGTAGAGGTTCTGAACATGATTTAGTCAAATAAGCTTCAGGAGAAATTACTCTGAAGAGCTTCTAAAATTACTCTAATCTTGCAATGAATCTTCAAAAAATGCTTCATCTATACTGGTTAAACATTTGTCTGATGTGAGTCACCTCTGTCTGGCAATAGGGTCGAGAATCATAACACACTGACCCATCTTCATTCTCTATAGCCCATTTTTTTTTCAGTTTCTCAGACTGCATCAACTTGCCTGATCCTCAGAGAACTCATGAGATAACTGGAGCAGGAGCACCCATTTGTACGCAGTCTGATGTCACAGGAATGGTGCTTCTAAATTTTCCTCCCAAGTGCTGCACCCGAACTTGTAATTCATATTAGCCATGAAACTGATTCTTCTGTCACAGTCTCTTGGTGTCATTTCAAGATTTGTTTCCACAAAACAAGATAAAGCAGTTGAAAAAAGAAGGAATCTCTTTTCTCATTCCCCAGTCCCCAAGCTGCTGTCTGGGACACTTGCCAATAGGAAAGAGTTGGCTTCCAGATGATGTATCTCAACTGTACCATCAACTTGGAAGCTATGAGAGTAGATTAGGTCTCCTTTCAAGAACTCTCTTAGCATCAGTCAGTGGGAATTATTGTAGTGTTCTTTAGGGCATGTGAAGATGATTTCTCAAAGAGTACCAATGGGAAAAAAAATACTTAAAGAAAATAAAACTGAGTCACAGAACACTCTATCAAAAGGTAGAGAGCAGTCACATCCACATCCTAAAGTGAAAAGTAGAAAGGCTGTCCCTGCTGCTTGTGCGCCCCATTACAGGAAAGAAAGCAGCATCTGTCCCAAGCTCCCTCCTGTAAACTCAAACATTGATGCTGAAATCTTTAGAAAGAGAAAACTTTAATTGAGAGAATGTTGATCAAGTGAAGTGGCTGTACAAACCACATCAGTGGACTTCATCCACCAAATGAGAAATTATGGTGATGAGAGCCAAGTAAATTCTTCAGTGGGCAACTGAATAGTAGCTGTTAAATAAATTTTCTGTGCTCACTCTGCCTTTTATTACTCTAGTACCAGCTACTGTCAATTAGCCATAAGAAGCTTCTTTTCGGTTCTAGAAGTCTGGGTGTGATTTGGTGTATGCACAGAAGTAGGGAGATTTGTAAAGAGAAAGAACTACTGTGGTTCTTGCCAATACCTGAGCACTGAAGAAAATGAGCAAGAACATAGACGTGAAAAGTGGAACTTCCTATGCAAATTCTACTCCTTTTCAAATGGAAACAATTATCAGACTAATGAGAGCAACACCTGAGGATTTTCTGCAGGGGACTCTATCACCATCCTGTCTAGAGTCTCATAAGAATCTCCAGATCGTTTCATGACATTTTCATTGAACACCCAAGGGCAAAGATTGCAAAGCTTTTTCAGCCATGTTTCAGAGCTAATCCCAAATTAATCTCAGTTTTGAACTCGATCGCAACACAGATCATTGACTAGCTGTACCCTGAGTATGCCAGATCAAAAAGCAAAAGCCACAGAAAAGAAATATGCCAATGATTAAAGGAACCAGTTATTGTCACATTATTAGTTGCCATGTTTTCAGCCACAGCTAGGAAATCATTTAGTCCTTTCTAAAGATCAGTCATTTATCTTCAGGCAGCTGAAGATTAAAGACTTCATCAGTAATTATCACAAATGGTGCCCTGAACACATTGATTAAAGATACTTGTCGTTATAGCTTATGAAGAACAGTATATCAGCTCTGTTATCTTTTCAGAATAATTATGTCTTGGACATTTGCTGGAGTCCCAGTCACAACCAATCACCATTTGCACAAAGACAACAGAGATGTCTCCTGTCCCTTTAAATCCACCCATTACAAAAACATGCCAATAGGTGAAAGTTGTGAGCACCGTGCCACGCTCACGCTTGCGCAGGGAAGTCTGAGACCAAAGATGACGAGGTCTCCATGTAAAATTAACAATTCTGGATGAAATCCTGATGTAACAAACAAAACATTCCAACATTCTTGTCAACTTCACAGCCCTTTAGACGCATCTGCTCCTTTTTTATTTTACTAGGAGATAAAGAACCTCTACTGCTTTCAAAAGGGAAAACATGAGGGAAAATATGCATTGCCTTTCCTTTCAAAGGAAACAGCAGAGCTTCAGTCTTTTGCAAAGTTTTAGTTCCCTCGCAAATGTAACATCCTTTTTTTTCCCTGGCCTTGCTTTATCCAGTCTCACCTGTACCTCGCTCCCTCAGCTCTCTACTTCCCCTCCCCTTTTCTCTGTCTCTCTCTCTTTCCTTCTTTCTTTCCTTCTTCCTCTTCTTCCTCCTTGCCTTCCTCCTCCCCCCTCCCTCTCTCACTCTCTCCATCTCTCTCTCCCTGTCCCTCTCTTTCTCTCCCTCTCCCTCTCTCTCTAGTTTTAGGGTCAGGACAGAGCACGTGCCCTGAATTAAAAGAAGTGGAATTTAATTAGAAAGTTCGATGCAGTGCCAATACAAATACAACTACCTTAAGTTTCTGCGTCTGAAAAGGAAGGAGTTTGCAGCTCTGTATTCCTCTTCTCACAGCTAAACTGGCATTTCAAAACGTACAGCTGTTCCCACAACGGATCCTACGTGGTTAGTATCTGATACACAACCTTCCTTTTTCAAAAGTTGAAGAAATGAAGCATTGTGGCCAAAGAGCAATGACTACACAGAAGAATAAAACGCAGAGGAGTCCTCTGTGGGTCCAAAGAATGTTTTGGTGTTAGGCTAACACAGCCCAGATTTTTCACATGTTGCTGAAAAGATGAAAATACTAGCAAGCTGTCTGTGGAAAAGAACCCTTATCATCAACATCACTGCATTTTAGTGACTCTCCTGGCTCTTGTGCTGTGCCAGATACAACATTTTGTCTTTGGGGTGGCTACATCAATGCTAGGTGGAAGAAGAACACTTCTTATTAAGCCCCAGCACCCTATTAATAAGAAGTCATATGAGTAATCAATCTGATTACTTAGAAGTCAATTTATCTGCAGTGCAACTGCTATCCAAATGAAAATAAGATTACTGTGAGTACAGCTGATTAATATCTCCCAGTATGTCATTGACTCGACTCGATTAAAACACAGCAGGCATGTGATGCACAACATCACAAGGACATTAAGGGAGCCTGACAGCAGTGGATACCAAAGAGGTGTATGGTACAGGGAAAGGCATAAAGATCCTAAACTCTAAATAACCAGTCAATTTTCAGTTCTGCAAGGAACATTTTCTTTTCACTTTGTTGTGGATTGCAGGATCTGTAGACATTTTTCAGATTCCAGCTCTTGGGACTGCTGACATCACCTAAAGGCATGAGTCAATGTGACATTCAGTTACAGACCTTGTAACATCCCAAACAACCCCTTGAACTGCCTCACAGGGAAAAGCAATTCAGCAGACCCAGAGGGGTATTCTGATGTTCCTGGGGGAAACCAGTCTCACACACCTCATGAGTCCATTTCATCCCAGTAGATCCCCCAAGCCTGCAGTAGATATGATTGTGTTTTGAACATACTGCTAATCTACTGTGACACGTGTTCCCTGTGAGTATAGCGTATGGGTTTAAGAGAGCCTGAGAAAGCACTAGCACATTTTCTTGTTCTGAAGGTAGTTCTCTACCAGCTCTTTGACTATAAAAGCATCTGATTTCCTATTTATCTGAGAAGAAACTGTTGTTTCTATAAGTAATACTTTTGTTTTAATTGTGCTTGAAAGGAATACTGTACTATACATATAGAAAAAATTAGAGAGGGAGGAAGAGAGGAACGGAAAAATTGAATGTCTCTGTTTGGGGTCATTGGATGACTCCAAAAGTATCACAAGGCTTAAACAGTATTCATTATTATAACTACACTGCTAACCCTGGAAATGAGGGAACTGTCACTGGTGTTCAGAAGTCACTTGAGGAAAGCCAGGGAAAATGCTCATGTACAGTCCAAAGCCACTGGCATTTAATTAGTTTCCTCACTGAGAAGTCAGAAGTGCAGAATGAGGAGCCTCCAGCATCATTAAGCAGTGGCACCTCAGCCTGCAGCAGCCCAAACACAGACAATTAGCTCAGGAAGTGGCAAGAGGAGCTGATGATTGATTCAGACTTTGGAAATGAAGGCAGTCATTTGCACTTTCAGCAATGAAAAAGCAAACAAACGACATAAACTAGCGGTGAACTTCCACAGCCAATCTATGACTGTAAAAAGAATATCAGCTCTCTGTTGCTCTGGGCCAGGCCCAGAGTGGTGATGGATGGAATTAAACCCAGTTGGCAGCCAGTGACAAGTGGTGTTCCCTAGGGCTCAGTACTAGGGCTTGTACTCTTTAAAATCTTTATCCTTGATCTGGATGAGGGGATTCAGTGCACCCTCAGTAAGTCTGCAGATGACACAAAGTTAAGTGGGTGTGATCTGCTTAAAGGTAGGCAAGATCTTCAGAGAGAACTGGATATGCTGCATCAATGGGCTGGAGCCAGCTGCATGAGGATCAGCAAGACCGAGTGCTGATTTCTGCCCCTGGGTGCAGGAACAATTAATTTCTAGCCTAATTTAAGCCAGTTGCATCAAACTGGAGCAGGGTACAACCAGTAAAAGAAGTATGGTATGTCCTGGGTCGATGTATTCAACAACTACTCAGTTAGACTTGCAGCAAGCAAGGCTCAACCAAAAATAGGATCTGCAGTTTTCATCTGAAGAGAAGGGCAGGATCTGCTTTCATGCCCACTGTCTGTGATTGCACAGTTCTTCAAAACTGGGTAAGTCTTCAACTCCCAGTAGAAGTTATGTTTTACAAACACATTTGCATAACTAGGAATGGAATCTAGAGATTTGTGAAGGGAAGTCAACTTGACCCAGTGCAAAGCATAGCAGCACTGTAAGAAATGATATTATTCCTCTTCCTTCAATCCTTTGTGGTTTTGTATAAACTCCCCCATCACCCCTCCATCAGTCACAAGGCCATCACTTGGAGTTAGATTTATCTGCAGCAATTTCTTTTATAAATGAATTTTTATTTTTAACTTTAAACCAAAAGGAGCAGCCTTTGCTCATTACCATATATCATGGATAGCATCTGCAAAAAGCCATCACAGTCTATTAAATTAAAGTGCTCTTGTCAAGAACAGATGTCATGACTTGTAGAGGTTTCTGAAGCTAAGCAAATGTACATCTGACCATGTGGAAGGGAAGGGTGGACCATTGGATTTATCATTGCTTGATGTATAATGTTCTGATGACCTGCAGCATAGCAGAGTGGTAAAACTGGTTCATGATACAGTCCTTTCATTTAGGTATTTAATAGATCACGTCCTGGAACTTAAAAAAAAAAAAAAAGACAAGAAAAAAGAGTCTACGTTCAAAGAGGATCAGTCAACAGAAAGAAGTAGATAGGTGGAGTGTGCAGCTAAAGAAAATATTTGAAAAGGAATAAGGTTTCCTAATCACAATTAAGAAATCATAAAGGTTTTTTTTCCATCAAGAGTGAAAGGAAAAATGGCAGTGGAGAGGCAGTCTTTCCATTTATCTTCTTATAGTAGAGATCTGTCCTGAGGATAATTGTGAGAGTGTTCCCCCACTCCCCTGCTTGCACCATAACCACCAGTGGTGCTTGTGGGGCTGCATCCAATTTACTCTGAATTTTGGGGGACAGATGGCAAAGTGGTAATCAGTAGCTGTCTGGAACAGCGACCCAGAGGTCTTGCTGGTACCTAAATATTGCTAATCCTCAATCATCTTACATTTTGAACAGCAGACATGTCAGGGGCTGATGAGCTCTCTTACATGGCTGCACATCAGGATCTCCCCCTGAGATCCTTAGGGACACTTGTTTTCACGGGTAATGTGGACATTCTGTGTGAGCATATGGAAGGAAGACATCATTATTAATTCTTCTTACCTCTGAAGAAGTAGGTTTGCAGTAGCCAGCTCCAAATACTAGATTTTCTAACGATAGACTGGACTGGTCTGGTCCTGCCTCCAGGTTGCCTTTGCCAAGCCATGAGCCTTTCCCTGGACGAGCAAAACTAAAAGAAGAAAAATTGAAAGAAAAAGAATCAGAGCAGCATTCTTAGAGTAATGTTTGTCCCACTGTTTTTTTCTTTTTTAGAAAATGTTTTGATGGTGGTAAATTTTGCTTTTATTTACATCAAGCTGCCACTGTAAGACCACATTTCCCTTTCAAAAAGAACACTGTCCAGTATGCTCAAAGATGTGAATGGAGTTTGCTTTCTTGGCATTCCCTTTGGTAGCTTGAAGGTTATCTTCCATTCGGTCCATTCTCAGCTGTCTTACAGACCTTTTCCCAGCATAATATCTCAACAATGCAGTGTTCAATCTACCCATGCTTTCTCCTAATACAACCTCTTACTGGCTTGTGATTCATTGATGCAACACCTTTCTCTCTATCTTTAACCGCATCACCCTTCCTCTTTGAATTATCAACAGTCTCTCATCACTATGATTATCCCTCAGAGCCCATCCCAATCTTTTGTTACAGATGGAAAGTTTAGTTCCCACTTCTCACTGTCCCATGACATAACCTTCCAGCATCAAAATTACAAGCTCACAAATGCATTTGACTTTGCTGGGTCTAGTTCATTCTAGTTCGTTCGTCTAGTGTGTGTACTCTTACACCTATGTGCAGCATGAATTCTCTGTTACCCAAACTCTTCCTCAAAAACCTCACAGAACTGTTGTTTTAGTGTTAAGGTTGTTACGTCTCAGTGTTATTATGGTCACAGTGCTCCTTTCTGACTGTGCTTGTACATCTCTGTCATAAGCCCATTAAGAGTGGAGCATCTTGTCTGGAGTTTACTCAGCACTGAGCCCACCAGAGTCCTGCTGCATAGCGACGGCTCTTACTCTGCATTAACCTAAGCATATGTCTATGTCCCAGTTAATGATGTAGGCTGCTTTTATATTCACTGGAGAGGAACTGGTATTTCCAGGGTATGAGTCATCTCTTTCCAAAGTACTGATATCAAAGAGGTCAGGCGGATTTCACTCTCAGAATGCTTATTTCTTGTTGTGGACTGTGAAGAGAGGCTGGGATGACTGCCTCTGTAACAACTGAAGTTCAGTGAGATAAACACCACTGTTAGTCCCTGTGATAACACGTGCTGAACAGAAACTACTCAAGGATTCAAGGCAGAAATCGCGCTACCTGTGGGGAGTACAGTGACACAAAACACTAAGGGCAAGTCAAGCGACACTAAATGTCCTGAAAAGGAATGTAGCAGAGGTGGAACAGAAATAATGAACTACAGGAAACAAACCAAAACAAAGGCACCTTTGCTGTCAACACTCGGGGCAGAGGTAACGGCTCCGAGTTTGTGCTATGGCTTTCACCCTGAGATCACCATCCATAGGCACCTGATGTCCATTCAGGCAGCCCAGCTTGCGTCATGCAAGGGAGACCGGTTCTTCTTGGTAGGAAAAAAAGCTTTTAAGAAAGGGAACACAAAAAACATCTTAAAACCATAATGTAGAAGATCTAAAAGCCACAGGGCAGTGCCATTTGTTTTGCCATAACTTTCTAATCTGAGGTTATCCTTCTGTGTAGGGATGTATTGTGGCCACAGCAGTTCAGATCAATTGAGAGCTCAGTCTGCTGTATCAAAACACGCCAAAAGAGAAGGAAAGGATGTGTATACTAAAAGACACACAAGAGAGGTGAGGCATGGTTTGTTATCACGCAGATCCCTAGAGGAGGGCCACTAAGATGATCAGGGGAATGGAGCATCTTTCAGATGACAACAGGCTGAGAGAGCTGGGGCTCTTCAGCCTGGAGGAAAGGCAGCTCTGGAGGGACCTTCTTTTGGCCTTCCAGTACCTAAGTGGGGAGCGACCATGAAGGCGGGGGAAGGTCTTTTCAAGAGGGTTTGTATGGATAGGACAAGAAGCAATGGGTTCACGCTGGGACAGGAGAGATTTAGGCTGGATATTAGAAAAAATGTACTCAATTTGAGGGTGGTTGATCACTGGAATCCACTGTCTGGGGAGGTGGTGGAGGCCCCATCCCTGGAGTCATTTAAGGTCAGGCTTGATGAAGCTCTGAGCAGCATGACCTAGGCAGAGTTGTCCCTTTGAGGGGGGGTTGGACTGGATGACCTCTAGAGGTCCCTTCCAGCCTAGAACATTCTATGATTCTATGAAATAACAGGTGAGGTTCTGATGCACAGGGAAACTCAGTGATATGTCCAACATCAGCAAAAAAATCTCAGGCAAAATTAGGAATTGGACCAGTTTCAGGAGGTTAGAGACAAATCTCTGCCTCTGCTCCAAGTCACAACAGCTGCTTATTAAGTATCATTCCTATACAAACAAAAAGAACAACCCATAATGAGGAGGATGGTGTAGAAGACCGTAGCATATATTTGGCCTTGTTTATTCATGTACTAATTTATAGGACATGAGAAATGTTCCCCTGCCTGCATCTAAGCAGTGAGAATTCCTTCCATGTAGTTTGTACGTGCAACATTTTAGATAACAAATAAACGTATAAACTAAAGCAATTTAAACAGCCCAGAGATAAAGTCTACTCTGAGTAATTTCAGCTGTTACTGGATGATGCTGTCTGCTCTGGTCTGCTGGAAGGGCTCAGGAAGCAGAAATAATAAATGATTGCTGTAGTATCGGAGAGAGGAGCTTAAACAAATGTTGCCTGCACACAAGACAATCTCCTCATTTGAATATTAGCAAAGCTTTCAGAGGCTTTAAGGCAGAGTAAAGCACTTTTTAATGCCTTATTTATTTATTATTTTTTTATCTTTTGCTTTTACAGCAGAGAAGGGATTTTAATCTGTTGGTTTTATGGAAATTGATTTCACATAACACTGTAAAACAAAAACCTTTTCTGGGAAGCCTGCCAACATGTCTGTCTGTTGAGGGAAAGTTTAACTGGAAGGCTTAGAAATTGTTGAGGTTCCTCTAATGCTTTCTGAAGTACATAACACTTGAAGACAGTTTTGATTAGCAACAACAGGTTAATTTGCTGCATTAAATTTGGTTTTCAAATTTTTCGTGTTATTCTTGCAACCATCTTTATTTCTGTGACTCCGGAACGTTGTTTATTTCCAGGTCCACTTGGACTATTTAATAGCCTTGATTGAATATCAACATTTACATCCTCATCCTCTACGTTAACATTAGCTTTCATTTGGAATCAGGATAAAAAAGGTCAAAAGAGGTAATGGGTGGATGTCTGAAAGAATGAACATGTGTGCAGAATTATTAATCATTTCAGGGGAAAAAAACTGATTTTATTGGTTTGGGTTTTTTTTGAGCTGTCCTTTCAGTGACCTTATCCATGACATGTCTTTATCCACGTGATGGATCACGGTTCTTACAGCAGCCATCTCTGGACACACGCCATAGAAAATGGCCTTGAAACATCCTTTTGATACCTGTGGTACAGCCTGCAAGGTACCAGCAATCACAATTTGAGAACTTCCTGGCTCTGAGGTTATGTTCAGGCAGTTATTTGCAGTGGTCATGGTTATCTTCTATGAATTTGTGTCCACGTCTCCATGATTTATACTTTTGGCCTCAGTAACATCTTTCTGAATGAACCGCACATTGTGCGGGACTTCTTGTTTGCTTTGAAATTGCTGTTGGAAACTTGCTTCATTCTCAGGTGGCAAAAAACCTTACACAATCATTCCCTGGTTTTTACCTTCCGTGGGCAATTCTCTAACAGACAAAACAATTTCCCAAACAGATTGACTTCAACAAATACGAGTTCAGGTGTGTTAGTGCAGTCACTGGGATCACATTTTTTAAATTCAGTTTAATAAAATGATGTTCCCATTGAGATTAAACTGTTCCAAAATGAAATAACCTTTCAAATCCCTTTATTAACTGCTTTTCAAACACCGGTTGGTGGTTTTGCTAAGCAAAATGTAATTTTTTCATTAGTTGAAATTTTCAGGAGAATAAGCAAGAAAAACACAAACCCAGACTGGGATCTGACTCTTGGCAGCAATAAGAAAACCTCCTTGCACTATATGAAATGGTTGAGCTGTAAAACAAACCAAACCCTGTATGCTCATCACAGTTATAGAGGACAAGGGGCAATGGGTGCAAGCTGGAATATGGGAGGTTCCACACAAATATGATCAGAAACTGCTTCACAGTGAGGGTGAGAGTGCACTGGGTAGTCGTAGAGTCTCCTTCTCTGGAGACATTTAAAACCCGCCTGGATGTGTTCCTGTGTGACTGGGTCTAGGTGATCCTGCTGTGGCAGGGGGATTGGACTGGGTGATTCCTTCCAATCTCTAATGTTCTGTGGTTCTGTAACTGAACTGCGAGTGGCAGTTCAGGAAAGGCTCTTGCATCCCATTCAGGCCAGATCCTATGGAGACAGAAGTTCTGTTTCCCTCAGTCCCTTATGCATAAAACAATCCTATTTAAAAAGTGAAAAATATAAGTAAGTGCCACAGAAATAAGACAGCTTGGAATGAAACCCTCACATCTTTCACTGACAGCACTGTTTGCATTTCACTAGGAACAACTTCTCACTCCTACAGTCAGAACAGATATAATGCACAACACTGATTTCCCTTGGTGTTTTAGCTCACAACTTCACAGAGCTGTTGGAAAATTACTACTGGCACATGGCCATAGGGTGCAGGAGCTGTTAGTTATTTTTGAGACTAATATGTGGATGTTTACAGACTGTGCTCCCCTGGACCTAGCTCTCTCTTACACAATAATGTTCACTAAGGTTATAATTGATGACTATAAAAAGTTTTGAGCTTCTTAACTAAAAGTAGTAAGTTTTATTAAAGTGCAATTTGTAATGGAAACAGATAGCTCTCCTGTCTCTGGTTTGAAATCTCTAGGGAATTTGCTTGTTGGAAAATACGATTTCATTTGACCTGAAATTAACCTTACTTGATATAAAACTTGAAAGCCCTTCCTTATGTGACTTCCTTACCAGCCTTTCTTGGCTGGGAGCACAGGAGAATAGCTCCTGAGAGTGGAGGCTTATCTTTTTAGGTACAGAACAAAGAAAAAGTAACAAACAAAAAAAAAGGACAATGCAAATGAAAAGTCCTTGCTATGCAGTAGTTTTTTAGAGGAAAAAACCCTATTCTTTTAATAAATTTGGGTTCTTTCAGACACCAGATCTAGCAGATAGATATGGAAGGGGTTTATCTCAGGGGGGAAAAGGGTTCTGAGGCAGGAATTGGCAGGGCTCATTCAGAAGGCTTTATACTAGATGAGGGGGTTGGGGTAGTTGATGGGTGAGCACCAGTGGGACAGAGCTCTGGTCTTAAGGAAAACCAGGTGGCCTCTTGCTGTCCTAGGGTGAAATCGAAGCGCTCAGCTCGCTCCCTGCAATGCCTGTACACCAATGCGTGCGGCACGGGGAATAAGCAGGAGTTAGAAATCTGTGTCCAGTCAGGTCATTATGATCTGGTGGCAATTATGGAGACCTGGTGGGACAGCTAGCATGGCGGGAATGTGGTCATGGATGGCTACGTCCTTTTTAGAAAGGACAGGTCAGCAAGGTGGGGTGGAGGAGTTGCTCTCTACCTGAGAGAGCAGCTGGAATGTATTGAGTTCTGTCCAGGGACAGAGGAAGGTAGAGTTGAGAGTTTGTGGGTGTAGATTAAGGGGCAGGATGGCATGAGTGACACTGTTGTGGGTGTCTATTACAGGCCACCAGATCAGAATAAGGAAGTTA
>VXBP01003088.1:658959-681014 GCA_013400115.1 Rhinopomastus cyanomelas | reverse complement strand
GGTGTTCCACCTCCTTCATCATCCTCATTGCCCTGAAGGATCTCAAGGCTCAAGCTCTCTTCTTCAATGACCGGCACCTGAGAAGGACTCTGTTGCTCTGCTTATCCATGCATAAGCCAAATCAGTTCTAGAATCTAGCTCCTGTCTGCCACTTAGTCCAAGCTTTCCCTAGTGCCTGCCCCACAGCATCAGTGGTGATGGTGATGTAACTGCCAGCAGGGGGGTTGGATTTTATACTTTTATGTATATATTTGTACATCTTTTGTTATTTTTTTTCCATTAAAGCTGTTTCAGTTTTCTTCTCCAATCCACAAGTCTCTCTCTCTCTTGCTCCTTTTCTCTTTTGAGGAAGAACAAGGGCTAATAAAAACATCTGTCACTCCTCTGGTGGCTGGCCCAGCCCTTACCCTTGAGATCTGCCACCACTGAAGGGATGACTGGGAAATAATTCACAAAGAAAGTCAACCAAACCATGGGAGGGAGGTGAGCTCTTCTATTCCATCACCACAGCCGTGTGGTTCTTTTGTTTAATTAACTGATGCCTGCTGTCATTTTTTTTCTGGGGACTGTACCCATTTGTGCAGACCACCAAGACTACTGAATAGCACAAATACATCCAACAAAGTGCCCTTTAGCAGGCATTTGCTTGCGAAAAGAGAACTACGCCTGTTCTCAGAGTTAGGGGAAAGCATTTGTGTTCAAATGGGAAAACACACTAATAGCTTCCCTGTTTCTTCTCCTCCGCAAGCTAATGTACTCCAGAAAACATTTGCTTTTTTTCATATGAGTAGGTATAGATCTGGAAGGACTCCTTGTTAAACTACTGGCTACACACAGATAATGCCATCCTGGGGACAATTTTCTCCTGCTACTTTTAATGTGAAGCAGCATTTTCAAAACCATTTTGTCAGACAGCTCTTCCACGCAGAAAGGGCTTGAATTCTGATGGCCGTGAAGAAACAGTAATGTTGTCTTTACTGTAGAGCCAGCTCTACGAGACACTAAATGTCCTTGAGATTTTTAAAATAAAGATGTACCTTTTCTGGAAGGGTTTTACACCAAAAACTATTCCTTTAGTAATGCAGAGAACCCAGCTGGAATCCAGAAATAATAACAGTAATGATGGTACTAATAAATCTAGCTATTAGTAATTCATTAAGCTTAGCAGAGTTTTACCTTACAGAATAAGATGTCCCATATCTCAGCTCATGTAGCACAGTAGCCACATTTCAACCCTGAATTGATCAGGTAGGTGGACTAGAAGACCATTGCAGATGCCTTCCAACTGAGCTATTTTAGTACATGAGAAACAGTTTTAAAATGAAGGCGAGTAGGTATAGACTAGATCTGATGAAGAAGTTCTTAAGTACAAGGGTTAAGAGACACTCTGGAATAGATTGCTCAGAGAAGTTGTGGATGCCCCCTCCCTGGAGGTGCTCAAGGACAGGCTGGATGAGGCCTTGAACACGTTGGAGAGGAAGCCCTGCCCATGGCAGGGAGGTTGGAGTAGAAGACCTCTAAGGTCCCTTCCAACCTTAGCCATTCTGTGATTCTATGACTGCTATCATTTAAGAGACAGGGAAAACAGATACAGACAAATACAATCATCACCCAGTGCAAAGTCAGAGGATGAGCTGAACAAGTGTCCAGACTCTGGGCTTTAGTTCATAGACCAGTGTGACTCCACACCTAAATGCAAGACTCTACACCAATGTTTTGAGTGGGAGCAAAGAAAAAGAGCGTCAGTCACAATCTACATCAGGAGGTACAAAAGGAAGGGCAGTACAAAAGGAATAGTACAAAATTGCTTTGGAGAAATCTTGGCCAAAGACAGATTAGAAGGTAGGAATCTCTGGACACACCAGGCTGGTCTCATTGAATGATGTATCACTGTTCACATGAAACCCAGTCAACTCACGCTCCTTTCGTACTCATCAGATAGAAACTGGCACACGTTAGCGTGCCCGTGCTTGGCTAAGTGCACACGTTCATTCATTCCAGGGCAGGACAGTCTTCTCCCAAAGCAGTATTAGAAACTAAACCTCCTTCATACAAGTTACAGTATCACAGTATCACAGTATCACAGTATTACCAAGGTTGGAAGAGACCTCATAGATCATCAAGTCCAACCTGTCACCACAGAGCTCAAGGCTAGACCATGGCACCAAGTGCCACGTCCAATNAGGATGCCATTGGCCTTCCTGGCCCCCTGGGCACACTGCTGGCTCATGTTCAGGCGGGTATCGATCAGCTCCCCCAGGTCCCTTTCTGTTTGGCTGCTCTCCAGCCACTCCGACCCCAAAGTCGGTCGTTGTAGTCAGTCCTTCAGTGCGCAGCCAGCACGGACCAGCTAAAATGTAGAAGAAGACACGGGCTTCAAGAGTTAGCTGGGATTTGCAGTACCTCCGATTCTGAACTGATATCTATCAACTGCTGCACGGTAAAGGTCAGCAAATGAAGTAAGAGTTCCCAAATACTTTTTCTTGCACTTTGAAACACGCCACTACAGCTACATTTACAGCACGTCGTCTTTTAGCTTTCTGAACTGGTTTGTTACTCTTCTGGTTCATCTTTCTGTCACCGTGCATTGCATAAAGATCACTTACTCAGTGAGGGGAAGGCGAGGGAGACTGATGAACCACCATTAACATGGAAAACGCACGCCTGAGACACTTCATGTTAAGCACCGAGAGAAACTTGTTTTCTGATGAGAAATAAAACAGACCCTTGAACTTAAAAGTCAAATGCAGAAAAATAACCCATGAAGATATGATTTAAAGTAGTAACAGAAAATTATTCAGTAGTCAATAATTTTTCAAAAGGATTAACAGAGCATATGCAGCATTACCTATAATGAGATAGGATGAGTATGGGAAGCTCAATTTGCATGCTATTTAGATTCAGCAGATAGCTACACTCTCGCTATCTAAAGTGCTGTTGCTGTGACACTAAAGGTAGAGGTCCTGTACCTCCCCTGAAAATTAATACAGTTCAGAGAAAGTGGTGAAAATTGCAATCCTTTTGGTATCTAGTGGGGTTTAAACTACACAAGAAGGATGGTCCTTTAGATGACTAAATTTCCTTTTTGTCACCAGGTCACAGAGGTTGGCTAAAAAAGGCATCAAGGTGACTTTTTGAATTCAGATCTACCTACCTCTGGGATTTAACCACGAATTTAATGCCAAATGGAAAACAGCAGGTAAGCATGAAAGCTGAAGTAATTTATCACTGCTATCTTTCCAACAGATAAGCATTTCTTTGTTTGAACAAATACACATTACAGTACATGAAAACAAAAACGTTTTGAGCAGCACACCTTCCATAGGGCTTCTACGTAATGGAATTTCAGACAACGTTCAGTATAAAAGTTTTGGTGCACAAAGAAGATTATTAATTTTCCTTCCACATGACAAATAGATAAACACCTCTATGCAAAAAACAACTTTTAAGCACGATACACTATTCAGGCTCACATTTTTCAATGCTTCAGCAAGCGTGAAGAAGTGTACTTAAATTATTAATTTCTTAGCATACAAAGTTTGGAAAGCCCTAACAATTCAATTGAAAATCAGTGTGGTTGATAAATAATAACAATTGTTTTTCCCTAGACTGTCACTTACAAAGCCAGCGTTGATTCTGAAACAACCCAATTTCTTTCCATCACGTATATCTCTACCAGTCATGATGATTCTGCAGGCTTTCCCAGGGAGCTGGCTGAGTCGCCATCCCTGGATGTGTTTAAAGATCATTTGCATGAGGTGTTGAGGGATATGGTTTAGGGGTGAACTTGTAAGGTGGGGTACTCGATGGTTGTACTCGATGATCCCGGGGTCTTTTCCAACCAGAGTGATCTGTGATTCTCCTGCAGTCTTTTATTTGTGCTGGCAGCAGCAGCTGTATCACCAATCGGTGTTTACTTCTTTGGTCATCTCAGTCAGTAATTGACCAGAATTTAATGCACAGCTCTTTGAATGCTGTGTGCCCTGTTCTAACTCCTTTGGCTCTGCAACATAAACAACAATAACAAACTATACAGTCCTTTCTCCTCCCACAATATATATGAAATAGAAATACAATTACACACGATAAACAAAATCCAGCTACAATGAATAACCAGGAGACGGAGGTATTTGTATTAGTACATGTCAGATAACATGTACAAGATTCTAAAACATAATCAAATGTTTTCGAAAGCTGATAAAGATGATTGGAACATGGAAACATTATTATTAGAGAAAATCAATTATTATGCAGGCTCTCTCTTGCCTCTTCTTCTACGCGACTAATTAAAGGGAGCCAGGTATCTGTTGTATTTTGACACTAGTGCCGGCCGTGTCTGACACTGACTCGACATCTGTCAAAATGGAGAAGGCAAAAAAGCTCCAAGTGGAGCTAGAATTTATAGCAATTCAAAGCCATTGTCTGTATCAAATGTTTATAGGACCCTTCCAAATTTGCAGAAAGATAGAAGGGCAGTTGCCTGATCAACCCTTTGCCTGACACAGCTATTGGAAGTAAAAGGAGAGATGGGTTCTCAAAGAAGTAAAGGCACACAGACAACAAGGAGTAATCTGCAAAGCGGTGGACAGTCTACCAGGGAAGAAGGAGATTCAACAGAAAGGATCCTAGAGGTTGTTCATTGTGTTCTTAAATCATCAGGGAAGAGACAGAACTTATGAAAGGAACAAAGAAAACATCCTTTGGAGAAAGGATGGATTTTACAATAGGAAGGAAGCCCCAGGGAAGACTGGGAGCTAAATGAGGAAGTCTAATACAAATTAAGCTAAGTCAGTGAGAGAAAACTCCAGAAATGCACAGTGTCTCCCCTACTTTATGTTCATGTTCACAAAAGCAACATAGAAAGTCACGCTGCTTTAAAAAGCAGCCCTTAGCACATTTCATATGGTACTAACTTCTCTTTTGTTCTAGGTCTCCAAAAGTACTTAGCACTGTTACTCAAACTTTAGGGTAGAAGTGGATCACTGAAAGAGACAATTATTTTTCCAGTCCTTTTAAGACTTCCTGACCAGGAAACATCTCTACTGCCTGCTTAAAATCTTACAAGGATTCATAATCGAGCTTTTAGTTGATGGCCTCCAGAACAGACAGGACTCAAGAAACTCAACACATGAGCTGGTAACTTTGACATATGCTACTGAGATATTCACTACTTACAAGTGTGGTAAAGTGCCCATTCTCCCACGGACAATAATCCTCTGCTCCTTGGGGAAAAAAAGTGAGAAGACAGTTTTTGGCCTAAAATGACACAATTCTGCACAATCCCAAACTAGCCTGCAACAAGGTAAGAACAGTGCCATAAAGAAGCTATCACCAAAGAGCAATCTGTGAAGCAAGTTCTCAAGAATTTTTCTCTTTCAGATTTTCAAAAGGATAATGAAAAACTTAATGCCTGCTGAGTTGTCAGCAAGGAGAACTGCAAGAAAGATGATGACATGGCATAATGAGGTTACAAACCAGACAACAATATGTCTGCAACGTAGGGAAGTTAGATAACCATTTTTTGAGTTGTCTGCTTAAGCTCAGAAAGAAATGTTGCCTCTGCCAAGAGAATGTACTGCAGCAAGTGCCATCGCTGACTTAGGGCAGTAGCATTTACCTTTCCTTATAAGCCATTGGAGAGACACTTGTATATCGTGTACATACAGTGGGGGCACGGATTAATTTCAAACCTATCACATAATCTGATGAGATTTCCCTTGAGATCTTCTAACACTCTGCAGCACTGTGAGCCATACTTACTGGAAATAACGTCTGAGCCCAGGCAAGGCACAATATTCCCACCGAGAGTTGTCATGACAGGAATGGAATTAATTCTTATCGTCGTCGTACGCGCTAAGGGTCTTTTTGGCACTGTTAGCATGTACTCCAAATAGTATTTAAATCCATGATGATACAGTATAACATACAACGGTATCACCTGGGGCCTCCTAAGTGTGGATCTACATCCCTTAATGCACAAACTGCAAGGGAGATTTCACCTGCACTTACATAAGCCTCATGCAACTCCATCACCTTCAGTGGTTAAGCTCCTGGCTTGTACCAGGATGGAAGTAGAACTGGATCTGTGACATAAAAGAAGCCCTCAAGATCCTTTTACGATGCAATTTACTAAGGAGACAGACTTTAATCACAATGAGTTGTGCTGCTACTTCTCAATAGTTTACAGGATGTGAGCAAGAAGCTTTATTTTTTTTAATTCCAGTTAAATTAACTCACTCTTGTTATGGAGTTACTTATCTATTTGAAGTGTTTCCAGGTGGTTGAGGTTATCAGAGACAGACAGATCCCCCTCAGTTTCACTATGAAGTATCCATGCTGGTATCTCTGGACGTCATAAAGACTCAATTATATTAAAATAATGATTACACTTCCAAGACACTTACCTGAGAAATTTTACCACATATTTCCTGTTTATTTTTGCAGGCCAACTTTCACCATTTTTAGCTGATCTTACCCGATTCATACAAGGTTCCTTATAACACTGCAGTTTGTCGTCACAGAAGCAACTGTTTGGTCCCTGCAACTGATGTCACTGAATGAATCATGGAAATCATAGAATTGTTTAGGTTGGAAAAGACTTTCAAGATCGGCTCTTCTCAGTGTCACCTAGTGATAGGACGAGGGGCAATGGGTGCAAGCTGGAACACAGGAGGTTCCATATAAATATCAGAAGGAACTTCTTCCCAGTGAGGGTGACAGAGCACTGGAATGGGCTACCCAGGGGGGTTGTGGAGTCTCCTTCCCTGGAGACATTTCAAACCCTCCTGGATGTGTTCCTGTGTGACGTGGTCTGGGTGATCCTGCTGTGGCAGGGGGATTGGACTAGATGATCTTTCGAGGTCCCTTCCAATCCCTAATGCTCTGTGACTCTGTGATCAAGTCCAACCATTAATCTAAGTCTACCAAGCCCACTGCTAAACTGTGTCCTTAAGCTCCATATGATTAGAAAAATAATAAAAATCAAAGAACTAAGCTTCTAAACAATTTAATTGAACACGATTACTGAATTTCCGTTTTCACAATTGCAGGGGTTGTTTAACTTTATGTTTCTCTTTGAGTGGCAGCTACTGAGTAAAATCCAATAAAATGGGATGCTAGCATGCCCAGCTCAACAATTCATCTCACAATGAGATTGCTGCAACTTCAAACCCATCTCTGTCAAAACTTTCCTGAGAAGCTGAGGCACAGCAGTCTTCTCCCCAGGGGCATGCTGAGACCTGATTTGTCCACTTGAATTAGCAACTTAACCATTCTAGCCAAAAAGGCTGAACAACATGCAGCTGTCTGCGAAGGGCCCGCCGTTGCCTGGAAGCTTTAATTCTTACATAGATATGCATATCTTTATCCATCTCCATCTTGCAGGCAGAAATAACTGTAGGCCAGAAATCTTTTCAGACATTATGTCCTAACCACGCTGACAGTACAGTGTTGTCTATTTTATGGATCAATGTTTATTTTCACCCTGGATTCTCTAGTTATGTGACAAAAAATTTGGAAAGGGATAGATACCATTTCATAATCCTGGTAGACTTCTGGAGAGTTACCCATAACTCAAGTACAAATGCAGGATAACCACACTGTAATTCCCATACTGGGACCAGTGCTCTTCAGCATCCTCATCAAGAAAATAGACAGTGGATTGAGTGCACCCTCAGCAAGTTTGGAGATGAGACCAAGCTGAGTGGTGCAGTCGACAAACAGGAGAGACAGTCTGTTACCCAGAAGAACCTAGGTAAGTTGGAGAAACGGGCTAGGATGGATATCATGAGGCTCAACAAGCCCCAAGTCCTACACCTGGGTCAGGGCAATACTTGAAATAAACACAGGCTGGGAGATGATGTGACTGGGAGCAGCCCTGTGAAGAAGGACTTAGGGATACTGGTGGACAAAAGGTTGGACATGAGCCAACAGTGTGCACTCAACAGCCCAGAAGGCCAGTCGCATCCTGGGCTGCATCAAAAGAAGCGTGGCCACTATTCAAGGGAGGTGATTCTCCTCCTCTCTCTGCTCTGGTTGAGACCCCACCTGGACCACTGCATCCAGTTATGGGGTCTTCAAAACAAGGACATTGAACTTTTGGAGAGGGTCCAGAGGAGGGCCACAAAAATCAGAGGAGGGAAATACTTCTCTTAGGAGGACAGACTGCAACAGTTGGGGTCGTTCAGCCTTGGAAAAAGGTGGCTGCACAGCGACCTTACTGCAGCCTTTCAGCACTTACAGGGAGGCTACAAGAGGATGTGGAGGGACATTTTTAGCAAAGCTTGTTGAGACAAAACAAGGGGAAATGTTATTGAACTAAATATGGGTGGATTTAGATTAGAGAAACGTGCTTTTTTTACAGTGATGAAACATTGGAACAGGTTTCCCAGAGAAGTGGTGGAGGTCCCACCCCTTGGAATATTCATGGTCAGGCTGGATGAGGTTCTGAGCAAACTGATCGAGTTGAAGCTGTGCCTGCCCACTGCAGGGACTGTATGGTTGGACTAGATGACCTTTAGAGGTCCCTTCCAACCCAATGCATTCTATGAGTCTACATTATTGTAGATAGCAGCAAAGTAGATCAATTCATTTAGGATTTCTTACATACATGGTAGAGCTACTGGTAACACAGAGCTAAAAATGCTATTCCAAAGCTATTAGCATTTCAGAAATCCCAATAACTCATATCTATCATATTATTTTAATGTCTTAAAGCTTTATAACTTTGGCATATTCTGCATTAAAAGACAACCTCAACTTTATTATCATTGATTCTGGCTTATAAGCAGCCACTTTACTCACTACTGCATGTGAAGTCTCCAGGGGATTAAACTTTAGGAGATATTCTCATTAAAAAGAGCACCTCTTTTATAGCCTTACTCATTAAATGTAATTAATTTAGCACTGTCCTGGAAATCTAGGTACTAAAAAAAAATTAATTAAATCCTCAACCATTTTCTCTTTGCCTGTGATAAAGGCTACAATCACTCTTTCCTTTTGGGGAAAATACAGCGAAAATAATATTAGGTGGCAGTGAAGTTCATTGCAGCAGGTCAATTGAGATTGTCAAGATTCATTAGCATGTGTGTGACTGGTAAATAATTGAGTTAATTTTAGTTTGAGTGACACATTTAGAAAACTACGAATCACCTTGTTTTGTGAACTCAATCAACCTTTGCTCTTCCCCGGATAGTTCAGTGTACATCTGCAATGTTAAGTTGGAGCTGGCTCTTCACTCTGCAGCCCTCCCAGACACCAGCGGTTTGCAGACTTCCAACCCCATCCGCTGCACGAAAGGCTGGCCCTCATCGTGGAGTCCAACAGAAATAATCATACCGAGCACACAAAAATTAAAGACCCAAAGACAGCTGAAAGGGAGGTTTCATTTAACTGAAGTTTTAGCCAGATTTATGCTGAAATTTCACTTTGCTTTGTCTCCAAGAATAAAAACTAAACTCTAAAAGATATCAGTGCAGGAAGATTATTTCTCTGGAAACTTTCCAAAAACCCAAAAAAGCTATAACTTGGAAAATTGAGTCAATCTTCAAATACTTCTCAGCGACACGCACAAAAATTGCGATGCGTGTGGCTCTCGCAGCTTTGTCTTCTCAAAATGGCTGTTTTCAAAGACAGGACTATGTTTTTCAAAGCTTAGCTTTGCTTGCAATGTCACAATTCCAGATAATGCGAGCTTTTAATTCATTTTTCATCAGGCGCCGTCAGATCTGTTAGAGCAGAGCTTCTCTTCATTTTCAAAAGACGTCCTGTTAGCACCAGACGTGATATTGAACACGACAACATTTAGGTGACACGGTGGGCTTTTCCACGCAAAACTTGAGCTGTGAAGACATGAGCTTGCAAAAAGAGCAATTATCCTTCGCTTCCGTATTTTGAATATGCAAACAAGTTGCCTGTGGATTATTGGCAGCTACAGCTTGGGCTCTGACACTGAACTGTTATTAATACACAGAGCAATTAATGTAATTATAAATATGGAAAAGAAAAATACCAACACTATTTACATTAGTTAGTTACTAGGAGGTAAAATACTTTGTCAGCCGCAACACAATACAAATTGCTGCAAAGTGCTTAATACAATTATCACATGCATATATATTCAGAGCACTAGAGTTTATATTCTAGGTCTGTCCTCCTGGGATCAATTTATGATACTCTATGCTGGGTATCTTGTCTTGACAAAATAATGAGACTTCATTCCTGTGCTGCCACAGCTGGCTACTGTGCACTTTAGGCAGGTAGGATGACAGACCCAATCACTGCGCAGTGAACAGAAGTTATGTGTTGTCAGGGTGCACAAGGATGGGAAGTAGAATCATAGACACATAAAATCACCCTGGTTGGAAAAGACCCTTGAGATCATCAAGTCCAAGCATTAACCCTACTCCACCTGGTTCACCACTAGACCTTATCTCTAAGCACCACAACTAAATGACCTTTAAATGCATCATTGAGGGATGGTGACTCGACCACCTCCCTGGGCAGCCAGTTCCAGTGCCTGGCTACTCTTTCAGGAAAGAAATTTTTCCTAATGTCCAGACTAATCCTTCCCTGGTGCAGCTTGAGGATGTTCAATCACTAATTACCTGTGAGAAGCGACCAGCATCCACCTTTCTACGACATCCTTTCAGATAGTTATGGAGGGCAATAAGGTGTCCCCTCAGCCTTCTCTTCCTCAGACTAAACAGCACCAGCTCTCTCAGCCACTCTTCGCACAAGCAAACACAGAATTGGCCTCAAGCAAACACAGAATTGACATTTTCCTTTCGCATAATAGAACCAGCTGCAGATTACATCCAGTTCTTCACTGTTCCCATTGGTTTCTTGAGTATTCAAAAGCCCACTCAGACATTTAGCATCCTCTCCCCATGCACAAAAGGGATGTAGTCACAGGTGGAAACTCTGCAATGGAGGTTCACAGGTCTAAAGAAATTATTCTTGCAGGTGACAGCCAGCTTGGTGAGTCTAAGGTGAACAAAACACACATCATAAGAGGACTGTCGTTTTCTTAAACACTCAAAGTCATTGAGCCATTTAAGCTCAAAGATGGCCATAATTTTCCTTCATTTTCTTGTGTTTGGACTTAAATCAGTGGTTCAGGAACGCTGCTGTTTTAAACAGTAAACAAGACTTGAACAAGACTTGTTCAAAGTCCCTTATTAGAGCTTTAATTTTTAAGTCTGACACTTTTGTAACGTGTTGCTGACATCCTCAATTAATAACACGGCGTGTTTCCTGGTAACACAGCCTGTGCAGCAGGGTGACTCAGCCACCACCGTCCCAGTGAATCAGAAGAAGCCGCTGTGTTCCCAGGTACCACTGTTGTGTCCTTGTAATGCCCTGTTGCAAACACACATCACCTAGCACAGCCGAGGGAGACAAGTGGTCACAACACCAGGCAAATTCGGAAAGAGGGAACTTGTAACACGTAACATCTTTGCACAAATCACTGATAAACAGCAGGGACAGCCCAGCAGAGACACCCGTTGCTAAAGGCAGCAGCACAGTGCCTAGATGGGAAGCAGATTAAAAATTCACAGAAAAGTGCCAAAACCAAACGCCTCCTCTGACTAAACCAAATTGCTGCTGCCCCGGCAGTACTGGCTGATGCACAGTCCTGCTTTGTTCCCCGGCTGCCACGTGGGGCTGACCAAAGCTCACCAAGAGCTTCTTGCGTGAAGCCCCAGGAACACACGTGAAGCCGTAACATCCGCGCTGTGTGTGACCCCCAGCTCAGCGCTGACGAGGAATGCTTACAACCCCAGCTTTTCACTGGGGCAGCCTCGGAGGCTGCTCCGACTCTTCTGAGCAGGTGTCGTGGGGTGACTCCACATGATGTCACACGACCCATGTGACAGCCAGACATTCCTCTCCAGGACACCATAACAGCCATCAAACACATAGGGCTTGTCTTTCTGCCTTCCCGCTCAGTGCAGAGCAGCAGTGTCTCTGCTCTCTGGCCACACAGACCTGGTGAAAGATAATCCATCTAATCGCTCTCCTTCTCGTCCTCTATCTCCCAGCCCTGGGCTGTGGGAAGGACGGGACTGGTGTTCATGGCAGTGGTGGTTATTTTGCATCAGGAGGAGGCCTGAAGCCACTTGGCCAGCAGTCTACTGGCAGTTCTCAGTGTTTTTTCCCTTCACTGCTCTTCTAACTGCTCCTTGTTCTTCATTAATAACAATTCTGTTTATTTTTTTGTACTATAATATGGCCCTTAGTTTTCTGCTGTCTTTCAAAGACCCTGAGAAATCTAGGCTGACACAAAACAATCTAAACTGGGACAGCAGGCAATGGCATCAAGGAGCAAACACAAAAGTTAGACCAAATTGTTTCATCCATGTTCCCCTCTCCTCTGAACGGAGCTCCCGTGCTCCAGGGTTCCAGCAGGAACTGTTTGAGGAAACAGCTGCTCAAACCCACCACTGTCCACCACGGCATACAGCCTTTGTGGTTGTAAGGGGAGGAAAAGGGACACCTTGCGCCTCCAGAGAGGTCTTGTGAGCCATATGCAAGAGCAAGGCTACCAATCGTCTTCTTTGCCGCTGCATCAGACTGTGCCACACCTTGAGTGGCCCAGCTGCAGGGAGAAGCCAGAGGACTGCCTGCCTAGTGGGTGACTGCTGCTGCCTGCTGCTAACCAACAGCAATGCTCACGCAGCAGTGCCAAAGGGCTCCATGCCCTGCATGGGAGCTTGGCCCTAGGGACAGAGGAGGCACAGCCTTTCCAGCTGTACTTCCTGGCTTCTGCCTGCTTGTCACAATTTCATGTTGCTTCCCACGTCTAACATTTCAGATGTGCATGCAGTTCAAAAGAAATATTAATATTGGAGCGTGCCAGTTATTTCTCTGCAGTTTCAGAGCAAAAACTTCACTGTCCTTCTGCTGTTTGGCACAGGCTACCACGGATGGAAGACAGATATCTGTCGTCCAGTGTTTAAAGAGGAACAGATTCTTTTGCTCAGAAATTTTGTCTGCTCAGCACTCCCAGTCATACAATCAGCCAGGCCAGCTCTTCCCTCCCAAACAAGTCCATACACAAACCAGCCAGGGTGACCACTGACTGCACAGGATTCACACAGACAAGAGACGTCTGCAGCACATCAGGACTGCATCAACAGTGAGTTTTGGAAAGGACGGGGGCAGCCTTTTCTAACCTGGCTTGGAAATCTCTGAAACTCGTGTACCTTGGTGCCAGAAGGGGATTCATTCCCTGGAAGGGAAGGAAAACAAGGTTACCCAGAAGCCATTTCAGTTAATGGCTACTGGGATGTTTTGCTATTTCTGAGACCTTCCAACCCAAACACACCTGAGAGAGGTTGCTTAAGTGGTACACCCTCTTCCTAAAGTCCCTGTGCTCCTTTCCTTGCTGATGGCTGCCAGTTCAGACTGACCTCAAACGATCCAGCTTCCTCACACCTGAATTACAGGCTTTCTTCACTATCATACCTGATCTTTCACAAAAGTTTCCACACCTCCCATTGTCATCACTACAACAACCCTTTGAGCATAAGCCAAAGCCAGCTTGACAGAACAGATTTCACCTTTCTCTCAGAGGCACACACGCGCCACAAAGACTGTGGTTCACCACCTACGCTCTTCAAACACTGCCAAGCACGCTTGAGCAGGACTGCGCTTCTGCAAACAGGACAGCACTGCTGCTTCTGCTTCTCACCCTCTCTTTTTTGTTTTTCTTTTGAAAGTAAAAAGCAAGCCTGATTGAACTTCAGCTCACAGTTCATGCTCAGTGAGCTGTCCTGTGCTGTGTCCAAAACTGTCACAAAAACACTGTTGGCTATTCCTGGAATCCAGTTCACAGCCTGGGGAATGAGGTTTCCTTTTCTTCTCTGACACCCCGGCCTGAATACTTCAGAGCTTGAAGGTTTCTTCCTTATGCAAAACGATGGTGCCACTGGGTGGTGCGTCCAAGACTCTTTGCATGCAGGGAGAAGTTTCCACAAGCAACAGAAAGTAAGCTGTGTCACGAAGGTCCTACTGTGTTTAGTCTTTCATTCTTTTCTGCATGACATCTTGGGGAAAAATGAAGCTGACAACTGACAGTCATTGGGCAGTGTCTTGAGGAAAGCACGGGGAGATGCTATCTCATGGACAAGGACATGCATGGGTGGCTGGAGGGGAGAGGACAGACAGCTGGTTCATTCCCAGACAAGGATTAGAAGCCACAGGTGAACCAAGGCCACGTGTCCTACTAATAGCAGCAGCTTCCTGCTCAAAATAAGAAGCAGGTTCATACATTTGTTCTGCAGTTGGGTTCAGACATAAGCTGCAACACAGATGTTCACAGGGCACAAAGGGGACACCCAGCAGAGCTGGCTGCAAAAGAAAATTTACAGGAATGACAGCAAGTTGCCTTTTAGAGCAGGCTCTCTAGAGACTCGGTAAAAGAGACGCTCATTCAGCGACGGGTTTTTTCTGAAACTCCTCCTTGTGTAAGATCCCACTGCTGTCAATCTCCAGAGACTGCAAAGGAATTAAAAATGGGAGGAGAAAGCAAAGAACATGGGAAAGCAAAATAAAGGAGCAACGGCTAAAACAAACAGAACAAATGACACTGCAGAAATGCACCACAAAGAGGGAACAAGTGAAAAGGAAAGACGTGGAGGCTCATAAATAGATATCGGTAACATTAAGGAAATGTAATCATGGGAAACACTGCTGAGATCTCTTGCCCACGCTCTGAAAGCATTGTTAGAGGTATGATCTCCTGACAGGCCTGGACACAGGTCTGAATATCCAGGAGGTCCAGCAGTAGGAAAATCATTTAGCAATCCAGGCAGGTACCTGAGCCCACACATGTAATCGAGACAACGGTGCACCTACAGCATCTGCCAAACATCTGAGAACCTACAGGTGACACACGCTATAAAAGCATTTTGCATTTTGATTCTTAAAGAACACGCAACTTACTGCAAAAAACTATTTCTGTGGAGGGGTCCTCTACACAAAAAACCTGATCCTGGATTTTATTTCCAAGAATTCAACCTCTTTCTCACTATCAGTCTCTTCAAAGTTTCTCATACAGGTCAAGGAAAGTGCAATTGTTATATCCATGTATTCAAGAAACCTTTTCGTCTTTAAAGCCCAGACTCAAAGAAATTGTCCAGGTCTATAAATCCTTCAGAAAGAATAAAATCTTCTAAATCTTTTCTTGTTTCTCTTTCTCCATTTCCAGGAGTTCAGCAGAGTTTCAAATTCACAGTTGTGACCTGGCTTTTAAACAAGAAACAACCTAAAAATTGATTTGTTATATGCAGTGATGTATTTCTGAAACTGCCTGAGTATTTTCTGTAAATATTCCAAGCTGAAAAACTTAAGGAAATTTCTAGGAACATCAGTGCACCCAAGATTTCAACCTTTATTGCAATTTTCTTCCCAATATTTAGTTAATTTCCTACCTTTGCTAATTGCTACAAGGAAAACCAGGAAAGAAACACAGATGAAGAACCAGTTAAGGCACAGTCTCAGCTATGGAGGGATGACGAGTAGAGCTACTTCTTCTGACTCACTGACTTTATGTTCAAAACTACATACTTGCTGATGAAGACTCACCTTTTTGCTCAGTCTGAAGTTAAAGCTGTAGGTTTAGCTGCACATTCCTCTCAGAGTAAGTGTAAGCATCACACCCTTCCCGGTTTCTGCCACACAAATATCACGTGCTACTTAAAATGCAGCCATCATACTGTCCCATTCGTGGCAGCTGAGAGTTACCAAGAGCTCAGCATTAAACATTCAGTAAAACTCTCACATACTCCAAATCATCCAACATAAAACACGAGCATATCCATTACATGTACCTGTTCATTGCAGATGCTCTCCAAGTTTCAAGAAGCGTATAACCAAGAACTGTTCCAAGGTCAGATTCCAAGATCTGTAAAGCAGATAAAATACACTTTTGTAAGTCTCTAGAAGTACCTGGCTTAAGCACATAAAAGAAAAAACAATATTGTACAAAACTGCTATTTAGAAGTGAATGTATAAGCTAGTCATTCTAATGTTGAGCATCACCTGAGAAATGCTGCGGGTGATAACGATGATGGTACGGTAATGTAGAGAGTATTAAACTGAAGAGGTGTAACACTGTACAGACTCCTGGGCGAGTTCTATATACACGTTCAAAATGAGTAGAAGACTCTGAAAACACATCACATGTTCAAATAGCAGTTTTGCTACAACTTTTTGTAATGAAGGAACAAAACCAACATATTGAATATGCAAAACTGCCAGTGGCATATCAGAAAATATAAATGATTTAGGAAACGATAAGCATCCGTGTGTGCATTTGAGCAATATTCTGCCTTTAGTGTGCAGCAAGACAGCGGCATGAATAGGGAAGCCACGTGAAGAATCAAGGGTATCATTATCAACACTACCTCTTCATTGACCAAAACTGCTGAACATGGTAGTTCTGCTACAAGTGTGAAATTATAGATGTAATTTTTGTGAGCATATGTATAACATCTAAGCACAATTAGTCCCAGAGTCTAAGTTTTCCTGCTGATTCTTGCACAGTGACCCTGAGCATAATGCATTTGACAAGTCTAATGCGCTCAAGAAAGCAACAAATAGGAGGAGGATGCACCACGAGAAAGAAACACCATCAGTACATCAAGAAGAGAGACCAAGGAGGGGAGGAGAATAAAAAATAGTTAATGTGTGCAAATGCATTTGGTCCTGTCTTTACTGTAGACAATGATTTCTGAGATGACCACATCAGAGTCACAGTCTGAGTACCTGCTGCATTGAGTATGTGTGTGGCACCATTAATAACTTTGGAGTCTGCATCAGGAAACGCTGTTGCACACAGTGCTGCAACACAGCCACAGCTCATAATAGAGTCCATATTAGAAAGAATCTTGCCTTCCTCTACAGTTTTCCCTGAGATTTTGCCTGCAGCTGCACTGCAGGTACCCACCACATGATTCCCAGTGTAGGCAAAGTAAATTACTCCAGCAGAGCTAAGATGAATTGGTTCCAGAGCAGCCTACACCCCCTATGCATCAATGGTCATCTGGCTGGGAACACCTATGTGCTCCAGCTGAAAAGCAGGCATTTTCTCTTCCAAAGGCTGATCCCACCGAAGGATTCCTAGACTCCCTCTGTTCCCTCCTGTGAGCTGGTAATTTTCAAGCAGGGAGACAAAATGTAAATATCAGCATGGATAATTATTTCACTGCTCATTTTTTTGGGCAGATAATCAGACAGAAAGATTAGGCTTGCTCTGAGAAACAGAAGCAGTAGACAATTTTATCCAGCAATGCATGAAAGATTCTGCCAATTCTTCTTCCAAAAGCAAGTTTGCTGATTTGTAGCTGCTGCCTACTTTCATGTGCAAAAACAACAGCTACAGAAATCCCTTACTGGTGTTCCCTACATATTTTCAGGCAAGCTCTATAAACATGACAACCTCTAGGATTATTTATTCATGCACTATGTTGCCATCCCTGCTGTTGATGTCAACTGCAGACAAGCCAGGCTCCAAAGCTCAAGTTCCACCACGGAGGCACAAGTAACATCACTACCTCTCTGCCCTTTGCATCTCCTGCTCAATCCCCCAACAGAGATTTGCACAATAAGGCACAGAGAAATCACAAAGAGAATGCCATTAAAGCTAATGTGAAAATCAGCCAAATACCACCTGTTTAAGGAATGGGAGCCATTGACAAGGCAATGCTGTCAGAAATCTGCACCACTAGAGCGTGGCCAAAGTTCACCCTTTATTTTCAGCAGTAACGTCCCCCATTTTTTCTGCATGTCCTCCTTCATCAGCTAGCCTTGAAACAGCTTTTCCACACAGAATCATATCTAGAGTTGGTATGGACCCATAAGGGCCATCATATACAACACCCTGCTCATTACAGGACTACCTAAAAACAAACTGTATGTCTAAGAGCATCAGCCAAGGTTCCTTGAATTCTGACTTCTCTGGGGAGCCTTGTTCCAGTAACTGACTACCCTTCCAGTGAAGCTTTTTGTAATGCCCAACCTGAGCTTCTCTTGGCAGAGTTTTTCTAATTCATTGTGATCACCAGAAGAGATCTTCACTCTCACCTCTGCTGTCTATCTTGAGGTATTCCCTAGATGATGCCTTCCTCTCTTACTTATCTTCTCATTTCTCACCTGCTTTTATGGCTGCCTGTTTTATTCCACTGGCAAGTTGACTACAAGTACTCGTACTATCACAGCTTGACTTCGGTTACTACCCATCAATTGAAGCACTTTAGCCACCTAAATGCTGTTCTCCAGCTACAACTCCTCAGCCAAGTGACCTTCATGAAGGTAGATTTCAGAGACTGAACTGTCAGATCCAGCAAAACTTGTGTCACAAAGGTAACCTTCAAACCACCAACCAGGTATAAAACCCTACTAATGCAGTAATGCATGAAATTATACTGCTCAAAGATACATCTCGGGATTTTGACCTGACTTCTTATGACATAGAGAGAACCATTACAAATTACAGCATGACTGAGACAGCTCTGTGCCAGAACATTTGCAGCTGAAGATAAGAACAATTGTATGTAAGTGTAGGCGCAAGATTTGCTGTGCATAACATTAGCAGCATTTGTTATTGAAATGACCACCCTACTGGCTGAGCCAAAAACCCTCACAGACTGGCTGGAAGTTTTTACCCATAGCACACTTTCTGTCTTTAATAACACCAGCTGTCACTTTGACAAACTCATTATGCCCTTCAGTCATCCCATATCCAACAAACACCCAGAAAAAAACCCCAAACCCTCCCACAGTGATTAACATCTGCTTCATTTACTGGTTCTGACAAACTGAAGGACAAAGGCATGATTTAACAGATTGCTCCATGTAAAGAAACAATGCAGTTCACAAAAGGATTCATCAAATGCCCCTGTCAGAAAGCTTTACGAAGCCCTGCTTAATGAAAGTATGCAAATTGCTATACCGCATAAAACGCCTGACACCACTTCAGCAAGTAATGTGCCTATGAGATCTATCGAGAACGGTAAGATCAATCCAATTTGTCTTCAAAATAAAGTGATTTGGTTTCCTCCAGATAATTCCAATCTCTTTTTTTTAATGCCTTGTGGCATGACAGCAACGCACTAAAGCAGTGAACCAACGCTTCAGATCCTCGAAGATGTGATTATTCAACAGAAAAAGCACTCAGCAACAGACAAACTGGAAGCACACTGGTGCACTTCAATATTTTGACATGCTGGCATTTTACAAAAACTGTTATTTCCAAGCCTTGCTGCATTTAAACAGCCTGGATTTTGGTTTGGTTTTCTCCCCATTGCTCAACACGAGGTTGAAGCCTCAGTGGAAGTCAGACTCATATTCAGAGCTTGAGGAACTCAGCAGGTATCAAAGCACATCAGAAAACATAGATCTACCATGATCACTGTTTTCAACATTATTGATTTGGAAATCTGATCATTTGCTTTTCATCAAGAGAAGGGAAGAATGGCTGGTGAGCTAAAATGTTTTTTTATGGAAAACCCAGTATTTTGTGGACTGTTCCCCACCACCACCCTCGACAAATGAAAGCTCTTTTCACCAACTTACTTTAAGAACAAAAGGAAACTAAAAAACACAGAATCATTAGGGATCGGAAGGGACCTCGAAAGATCATCTAGTCCAATCCTCCTGACACAGCAGGATCACCTAGACCAAGTCACACAGGAACCCATCCAGGCAGGTCTTAGACATCTCCAGTGAGGGAGACTCCACAACCCCCCTGGGCAGCCTGTTCCAGTGCTCCGTCACCCTCACCGTGAAGAAGTTCCTTCTCAGGTTGATGTGGAACCTCCTATGTTCCAGCTTACAACCATTGCCCCTTGTCCTATCACTACATGACACTGAGAACAGCCCAGTGCCATCCTCCTGACACCCACCCCTCAAATATTTGTAGACATTAATGAGGTCAACTCTCAGCCTCCTCTTCTCCAAGCTAAAGACACCCAGCTCCCTCAACCTCTCCTCGTAAGGGAGGTGCTCCACCTCCTTCATCATCTTCGTTGCCTTATGCTGGACCCTCTCCAGCAGCTCCACATCCCTCTTGAACTGAGGAGCCCAGAACTGGACACAATACTCCAGGTGTGGTCTCNGATCCCTGGGGCACTCCACTAGATACAGGCCTCCAACCAGACTCTGTCCCATTGACCACCACTTTCTGGCCTCTACCCTGTAGCCAGTTTACGATCCACCTCACTACCCGGAAATCTAGGCCACACTGCCTCAGTTTGTCTGATTTTCAATGTTTTTTCATAGAATCTAAATCCTAAAATTATCCTTCATGATTTTATGGAAGAACAAATAGAGCTTCTCTAATTTTTTTACTGGGAGAAAAACACACAGAAAAGAACCCAGCAGAGTAAGTGCATCAGAAAGAAGGTGCCGTTGACTATTTAAGGCTAGACAGATGTGAAAGGGAAAGAGGACTCTGCAGTTCCATGACTCCTTTCAAAGACGTCCTTTTTCTCTGAAAACATCTGTCAGCAGACCCTACATACAGCTAGTGATGCCCTGGGGCTGAGCTGCTTCTCACCCTTTGAAAAAAAAGTCCTCAGACCATCGTGTGTGCTAACAAAAAACTGATTCTTGACAGCTTGTTTTTCTGCCCACTTCTTAAGCCTCCAGCATCCCCAGTCATCCACAGACTATGGACATGGAACACAAGCTGTCTGGCTACTTTACCTTCCCTTCAGCCACCATCTTCTGCGGTCTGTGAGGGATAAGGTCCAGGGTGCAGTTTGCCAGTTCTCTTCCATGGTGTTTATTAGACCTACAACTCTCCAGCTGAAGAGTGTCCATCTCATTCTACAGAATTCAAGTTTTTGTAGGAAATGAAACAAGTTCTTGTGCTGGGACCACAAAACGCAAGTAATCACTTTCTTGGGTGGTTCTTGGTTGCATTATGGTAGGAGAAGAGCCCCCATTGTAGCAGTCTAACTGGTAAGCACTAACAACTTCTATTATCTGTTGTATGTTTCCCTTCACTCCAGAAGAAATTGCTGTTACTGTCAAAGCTAGACACAAGCTTTGCTTGATGCCTTAGGCAAAATAACTTCAGTTGGGCAGTACTTGATGCAGAATTGTCACAGTCTCATCATGGGACCACAGTTTCTGCACTGAGAATTGTAAAGCAAGAGACCAGGTTGAAACACCATGTCAGAAATGTTGTGAGCCCTCTGCTTTAAAGACATTGTCTCCTAAAATCTTTTCCATTCCGCTACACTGAATATTCAATAAGTGCCAGGCACTATTTCTCTGCAAATAAATATAAATTAGAGGGAGTGTTTGTAACATTTTTCAATAATTGAGTTTGTACCTGACAATTAAGGGGTAATTCCTCTAACACGCTGTAACACTTAGATGCCAGTTAGCAATATTTAACAAAGCAGGCTATTCTCATTTTCACATCCTTCTTTGTATTCAGATTTGCAAGATGGTGCATTCCCCGGCTTCACATCCAAAGACTGAAACCTGGAAATAAATGAAAGTGAGATGCTTTTCTTTACTGCACCTCACCTCTTGGAGTAACTCTTTCAGATACCACCACTATTTAAAATCTGTGCTTTTTCAAGTAAATCTGCAAGTAGAGAAAAATGTCCCCCCTTTTGACTGTATGTTGAGGCCAACAGATTCATAGTTGATGTAGTTAATAGAGGCAAATTAAGGAAGCTCCATCTCACACCTCCTCTCTTATTTCCTGAACCCACATGAAATGATACTAATTATCTTAAGTAAAATTAAGCATTCTAACTTATCCCTGAAAGAGGGAGGAAATTATTATTCCTGGGAGTCAGTCTCCTTACAGCTCCCTTAAGATGCAGCATCTAAAGATTTTAGGGATAAAAAAAAAGAGCCTCTTGTACAGAGTTCAGTTTGGGTCAAATAAACCAGCTTCAGTAACGTACGTTAACCCGCACGTCAGCGACACCACCCAGCTTTGTGTCGTCAGCAAACTTGCTGACAGTGCATGCCAATCCCTCATCCAGGTCATCAATGAATAGATTGAACAGGACCGGTCCCAGCACCGA
>VXBP01003088.1:638199-658751 GCA_013400115.1 Rhinopomastus cyanomelas | reverse complement strand
TGAAGATTGGAGTGACATTTGCTATCCTCCAGGCACCTCTCCTGATCCCCAGGACTTAGAAAAGATTACTTTCCTAGCAATGACTTCCACCACCTCCCTCACTATGCACAGGTACATCCCATCTGGGCCCATGGATTTGTGTGCATCCAGCTTGATCAACTGATCCCTGACCCAGTCCTCATCAACCAAGGCAGGCTCCTCTCTTGCCTCCACTTCCTCTGGAGTCTCAGCAGTCTGGGGCTTAATATCAGGATAGCCCCCAGAAGTATAGACAGAGGCAAAGAATCACTGAAAAGAGGGGCCAACATTTGCTTTTATCTCAGAAGCAGATATGAAAGTTGGGTCTGTGAAGAGAAGCAGGACCAAACAACCTGAGTGGAGCCTAGGAAGCCTTTCCAAGCAGTGGTTTGTGCCTCCTGCTCCACGTGGAGGACAGGCACAGTCATTCTCTGAAAAGTAAGAAAGAAAGCGAAAGAGCTTCTCAAGATCAGGATTATTAGCAGAAAGGCTAGTGGCAGAATAAGTTTGCCACAATGATGACAAGTGGTAGGAAAGCAAAGCAATTTTGAGAAAAGGTAACTAAAAATACCTATCCATCACACAGTCCTCCAGATTCTTCTCATATCTCCAGTATGGTGATGCTTCAGAGTTAACTGTCCCAACAGACAACCCTGTACTCTGTCTGCTGGTGTCAAGATGAAGCACAGTGTGCTGTGGTAGTCGCCCAGTCTCTGAGGATTGTGTGTCTGTATGAATGATGAGAATAGCTGCATTTTGTTCCAGTTACTGTGAATTAAGGACAGAACCCCATTGCCTGGCAAGGTCTCAGCATGGGCTCCAGGGGGAAAAGGCTGCGTACAGTGCTTGTGCTGTAGTATTGAAAGAATGTCCTACTCAGAGCACAAACTGCACCTAGTTTCCTGATCAGTTTTTTCCAGGAGGACGGATGCCACAGCACCAGTTCCACAGAGACACGTGCACACCACGCAATCCTTTCCTAATGCCACCACCAAAAGACCAAGACCAACGTCCCAAATGTTTTCTGGGAAGGTAGCTGGCATCCTCAACTCCAAGGGTCTGGAAACAGCAAGGAATTTTTTACACTAATTTTACACAAGGATATTTCTGGCATCAGCAAAATTCAACAACTGCAGGACTAAATGCAAAATCAGTGATTGTGTAAACACATGAGCAATGGCCAGTCTCCTTTCTAGCCCCTTCGGTAACATTATGGCTTCGTATCAGACACTTAATTAGCTTTTTAACCCCTGAAAATGCTTCTGTGCATTCTCACAAAACCTTCCTTGATTTTACCAAATTATATCTTCATGTTCTTCTGGTTTTCTATTCAACTAGTGCAGTTCATTCCAGAACTTCTCCTCCTGGGATGTCAGAAAAATTTCTTTTAATGTTCAGTCTAAATTCACCGAGGATTAATTAATAAACACACTGTCTTGTGCTGATATTATCCTTCAATTTTAACAGCTCTCCTCCCTCCCTGGAGTTTGCCCTCCAAAGATACTTAGAATAAAGTTTGTTCCTGGACATAATATACAAATTACAGGGAACTGAGGCTTAGCATATTTTGTCAGAAAATATGATGGAAGGTAACCATCCACTGGGGAAATAGATTTAATTTCTTCTTATTTTTTTACAAATTAACAAAAGGTTGATTTCTTTTCCTAGTTACTCCAGTAAAACCAGGAATTATGATACCTGCACAGAGAGCAAACTGTAACCTATGGCTAGCTGATGGGCAAGAACTGAATCTGAGCAGAAATCCACCTAGGGCTGCAGTGAGGACAGTGAGCATCAAACTGCCAGTGGAGAACAAGTATCTAATGGAGGAGGGAAGAGCAGTAACCATCCGTCACATAAGAGCCATCTTCAAAGAGGCCTTATAAAGTGAAAGACCTTGACCACTCCAGCCAGAGAGACTTGAAAATCAGCCTTTCTGGCATCCAGGCATCCCACTTTCCAGGCAAATGCTGCACCTCCCTCAGTTCAGATTGGTAACTGGGAAAAAGCTACTCAGTGAGAGGGCAGTCAGTTGCTGGAACAGGCTCCCCAGAGAGCCATGCTGAGAAGCCTCTGGATTAATTTTAGGCAGTCCTGTAAGGAGCTGTTCTCTATGACACTTATGGATCTCTTCCAACTGGAGCTATTCTAGGTCTATGCAAAAAAACAACTGTAGTCACCTCTCTGTTCTTCAATATAATCATCATACTGTGTTCAGTCTTGGGCCCCCCAGTCTAAGAGGGACAGGGATCTGCTGGAGAGGGTCCAGCGGAGGGCTACGAGGATGATTAGGGGACAGGAGGGCATGGCTTATGAGGAGGCTGAGGGACTTGGGGCTTTTTAGTCTGGAGAAGAGAAGACTTAGGGGAGATTTGATCAATGTTTATAAGTACCTGAAGGCTGGCCAGGAGGGGGGGGACAGGCTCTTTTCACTTGCTCCCTGTGATAGGACAAGGAGCAATGGGTGTAAGTTGCAGCAGAGGAGGTTCCGCCTCAACACAAGGGGGAACTTCTTTACTGTGAGGGTCACGGAGCACTGGAACAGACTCCCCAGGGAGGTGGTGGAGTCTCCTTCTCTGGGGACTTTCAAGGCCCGCCTGGATGCGTTCCTCTGTGATCTCTGTTAGATAGTTTTGTCCTGCTCTGGCAGGGGGGTTGGACTCGATGATCTCTTGGGTCCCTTCCAACCCCTAACATCCTATGATCCTAACATCACACTTTTGTGTTGGAGTCAGTATCACTTCAGTGTGTTAGGAATGGTTCCAGGACACACAATGCATAGACTCTTTTCGAGTACCTGTGTTGGGCTTGTGTCTGATGGGGTTTTGGTATCAGTGCAAGGGGCTACTGGCACAGCTCCTTTAAGAAGCCTAAAGAACCTCTCCCAGCTTCCTCCATCAGACCCACTTTGGGCCAAGGTTGAGCGAATCAGCTACAACGGAAGTGCCTCTGCAGTAACAGAGAGTAGAAAAATCTGTTGGGCTAGTCTTTTGATTTGGAGAGAAACAGAGGAAGACAACTATGTGAACACTGGGGTAGTTGAGGAAGAAGTGGGAAGAAGTGCACTGGAGCAACCATTTCCCTGTGGTCCATGTTAAGACTGAAGGCTGACCTTCTGCACTCTATAGAGATGAATGGTAGAGCAGAACCCTGCCCGAAGCTTGTGGAGGATCCCACGCCAGAGCACGTGGCTGTGTGAAGAAGGCTGCAGCAATGAGGGAAGGCCATGCTTTAGCAGTCTGTCACTGGGTGGACCACTGACTGTGGAACTGACAGACTCTAGCTACAGAAGTTCGTGGAAAACCATCTCCTGTGGGAGGGATGCCGTGTTAGAGCAGGGGAGGACTGTGAGGAATCCCTCCCCTAGGGAGGAAGGAGTAGCAGAAGGTGTTGGAGGAAGGAGATTTTAAGATCTTGTAGTATCTCTCATTGCCAAACTCAGATTGGTTTGTAAATTGGTGGTGGTGTCATTATTTAAATTACATTGATTATGTTTCCCTAAGTCAAGTCTATCTTTTGCCCATTCCCACAACTGCTGAGTGAGTCCTCGCGGTCCTTTGTCTTGACTCTGAAGCTTTTTCTTAAATTTTCTCTTCCCCATTCCACAGGAGTGGGCTAGCAGCTAATGAGTGTCTGTGTGATGCTCTGCTGTTGGCTGGGTGAGCTTAAATCACAAGTGCCTTGATATCATCTCCAAGCTGTGGTGGCAAGAAGGCTTCTCACTTCTTGAATCACAATGTCCAAAAATGCAACAGACCCTACTCTAGATACCCGCGTAAATATGAGGCCCAGAACAGAGGGCCTTATCAATGTAAATCAGTTGTCCCTCCAGCAGAACTGCTTTCTATCGATCTCCAAGAGTTCAGTACCTAAGGGGATCTGTCTCACCAACTGAAGATGTCAATATCTATGCTCATCACCTTGGACTACCCTTCACTGACAGAAATAGGTACCTCTAGGGCTCAATTCTTCCCTTCCTAATACAGATATCTAAAATAGTTTAGATTAATTGCACCCAACTATCGGGTTCAATGATCATAAAAGGAATCTAGGGAGAGTAGCTTTGATGTAGGCACTTGCACTGTAGCTAAGTCAAAGTAGTTGAGACAAATTTACTGCTGAAGTCTGCTGTAGGAGAGACATTCAGACACATCTGAACTCACAAAAGATTTTCAAAGGATGAGATTTCAATGACACCATGATCTAATCTGTAAGTCTTTATTCAGTCCAGCCTTGTGGAATTTTAAACAGAAAAATTTTAGATTTAGCTCAGTGATAGCAGGAATAAGAGTCATCATTAATCTAGGAAGACTGATTTATGAGAAAATATTAAAATAACTGAACACGTATAGCCTGACTAAAGCCACTACTAGAGAGAAATATGGTAATTATCTACATGCTCTGGAAGAATGCACACACTAAGGATTTTTTTTAATAGGGATTTTCAGGAAACTATAGCTACGAGTAATGTGATTATACTAAGCAAAGTAAAATTTAGGCTGACAGGGAAAAATTCCTAATAATGAAGTGTATTCTATTGTAGAATAATCTTCCAAGGGAAACTGGCTGAAGTCCAACCACATCTAAAGCCAACTGGACGAAGATTCGCAGAGAACAATCCTGCATTAGCTGCAAGAAGGACTCGATGACTCAACAGCACTTTTTCATTTTTAAATTCCTATCATTCCACTGTATAAAATAATCCAATAAACCAAAAGGAAGAGGAAAATAAGCTTAGTAACAACCACACAGGAATCTCTTCTCTGAGGTCTGCACGCAGAAATCAGCATGTCTTGCACTGAGGGAGCAAACATCTGCATGTGGCCAGAGTACTGTCAATCCAGTGCTATGGGGCCATACGCCCTAGGTCTCCTCCTTCCCCTTACCCACCCCTTAATAAAATAACATTATCAGACTAATTGACCCTGTGCTGTAAATGTATCAATCACGCACCAGCTACTCATAATTGGTTTAAGCTTCCTTGATCTCAAACGCCAATAGGCACTAACCAAAACAAAAACTAAATAGCCTGCAGGCACACATTTCCACTGACACTATCTTGCACACGTTGATCTGTGAGGAGTGGGTAAACTCAAGTTATGAGACTCATTTTCATAGCTCTGCAGTAGTTTACTCTTCAGTTCTGAAGAGGCTTTGACATTTTACACCTAAAATGTCTTGCTGAGAGACATGTTCATATACTGTCAGGGTTGTGCTACACTTAAGCCTCAAATAACAGAAGTCATTTTAAAGAAGAACTATTCAAATTCATTGTGGATTTGATTTTCCTCTCCAGATGCTATTAAATGCTCTTAGCAATGTGTGTGGATATGTATATACATGGAAATATGTTTATTAACATTTTTCTAAAGAAAACACTTTCTACAACTCATTGCAGCTCCAGTTTTCCCACTGCAGCTGTACACCGTAATGCTGACCAAACCTCTTCTACCCACTTCATGGAGAGCTCTGGGATTTCAAAGAATGCATTTAGGATCTATAGCAACTGAGAATCTTTCTTTAAAAAGCTTTTAAAACAACATAATAATCTTAGGAATAAATCCGCATGCCACCGGCCTTTTTTTGTGGGGTTTATTTGCTCGTTATGAGGGTCATTTTTTGCCTCAAGTGCTCAATTAAGCGTACAACAGCATAGGCAAGATTTCTGTTTTTCAAAAGAAGGAATATTAATGGAAGTCTGTGTCTGCATAACAAAACACTGATCAACAGCTCACAGCTTACACCACTGATTCTGAATTATTCACATCATTTCTCCTCAGTTTCTTCCCCTTCTCCAAGGAACTTTCCAAATCTGAACCCAAATAACTATTTTCCTACCTTCTTTGCTTTGTCAAAGGGAAGAAAACAGAAAGCAAATATTAGAATTTTACCACGTACAGTCCTAAACACTTACACGTTTGAGATTTTTCCATCTCTTTTGTCTTAGGATAACATAAGACATAAAACACAATTTACCCTTTAACCAACACAGATGCTAATTCCCTCTCATGGCAATAGAGTTAAGTGTCCCTGCAGTCTACCTGCACCTGCAACTAAGGTTACCCTAGTACAAGTGACTGGTCTGAACATGTGCTGAGAGAAAATCTGGCTGATGCATGACATTTTAAAGGGGCTGGACTGCAGCGGGACAGTGTTCAAAGAGTGGCTTGAGGTGCTGTAAAAGCTGGAAAATAATCAACAGGAAGGCACAGGGAGCCAAGAGGCAGAGGTGCAGGTATGTGATAGGACAGCAGGGAGGGTTAGGGAAAGGCAGAGAAGTGGAAGGGACCCACATGAAGGAGCATTTTTATTATCTCCAATAGGACCACGAGGCAGAATCACTGCCTCCCAGAAAGCCCTAAAGATATGAGGAACTCCCTTCATCCTGCACTTTTCTGGGCAACCTGGGCAGAGCTTTGTATGCAAACTCAACAACAAAGACTCTGGCTGCTGCACTTGGGTTTCCTTTCTGCTTGATATCTAAGCAATGAAAACACAACAAATACCAGGACCAGGGTACGAGGAGGCAGGGGAATGGAAAGGCGGATGAAAGCATTTCCCAAGTCCCACAGAGGGTCAGGTCAAGGAAGAAATGGATGGAATACTTTTAAAATTGTTTTTGTAGGAGAATATCACTAGGAAACTGGTTGTATTATACTTAACTCTGTTTCTAACGATGACACTGTAATTAAATGCTAATCTTGCTGTAAATTTTGACTGATTTACAACGTTGAAATAATGATGAAAAAACCACTAAAATACTGTATTACTGTTTTAACTAAACGGGTGATAAACAGCCACTGAAAAGTAATCACGTGTGATGATTGCACAAAGCTCGGCCTGAAGGATGGCTTTCCCCAGCAGCTAGCAGGACTGTCAACATAGCCAAGATGCTATGACATGAAACAACATTTACAGCTTTACAGCAGAGTCACTGCTTGGTTTCTGCGTCCAGTTTTCCTCTGCTCCGGTAGATGTGCGCCCAGGTAGCTGTCGTGAAGGCCACACGATTTCCTACTGCAAATTTTTGCACTTGTATGGAAATACCTGGAGAGATGTATGATGTAACGACGCCGTGTGTTCAGACATGGGGAGTTTCTCAGGGATGAGTAGGAAAAGGAGAAAGAAATGGCCATTCCTGCAGACATGAGTGGGGAGTAAACCCACAGCAGTACTCCACAGGTGGCAGAGAGAGAGGAGCTCTGCTCACAGAGATCCTCCAGTGAGGATTTCATAGCATCTGTGGTTAAACTACTACATTGCTGCAGGCTGGAAACAAAGACCAAAGGAAAAAATACCCCAATGAGACTGTTTGCCAAGAGTGAGACCTGTATGTGGTCCCTTTATTCCAGACTGCTGTTCACAGTAGGTCACTGTTTGCTCTATTGATAGTAACTTCACTCTAGTTTAGTACCGTGCACTCTAGCACTCACATTATGAACCAGAAGTCTTTTTTTTTTGGGGGGGGGAGGTCATTGACTCCATCTGCATATTTTTAGGAAACCAAAACTGTCTCATCTAGAATCATAGATTCGTGTACATATTTCATGTGTATTTCTGCCACAAGCTCGGATTATTATTGAAAAGATAACGGACAACACAAAAAAGACTAAGTAAAATTAGTAACTAGGAAGCTGGGAAAAGCATTTGGGGGCTTGGGATTTTGTCCATTAGCATTTAATAGACCTACTTCAGCAGGAACTCCAGGGGACCAGGTGGTGAAATAGGAGGGAAGAAGCAGGACAGTGATAAATGTGGAACAGTTGTCTTTGTTTTAGGGTAAGCAAATGGAAACCATCTCGGCGAGAGAAAGCAGAGAAGGCTGTCAAGTAAAGAAGCACTTTCCAACATCAGATTACTTCCCACTCCCTCTTAAGCACAGTAAGAGAAGTTATGGGAAATTAAAATGCATGAAGCTCGGGGGGAAAAATGCTTTCCTTATTCTTAAAATCTTCAAATTTGGAGATCTGAGTCTTGACTTTCAAGTCAGACTGCCATCAGTGATGCCTCTCTGGTTTTGCTTTGAGACAAATATTTGAAGCTATTGAGTCCTGAGGACTCTTGCAAGGTTTAGTTCCAATTGGTTTGAGTTTCAGAAAGAGGACAACAAAAGGGAGTAGAAGGAGATGGTGGTCTTTTGAAGGTATTCATGCATTCCTGCAGTGTGTCCCAGCAGATGTTAGGGTCCAAGGCTTTTAATGTCTAGCAGGTGAAATACTCAGATCCTTGCACACCTCAAATGCTCCCAAGTTCCCCCTCCCCTGCGTAACATCACGCTTAGCAAATGTTAACAGTTACAGGGCTTTTAACACTACAGACACAGAAAGATATCATTTGCTTGGCGTTCTAAATTAGAAGAAAAGGAGACCAATTAATTAGAAAGGAGTTTTTTTAATACCGTAACTGCACACAGAAATCCAGCAAGTTTACACGCATTAATTGTTGCGACAACGTTGAAGTGTTTGTGAGTGCAATTGCATTACCCTATTAAGCCTTAAATTGTCAAATTTATTCATGCTGTGTAGGCATATCATGTTTTAAAATTATCCCAATCAGTTAGATAATACTCTTTCCTGCACAATAACTCATTCAACACTTAGAAAAAAAATCTTCCTAGTTTTTCTTTAGGTCCCTGGTGGGTTTGATTTTTTTTATCTTAAGACTCTGTAAAACACAGCGGACTAAATATTGAAAGCATTGCATAATTCAGAAAATAGGGGTTTAGAGGCAGCTATCTCACAACTTCACCAAAAACAACTGCAGAGCTTCTTTAACCATCCCCACACTGCAATCTTAAAACAGCCTGTTACTGTCTTCCTGCACTAGATCCCTCTGTGGGTTCAGGTGAAGGGAAACCACTTGTCCCAAAATGTGACGCTTAAAATGGGCGTAGCTAATCAAGACTAGTCATACATATGGAAGACTGCAGAGCCCCATCTTCCACTGAGAAAAGAAAGGCACGTTTTGGCACACCAGCTTTTGAAGGGTTTCTATGCCAAGCACAGAATTGTGAGGTCTGCCAGTCACAGAGCACTTTCACGTGACTGAAAGAGAATTTCTAGCTGCTAATAAAACCAGTTAATATTTTAATGAGATTGTTCTGAAGAAAAATAATTAACATATGGTTGACTTCCCATATGTTAGAGAAAACAATAACAGTGACTACACCAGGACGTTGTGTAGCATGGGCTAATTTCAGCTGTCTTGGTCATGATGAGTTGCGTGCCTGACTCATCTCACAGACACGCATCATATGGTAAGAATCACAGAATGTTACGGGTTGGAAAGGGCCTCGAAAGGTCACCTAAGTCCAGCCCCTCTGCCAGAGCAAACATAAAACATTTGCAATGTCAGGGATAAGATTTTACCTAATTCAGAGGACATGGCACCATATTATGAGGGACTACCCAGCAAGCAGCAGCCAGGTAGCCATTACCTCTTTGAGACGCAGAAAATCCCTGCCAGGTGGTTAATTGATAGTACTGTATCGTGAGGCAGTCTCTACGCTGTAGGCTTGATTGCTAGACTTCAAGTGAGGGCACATAATCCTGGAGTTTCACAGTCCCCGAGTTCAAGGTATCACTCTGAATTTGTAGTTTACAAGCCCTAGATCCCTGCAGAGTTAAATTCTTGTAAGAAATTTGTATCTGCTACAAAAAGGGGCTCAAAGCAATCTCAAGCTGTGGCAATGCCACAGAGAACTTATTGGGATTCTGTGTCCTACTGATTATGGCCACCAAAACAGTACTGGTCCATGTCAAACTGTAAACATTGAAGCTCTTGTCAGCACCTGCTCTAGCATCTACAATGTTTAGAGATGTTAGCTGAAATAAACAAAATAGGGAAATGATTAATGGCATTGAGTCTGGCAGGTGGGTTCTTATCCTGGCAGACACTCAGCAGACTGTGGGTTTCACTTAGTCATAAAACAAGGACGTGGAGAGGCCAAAACAGATAACAGTAAAAAGTCTGTGAAACATGCGCCTCTGCTTGGGATCATATTTATTAACACAGCTATTCAATCAGTCTTATTCTTTGAACAAGAACTAAAATAAACAGAACATCCCCAGTTGTCAGGGGTACCAACAATTAATCATGACGTTTCCTGCACTTCAAGAAAAACAGAGAAGCATCTAAACTATCACCCACCCCTTGTCTAGCTTCCTGCCTATAGGCAGGAACAAGGAGCTTATGGCAACTGGACTGACTGAGGCGAACAAGTAAATCCAGGTCGTTGCTGTATCACATTTCCACAGGGTGTGGGGAGAGATGAGGAACGCCAAAATGCAATCCAAAACGTAGCTGGGCTGAGTCACTCTGTGAAACTGCTCTCTCAGCTGTATGGGGAGAACAGACACCTAACTAACATCTGCAGGATCAGATCTGGAGTCATCACACTTCCATCTTGACACAGCAGATGCTCTGTACAAATGTGGAATGCCAACGGTTTTACGTACCCATCATTTAACTTTGATGCCCATAACATGATTGCTGGGGTTCAGAAAGTACAAGTGGCATGGTACACCAACTCCTGCTTCCATCAGTCAGCTTCTCATTAACATCATTGATTCTGCCCTCTGTAAGAGGACAGAACGAATAAAATAAATAAAATTTGATTTAATCTCAATAAAATCTGCGTTTCTCTTGACCATGCAAATACCTCTTATGTAATAAATGCCACGGTGCAATGAATCCTTCAGTTGTCCATTTGTCATTGTTGGCAAACTATCTCTGCACTGCTTTACGCTGAAAAGAGTTTTCAGAACATCAGCACGCACGTTGACTGTGATATTATTTTCTCTGCAAGCACAATCAAAGTTTGTCTTTTTAATTTTCTTCCTGGTAAGGGAAGGCAGTGACATTGAAAATCTTCTGCTCTACCTGTTAGGCTGTGAACCTTTGCAGGAACAAAAGCTCCTCCTAGTCCACTGTCCTACTTAGGAGAAGCCAAACAAACATTTCCCAAAATGAATGAGGAGTGAATGTTGGGGTGTTATGGGGTTTTTTTGCTCCCCTGTTTGGTTTCCAAAATGAATTTCAGATATTTATATAAAGAGAAGAAAAGACAAAAATGGCTTTTAGCCATAGAAACAGGGTATAAAGAGAAAACTTTGAAATGTTTTCTTGTAGAAGTTCTGCCACATCCAGGAAATGTGAAACTCCCTTCTCGCCCCAGAAAATGGGTGAAGTTCAGAAATAATATCCAAGCTTGGACCCACCTCTAATTTCCATTCACCCTTTCTCAAACAATTTGTCTGTACACCAAAGGAAACACTAAAAATCTCTGTGTGCATGTGACGACAACCATCTGTAAGCAAAGGGACACTATCCAACTCTAACAACTAAGAGGCGATAGGACTGTCTGCTGTAACAGAGTAGTTGTCAAAACCTGGGACCTGACATAACTCCCACCATGTGGTCTTCAAGGCTTTCCTGTGTCCAACCACTTGTCTTCTGAAATGCCTTCATAAATTACGACTCCTGCAATGCACTGCTACTGAATTTGAGGAAAAGTACTCTATGCCAGACTTTTAAACGCATGTCCAAGAGAGTTCCTCATCCTGCACTATTACCTCCTCTACCGCAAGCACATGTTTTCTCCTGGGAAGAATTTTGTTTCCTTACTTATCAACACCTTCCTCTGTACATCCATGTGCTTCCCCTCACTCTCTCTCAATCAAATTGTGCAAAAATCCTAGAAAAGGTGAAGTGTTGTAGATGTTAATGAGAGCCTACTTGGGGATTGACTGCTAATGGCACAGATGCTGCCTCTCGTATTGTCATGGGATTTTCTACCAACAACCAAGCCAGAACACGTGCGCACAGGTAACAACTATACCATGGAGAGGCACTTGTGGACCTCGCTATTAGCCCAAAACAGATTTTCCAGCATCTGAGCAGTGACCCGTTAATAGCTTACATAATGAAAAACAGCATTGAAATGAGTCAGTGTGCTTGGCAAATTCAGATCATTAACCATGAGAAGGCACTTCAAGTGGATCAAGGGAGAAACACATACCCCAGAGAACATTAAATAGAGAAGTCTTGTTAGTGACAAGTAAACATGTGCAACATTGCTTTAGAAATGGTGGGATGGACCCCTTCATTTCACTTATAAAACTCCTCTCTGAAAGACTATGTCTCATCTTGCAGAACACAAGACCTGCTGGAGTCTTAACTTCACTTCCCAAGTATCTACTTGCCAAAGGGGAGCTCCACAAGAAATAAATAGAAGGAGAAAGCACATGGCTCCTACAGTTGCAGGCTCACCACTGCACAAACACAGCAGGAGCAGGCAGAGATGAAAAGCAATCCACCTACAGATCCATACTGTGCACGGCACAGGAAGGAAAGACCAGGGCTGTCTGAGAGGCATTCCAACAGGTCTGCATGCTAACTGGGCTTCACAATGCTCCCCTGCAAGAAGTTGGACCAAAATTGAAATGGACAAATGAGCAATGGACTAACAGTGGTCTTGTACCAACTTGAAATACCCAGAGACATAACTGCACCACAGTTTTGAAGCAGCCAGACTAAATATTCTGACCATCTTAACAAGATATTTCAAACACTTTATTTTTGTAATCGATTTTTGGGAAAGGTGAAGAAATGCCAGACAGAAATACAGATTTCCTTTGGCACAAACCAGTACTTTTTATAGAATCACAGAATCATTTAGGCTGGAAAAGACCTTCAAGATCATTGAGTCCAACCATTCACCTAACTCTATCAAGCCCACTGCTAAACCATGTCCCAAAGATCCATATTTACACAACTTTATAAAATACACAGAGACGGCGATTCAACCTCCCCAGGCAGCCTGTTCCAGTGCCTGATGACCTTTCAATAAAGAACGTTTTCCTAATGCCTAACTTAAACTTCCCCTGGGACACACTGAGGCCATCTCCTCTTGTTCTATCACTTGTTACTTGTGAGACGAGACCAACACCCACCTCTTTACAGCCTCCTCTCAGGTAGTTGTAGACAGTAATAAAGTCTCCTCTCAGCCTCCTTTTCTTCAGACTAAGCAGGCCCAGCTCTCTCAGCGGCTCCTCGTAAGGCTTGCTCTCCAGACCCTTTGCCACTCTTCTTCGGACCCACTCTAGCACCTCAATGTCTTTCTTGTAGTGAGGTGCCCAAAACTGAAGACGGTACACCAGGTTCTGAGTACAGGGGGACAATCACTTCCCTACTCCTGCTGGCCACCACTTCCTGAGAGAAGCCAGGATTTTATACACAAAAATTTGGATCAATGTAGATTGCATGTTAACTCAAATTTATTTTTAAAGCATAGCTTAACACGTTTCTTTAAAATTCAACTGCTTGCATTGTGGTATAAAGGATCAGAGCACACAAACAGCATGATTTATTCTGCGTGAAACAGTTTAAATTTTAGGCTTTCCAGAAACAGTCACCAGGATATACGGAAGCTGCTTCAACAACTAACATGTTTCATATTTTCAACAATCCTCCAACTCCTGTGCAGGATTCTCAACCCTAGGCTTTATCCTAGAGCTATGACATATACTTAGCAGTTCCCCATATTTCATTTTTATGAAATTGGAGTGACTCCTTTGATGTAAAATATGTAATTTCTTCTCACAAAAGGCTGATACAAGGGCCATTTGACAGGACAGGATGCAGCACTAGTGTTTGAGATGCCTATCTCTGCAAGCAAGACTGACGCGATGCACAATGCTCACTTGGCTTCATTTCCTTATCTGTTTTTTGTGCATGAACAGCTGGAGGTGGACATATATAGGCTTTAACCTTCCGTGGCACATCTAAAAAAGTACACAACCAAAATCTATGCGGCTGTGGATGCCAGAAAGCCATCTGTATACAAGTTAATTGCTTTTTGTTTGAATAGTTTCCACTTTTATCCTGCCATCTACATTTGCACCTATTCACTGGTTCAATTTGGACGCAGCAGGGGAACAAGAGCCACGTTCCAACCCAGCTCTTCCATCTTCCAAGCTTGCTTTGCTGCAAGCCTCCCCTCCAAATCATTCCCTCCCTTCAGCTCTTTTTTCTCTATTTGTCTCAGAAACCAGCTGAGCAAATCTAAGGAGTGCTATTTTCATCAACACTTCCACAGAGTGAATTACCTGGCTGAGTAGATGACAGGAGCAAAGCTCTGAGTTTATTTTCTGGTTTCCCAACCCTACTTGCTTTCCAGTGACAAACTCGAGCTGTCCAGAAAGAACAAATTCAGACCTGAGCAGAAGGAATAGCAATGGCAGCCCATGAAGCAGCACCTTTAACTGGTTTCTCTGAGAAACCACCAGCTGTTTCTTTTGCCCGTGAAATCTGTAGGTAGACCTACATGAAATCTGTAGGCAGACCTACGTGAAATCTGTGGGCAGACCTACGTCTGTACGTCTAGAATGTTAACAGCGTAAATCATATTCCAAAAACAACCTCCAACATCTTCTCAAAAACTTACTACTAATTCCAGATGTGATTCACACCACTGATGCGTTCCTAATTAGCAGAAATAATCAGTCCTGTTTTCCTTGGAGTAAACTAATGTGGACTAACTAGCAAAAATAAAGTTAACATTAAACACTTCTGCTTTGTACCCTCTCAACAGGTTCTGTTAATTCTGGCAGACAGTTATTAACAACCTTATGGAAGCATCAATATTATATAAGAAAATCTGCAATTTTCTTCACTTGAAGATCTCATCACAGAATGCAGTTTCTGTCAGAGACTGTGTGCAACGACAAAAGCTGTTTCATAGCCTCAAGCTTGCAGTATTTACCAAAACCAACATAAGAGCGCAGAGATGCCGCTAAGGAAATGCGCACAGCGGCTTCCCCATATTTACAGAAGGCACAGTTGAAAGAGCCAGAGCCATGTCATCCAAGTCTATCCCTTTATAAATATATAGGACAGGTCTGTAAACATCGTTTGATAGCTGTAGGAACAGTAACAACAAAAAACCATGTACCGAGTCACTGTGGTCTTCTAGGGCTAATTACACTAAAATGTTATTTGTGGTGACCTTTTCCATTTACTTTCCAGTTACTGGTTAAAAGCACAGTGTCACCCTGCAGACACACATAATCAATTTTATTTTCCATTCTAATTGAGAAATGGAGCTGTTAATGTCAAGAAACATTAAAAAGAAGCTGCTCCACTGAACTTGCTCTAACTACCTGGTGTTAGGATTTGTGATCAAATACCGCTCTGCGTGCCTCCGCAGAGACAGAGGGGATCAGTGGTGGGTGGCACCCAAATCCTGGTTCCCCCAAGCCCACTGCTGAAGATAACCCACAGGGAGTCTGGAGGCACAAAGCAGCTGGGGAAGTCCCAGTAACCCCTGGAACATTCAAATCCCAAACCAGTATCCCTAGAGAGCCTCAGCCTTGAGGACATTGATGGGTCCCCCATCAACAGGAATTCATGGGAGAAGCTATTTTGGTCACCCCATGATGGTATGGAACACACTGTGGGGTACAGTGGAAGGGTATTTTAGGGTATGGAGGTAGCAGCTCCACCAAGTTATGTGAGAGCATGTGATTAATCTCTGTATGTCTGTGTTGGGGTTTTTATGTTGTATCAACCAAAAAGTGTCTTGTTTTTTTCCCCCAAATCAAGCAAGTCTTTGGTTTTGCATACAGCTTTGTAAGTGGTTTTTGAACTCTTTTTGGCTTGGCCCATTAACATGTTAACTAAATTAATTGGTTAATCTTGCAGCAGATCTGATCAGCAGGATGAACGGATGGCAAAAGCCTAGACTGAAAACTGGCAGTCTCTGAAGCACCTTTTGTTTAGAAACAGCCAAACGATTTTTAATTCTCTTTTTTTTTTCCAAAAAGGATGTTAATTACCTAGCATCTGCTCTTGCAGCCTTGTGTCATTTACCTTGCCTATACACAACGGCACGTTCCTCTAATGAGCACCAAAGAGGAAATTAAAGGGAAAAATTTCTTGTAATACCACCACATCACAGCATCGCCTTGTACTTTCCTTGTTTTTCTCACTTAGAGCTATAACTCAGGATACTCATACATGTAAGGAAATATGCTCTCCCACATAAAAATAGTGGATAATTTTAACATAATTTATGTCTTACTTCACCTTTTCTGCAGTAACAGACACTTTTACATGCCACAGGTCATCAGGGTCTAATATTTAGAGACAACTCAAAGGCAGATAAACTCATCTGCCTTACAACAGCCTTACGCGTCACCTGCTTCAACAGAGCTACTTCCAATTTGTACCAAAACAAGAACAGCATTACGTCCCTTGTTTCCAGCAAGAAAATGTCCCACATCACCAATGTTAGAAAGTCATACTCCACATACACTTGAGGCACTTGCAGTCTTTCCTCTAAAGAAGCAATAAATGACCAGAGTGGATTACAGCTGTTAAGCTTCACGCCTGGCGCTTCCACCGTGTGGCAGAAAGATCTGTTCTTGGTATGTGGACAGAACCCGACACGTGCTCCCTCCCCACCCCACGGGCAGGAGGGGAAATGTTCCCACACCACGGAAAACAACAGCACTAGCTACACAAGGAGAGTCTTACAAAGACATCACGAATTAGCACGAAAACTAGTTTGGAAAGATAAGATATTAAACAACTTCTGTGGGGAATAAGAACACTGGAGATTATTTACTTTGCTTTAATTACTTCGGCGCACTGCTAGATTGGTTTTTGCACGCTGCTAGATTTTCATACCATCGTCTTACAAATGCAAGGAAGTGAGTTCATGTTCTGAATATTTAAAGTCCACAAATCCCTACTATCTTGTCCTGTGCTGGAGTTTCTGCCACTCAATTCACAAATAAGTAAGAGTCTTACAGGTTCACTTTTAAATTATTATTATTATTATTATTATTACAGTGATGCAAGCAGCAACCTTAATTTCTAGGTACATGTGTTTTGACAAGAATCTCCTGTTAACACACACAATACCAAAAAAAAGATAATCATCAAGTTTCACTGATGTTTTCAATCTAGATCATACTAGGTCATCCTCTATTCTCCTGGAACAGTTACTTTGATGGAAAACTAATAACTTCCAATTTCTAGGGAGTTACAACTTCTAAAAATACAGTGCAGCATTTGAAAGAAGTTACCCTAAAGGCTTTATGAAGTGTTTAATAGGCTCTGTAGTTATGGACCATAGTACTGCACAACACTAATAAAACAACAGTTTTAGACTCTCCGTTAAGTAAAGCACAAAGAAAACTTCAGATTAAAAAAAGTGAATTTAAACCTTGCATTTGTCACGTTGTTTTGATACCAATAGGAGACTTATGAGAGCCTGTGAGAAAGATGTAACTGGCTGAAATAAAGGCCCTGTCTTCTCCTTGGATCTTGCCTATTACAGATTATTTTATGAATGCTGTTTACAAGACAACCAAAATTTCTCTTACTTGAAAAAAAGTGCCTGTACCTAAAACAACTTCAAATTATACATCTAAATAACCAACATTCTGTTGAAGAAGCAAAGCTCTGCCAGCAATGGGATTTTATCCAAAATGTCCTCAAACTAATTAGCCACATTTTATTTCGCATTTGGAATACTGTTGAAGAGCTTTGGACTTCCTTGTAGCACCAACAGAGTCGAGATTTTGCTTTGTGTTCCCCGTGCACGCAGCATTGAAGACACAGTAAGGCCCACCGTTACAACACCCCAGGATCCCGTTGGCCTTCTTGGCCACCAGGGCACATTGCTGTGCCATGGTTAACCTGTTGTCCACCAGGACCCCCAGGTCTCTCTCCACAGGACTGCTTTCCAGTAGATCACCTCCCAGCCTGTACTGGTGGAGTTTGTTATTCCTCCCCAGATGCAGGACTCTGCACTTGTCCCTGTTGAACCTCATCTGGTTTCTCTGTGCTCAGCCCTCCAGTCTGTCCAGGTCTCTCTGGATGGCAGCACAGCCCTCAGCCGTATCAGCCAAGCCTCCCAGCTTGGTGTCATCAGCAAACTTGCTGAGCAGACACTCTGTGCCCTCATCAATGGCATTGATGAAGAAGTTGAACAAGACCGGTCCCAGCACCGATCCCTGGGGGCTTTTTAGTCTGGAGAAGAGAAGACTTAGGGGAGATTTGATCAATGTTTATAAGTACCTGAAGGCTGGCCGGGGGGGGGGACAGGCTCTTTTCACTTGCTCCCTGTGACAGGACGAGGAGCAATGGGTGTAAGTTGCAGCAGAGGAGGTTCCGCCTCAACACAAGGGGGAACTTCTTTGCTGTGAGGGTCACAGAGCACTGGAACAGACTCCCCAGGGAGGTCGTGGAGTCTCCTTCTCTGGGGACTTTCAGGGCCCGCCTGGATGCGTTCCTCTGTGATCTGTGTTAGATAGTTTTGTCCTGCTCTGGCAGGGGGGTTGGACTCGATGATCTCTTGGGTCCCTTCCAACCCCTAACATCCTATGATCCTATGAACAAACAGGAGAATCCCCAACATAATGAGTATTATGATAAAGATAAAATAAATGCTGACCAAACAGCAAACCCTCATGCACACATAAATAATTGAAATTGCACTGTACCCCACAGATGCCCGGAGGATTGTTCCACACAACATGACAACAGAGTTAATGCAAAGCCAACTGGGATAAATTAAAAGGCTAGGTTAATTATTGCTTTACAAGTGAGCTGGAGGCAGAGCAAACAAAAACAGTTTGGAGATCATCAGCTGCAGTTTCAACTTGTCTCCTCCCTCCTGCTTGTCAGCTCTCAGGCAGGTCACCAGAACAAGGCTCTTCAGTAAGCAAAGAGGCCACTTCAGAAGTCACTCTCTTCCAGTAGCTCAACTCTGCTACGCTCGGTTGTTGTACTCCCACGCCCAACTCCCAACATGCCTGTCCTTCGAGTTACAAAGCAAACCGCCGAGATCCTGCGCTGCGACTGCTATCAGAGTGAGCTCTCCAGCCACTCTTTCCCAAGCACGTAGAGCTGTCGGGGTTTGGTATCGAAGTGCATGACCTGGCACTTGGCTTTGTTAAACCTCATCCCATTGGCCTCAGCCCATCGCTCCAGCCTGTCCAAATCCTTCTGCAGAGCCTCCCTACCCTCAAGCAGATCGACACTGCCGCTTAATTTCATGTCATCTGCAAATTTACTGAGAGTGCACTCAACCCCCTCATCCGTGTCATTAATAAAGATGTTAAACAAGACGGGTCCCAAAACTGAGCCCTGAAGAATACCGCTTGTGACCAGTCACCAACTGGATTTAACCCCATTCACCACAACTCTCTGGGCTTGGCCATCCAGACAGGTTTTAACCCAGCGAACAGTCAGTCCATCTGTCCACACCACAAGCTGCCAGCTTCTCCAGCAGAGTGCTGTGAGAAATAGCACATCTGCAGTACAAAAAAACCCAAAAGCACACAACAGTGAACAACAATTGTCAGAGTATTTCACAAAGGACCAATCACCAAAGCACATGTGTTACATCTGATGATTTCTTTTGTGATTTTTAAAGTATTTAATGTGCATTATATTGTCCTTTTGCCTCAGAAACAAATGCATTTCTGGAGAAAATTACATACTTGATATGGTTGAGGAAACAACTTTAAGAAGAGAATGCTAAGGAGAGATTTTACTCCTGTGTATAATACCTACCCAGCAGTAAGGTATAGAGAAGACAAAGCCAAGCTCTTCCCAAGGATGCAGAGTGATCACACAGAAGACAACAAACACAATTTGCAATAAGGGACATTCTCATTGAATAGAAGGGGCGGGGTGGGACATTGTCCATGTCTGTCCACTGTGGTCATACAATGGAGCATGTATCCACAGAAGTTTGGATCTCCATCCTTGGCTATGCTTAAAAACTCAAATGCACAATGCTCTGAGCAACTTGTCTAGTTGGTCCTTCTTTGGAGCAGAGCTTAGACTACATGGCCTCCAGAGATATATTCCAGCCTAAAATAGTTCTATGAGTCTGTAAGCAGAAAAAATAAACTTGTAGGAAAAAGGCTGTTCAAAGAGCCAGATCTTTTGTGATGCTTTTTGTCACTGTAAAAAACAAAGAGTAAAAATACAGCAGTTTACTGCTGCTAATCTCCTTCTACATCTAAGATAATAGAAACACACCTCTATCAAATAAATCATACATGACAGAACATTAGGTGTTTAAATAATACAATGGACACCAGAGAACACGCAGGAAAGTCATCCTTCAGGCTGTTACTAATATGAATCAAACGCACACTGTGCATCTTCCCACTAATTCCATGTTATTAGACAGGTCATAAGTGATGACTTGATGTCATAAGGGTATGCAGGCCCTTTGAGACATGAAAAGGGGAAAGCCCTCACTTTGCACATCTCTTCAGAGTGCTGGTGAAGTAAGCATTCAAAGATAAAAATAATATAATTTCATAACTTGAGACTCTCAGCTGATAAGCAACAGTCAAACTAAGAGGGACATTTTGGAGGTAAAAGCTGGTATGTTACAAATGAGCTAAAGGCAGGACTTTGTTAAAGAAAGATGAAAGCAGCAGTTTAAATTATTTCATTGTTAGGTGCAGAAAATAAGTTCATAGAATCATAGAATCACTACGGAT
>VXBP01003088.1:394462-637736 GCA_013400115.1 Rhinopomastus cyanomelas | reverse complement strand
ACTGACCAGTTGGAGTGTAGTGTAGGGGAAAGGGACTTGGGGGTCCTGGTGGACAACAAGATGACTATGAGCCAGCAATGTGCTCTTGTGGCCAAGAGGGCCAACAGCATCCTGGGGTGGATTAGAAGAGGGGTGGTTAGCAGATCAAGAGAGGTTCTTCTCCCCCTCTACTCTGTGCTGGTGAGACCACACCTGGAGTATTGTGTCCAGTTCTGGGCTCCTCAGTACAAGAGGGATGTGGAGCTGCTGGAGAGAGTTCAGCGTAGGGCAACAAAGAAGTTCCATTATATATTTGCCAGTAGATTACAATTTTACTCATGCTTTACCCAGCTTCCAAGAAATACCCTCCACCTAAAGTAACTTGACCTTATACACAAGGCCTGAACACTGCAGAGTCTGTCGTCCCACTTTGCTATCACCGAGGTTCATGCTCAACGTCCTACTCCACTGTCTTTAGATGGTAACATCACAGAAATAACTCCAGGTGTTCCATATGTCAGCAGAGTAATTTAGTTCATCCCGTGTTTTCCACGTCTGCCATCAAGCCAAGAGTCACAGTTGTCAAAACCACAAGTTTTGAAGCCTCCCTGTGAGGCATAGCTCCTTTAGCCTAACACACTTTTCTCCTAAGGTCAAGCAAACCTCAAGTCTACCATGGTGACCTCATCAGAACAACGTAAAATCATTATTCAAATGGAAAATAACTACTCAAAGATCAAGTATGCTAGGTATAACCCTGTATTATAAAAACCTGGTATCATAAAGTTCTAAAATGAGCGTCAATTCTCAGTCTGCCACATCAAAGCGCAGCTGATTTCTAAACCTTTGATGAGGAAACCAGTTTGAGCACAAGGAGCCTGGGTTAAGAGATGCGGGGCTCTTATTTGCGCTGTCACGTTGAAGTGGAACTAGGAGATCAAAGAGTAAGTTTTACAGCAAAAACTGAAAGACACAAAGTGTCTGGGAAGTCTCATCTTCAACACAAACAGGCTCCAGCTCAGGAGCACTGAGGAAGAGAAACGCTGTGTATGATTCCAACTTACTGTCACTAGCAGGGTCAGTGCCCCCACCATGGCAACAGTGAAAGAACTTGCGAGATCTTGAACCCTTCCTACCCTGAGAAGACATTATCCTGTTTCAGACTTCAAAGATGCTGAGGAATTTGTCTCCCTTAGCAAAGTGGCAGTGCTGTGCAAGCATACGAGTGGAAGTGGAGCTTATCTCATGAAAAAGAGAAAAGCATCTTTACACACCACCTTACTACATTACCTGGAAAATACTGTTTCTGATGTAGGGCAGAAAGAAATGAAAACATCCTACAGGGTGTATGAACAGGAAAGATGCCAAGAGAGATCTAAAAGCTACTTGAAATAATTAAGAGCACATGAAGAAAACAAGTGTGGGCACACTGAAGTTATATGTGGCTACAGTGTAGTACTGAAAACAAACTGGAGAAGCTGAAGAAACTGAAGAATAGTTTAAAGAAACTATTATTTAATTGGGGTAACAGAGACTTGGATAACCTGTGTGTCTAAAATACAGCTATAAGATACACTGCTCTTTCCAAAGGGTTGGCAGTGGGAAAAGGCTACTGCAGAGTGCATCAAGAAGGTATATAATTGATGCAGTTCCAGGTCATGAGGAAATTTGGATCATAGGATCATAGGATGTTAGGGGTTGGAAGGGACCCAAGAGATCATCGAGTCCACCCCCCCCCACCGGAGCAGGACAAAACTATCTAACACAGATCACAGAGGAACGCATCCAGGCGGCCTTGAAAGTCCCCAGAGAAGGAGACTCCACGACCTCCCTAGGGAGTGTGTTCCAGTGCTCTGTGACCCTCATCTTCCAGCAACTTCCATATAATGATTACAAAGCTAGAGATAAAAAAAGCAGCAGCTCTCCCACGGTGGGGATCTATTGCAACCCACCAAGATAGAGAAATTAGGGGAAAAGGAGCTTCCAAAACATCTGTCAGAATCATTCTTAATACAGGACTAGAGTACTGTGTATTTTAACTATCCCACATCTGGGAGTAGTTGAGAAAGAAACACATGGGGACATTTTATTCAGCAAAGACTCAGAATAACCTGAAGTCAGTTTTTTATGTAGAAGGTCATGAGAGAAGCTAGTAAAGAGATGAGGGGAATGGGATAGCTCTTCTAATGCCACTGTGAAGTAAGAGTTAACAATCCTGAGGATGCAAATGTACAAAACAACAAAGCATTTTTCAACAGGCTTAAATAAGTCATTAAAATACTAACGGGGTGCTGTCTCATTGAAGAAACGCTCAGAAAACAATCACTGGAATCACAAACGTTGTGTTTTAGGTCCAATGACATTCAGTATTTATGTTAAAGGCTTCAGCAGTGGAACAGAAGGTATGTTTATGATGATACTGAGAGGATACTGCAAGTATCTGTGAAGGCAGGGTTAGAATTCAAAATTTCCGGGGTAAATTGGAGAGATGGGATGGGATTCAGGATCAGATTGTAAACAAATTATTTCCACGGTTAATGGAGGACAAGTCAACATAGGCCTTGGTGTTTGGGGGACACTAATGAGACTCTTCAGTTGACCCTCAGCAGGATGTGTCCAGCTGGCCAGGCTCCACCGACTAGGTTGAACACCTAGTGACAAAGCTAACATACGATGTACATTTAGGCACCTACATCAAATGTTTGTAACTTGAAGCTGGACCAAATCTACAGCTTGAAAGCAACACAAGAGTCAGTTAGTAGCAGTGCATGAAGATATTTAGATATCTTGATAATTAACTGTCTAATGAACTATATAAACAAAGAACTTTATCAATGCAGGAGGAGGAACCACTTTTTCATTTGCATTTCTGTAGGAAAGGATCTCAAGTAAATAACACCTGTCTTACTGCTGCATAAATCTAAAACACTGTAATAGAACTAGGTCATCAAGAGGTAACAGTAGGTGAAGTAACCCTCTCTATAATGGAGCTGTGTAGTGTTCAGTTTGGGGCATCACACTCCAACAAAACACAAAACTTTTGACTATCAAACACAAAGTAAGGACTGTTTAACGTGTGATAAAGAACACAAAGAAGGCATTCTTTAAGCTTTCATATACTATGGCTGCTGAAAATAGGAGACATCCGTGGAAGACAGGGTGATAAGCAATGTGTTCAAACTGCAAAAAACAGTATTCTTACTGTCTAGGTGTAAGAACAGAAGGTTTCCAAGAACAGATCAGAGGTCTGTCCAAGGATAACTGATTCTGGCTTGGGATACCGGGATAATGTAGAAGGCCTCTGAATGCCTTTCCACGAGTGCTCTCGTGAGTTAAAATTCAGAGTTACTCATCCCTGGGTCAGATGCACAATCATGTGTGCCAATGCCATGCAGTATCTCTGAGGGCCAGTTCACAGATGAACATCTGGCAGATTACCTGATTTATTTTTTTTTCTCCCAGCAGTGTGCAAGGGTTAGAAGTGTGGCAGACACTGCTTGCCTCCACACATTATGCACTCTTAGTGTTCAAACACAGATATCCAGCAACACTAGTAACAGCAAAGTTGATGCATGGTGCTCCACTGCCTATCTGCAAGAGGCGAGGAGAAATGCGATGAGTATTAGTCACAATTACACCCACGTCTTACTCACGAGTGACTCTTAAGTGAGACCATAAGAAGTCAATAGTGAGACCACAACCCAACACCTTGCAGGTGCAGTTCTCTTTATTCAGTTATAGTAGCTTCAGTGAAGAAACTAGCTCCCCTTATTTTAAGGCCAAGACAGTTATTAATTCAGTGGTAATGGCCACATCCCAGATACACACAAGAAAGACCAAAGTACCAAATCTAACCCAAACATGGCACCAAGGCAGATCACACGTTGCCATGATTTTCATAGTTCATTATCTTTGTCTACTGCAATCAAGTGCTCTAGGTGAGGCAAGCAAGGAAATCCCATGAGTTCACACAGTTGTCATACCTCATTGATGAGCAAAAGCTGTCAAAAGATGAAGGTTGTCTGAGTGATTTTATGATTAACAGTACACTTAACAAAAAAATTAAAAGACAAATTAAGGTTTATTTGGTATCCACTATCTGTACTCTAAATTTTGATGCAGGTGTCCACATTATGCTTGCACAGCCATTAAAAAATTCAGAAAGGAATACAGTCACATAAATCAGAGTTGCTGTATTTGCCAAATACCTGCCCCAAAGAACACAATCTCCTGTTTAATAGTAGAGAATGCAAATGTCACCATAAAAATTTTACCTGTTCCTAAATCCAAGCACAATGCTGGAAGAGGAAATAACAGCTTTAATAATCTTTTTAAAAGATGTCATATTTTACATAGACCGCTTCTGGGGAAACCATCCTCACAAACCTCATCTTGTCTTCATAAACCCTCTTGGATGCACTTTCAAGAACACTACCCCAAAAAAAATTAGTTAAATCTACCCAACAAAGGCAGATAACTACGTGCTGAAAGGTCTACAGCAAACACAGTGCTGAGATAACAGAACAACTGAACTCGCCTTCATCCTAACTGTGTACAAAATGCAGGACCTAGTAATTTCCTCTCCTTTTAAGAGCAAGGATTTTAAAGGGTCTTCAAAATTTACATTTTAGACTGGCAAAAAGGGTCTTCTGCATTGACCTGAATTTATTTTAAATTATTCACAACACTCAAGCACTCCAGGATATTTCTGCCGACGTTAAGCCCCTAAAATTCATACAGCTTCATATAAAGACATTGAAACACCTCATTAACTCTTTCCCCCTCCCCAGGAATGAGCTCTCCAACAGCTATATATGTATCTACACAGATCTCTCTATCTATATATAGTTGAGACTTTATTTGCAGTTTTCTTAGAATTAATGCAGTTCATTAACTTCTCAACACCTCACAGAAGCCCCTGCAAGCCACACAAGTCCTTGCTTAGCCAGTTTGATGCAACTCCTGCACTAAGAACACAGCAGGAGTTCAGCGTGCTCACGTGAATCTCACTGCCTTATCACAACAGTGAGGTTTGGCCATGAAAATGTAAAGTAACTTGTCAATCTCAACCAACTTTCTGGTGTAGTTTATTCTTCCTTCCCCAGTCCCATGTTTCCAGACAGGACATGCAGGATGATCTCAGACTAAGGTCCTGATAAAAGATAAAGTCCTAAGAACCAGGAGGAGGATATAGACTCAATATTATAGAGAGAGAAAGAACAGCTTTACAAACATGTCACTGCCAAAGGGAGAAAACTTTTAGCTAGGCTCATGGGGGGATGGCATCTAAAAACAGAAGCGAGGAAGCACTTCAGATAGAGGGGAAGTACACACTGCAAGAAGCTGTGAAACGGAGGGCATTCAGATTTCTAAAACAGCTCTATACCCCTGCACAGAGCTTGAGCAATAAATAGACAAGACTGGAAGCCTGTCACTGATAGAAGAGTTATGGCATGCTCAGAATCACAAATCTGAGTAACAAACATGACCAGGGTATAGTCAGAGATGCAAGCAGTTTGGGAAGGAAAGGCAGGGATGGAAAGAAGAGGAGCTGTGTTTTCCTTTTAAAAAGTTCCTTGGCTGCACAGAGCTCTGGTGTATGAAACCATTTCAATGGACAGTGAAAGCCTGGCTGAGTTAAAGCAGTTAGCAACAGACTTGCTCTGAGCAAGAAATTTAACTATAAACCCCAGAGTCTCCCTACAGATAGCGTTTCTATGAAGTTATGGAGAAACTGTCTGTTGGTTTTGCCACCAAAATCCATGGGTTTTCAGCTTTCTTCTTTTTCAGTTTTTTTTCCTCTATTTCCTTATTTCTATGTATTGCACCACTTCTGAATGTAGGATTGATTCTTTGCAGCTGTACTTCAGACATGTTCAGGCAGTAATGCTGAGGGAAGAAAGAACAAGATGCTAAGCCACCTGGAGGTCCCTCTTTGGCCAGTCCTGAGGGTAGTCAGAAGGAAAAGTCTGGCAGAAAGCCAGAAATGCCAGCTTTAGCTCACTGATGGTCCCACCAGATTCCACGGCGTTTAGCTCATCTTTCAGGGCATATTCAAAGGACCCTTTCATACTGTACTGCAATACTGGTGTCTCACCCTGCTGCAAGGGTGATGCAACTAGATGACCATTACAGTCTCTTCCAACCTAAACCATTCTGTGATTCTATGACTGACCCGTATACAGACTCACACAGCATTCACTAATGATTCAAAATCCCTAGTATAACACATAAACCTTTTGACTCAACGAATCCAGTCATTTGACTTTTCTTAATTAAAAACTGCAGGACATTCACCACTGTACTATTGAAGCAGAACTTATCAGAACAAATTATAACAAAGCTGCATAGAGAACATGGAATCACACAGTCTTTATCAAAGATGGGTTTTTTCCTACTCACTTCAAAAAAAGGTTACCTTGTTTTCCACAAAGTACTAATATTTGAGTATAAGGTTGGAATTTTTCCTAAAGTTTTGTGCTTTGATTCTCACTTATGGACAAAAATTCTTTAAATAGCATTATGTAGATACCTTAGGATTTTATCAACATACCTAACTGTAGTTTTACAAATTAGAGTACTGAACAGAATTTACTTCCTTAGTCTATCCACAGTTGGGTCTGAGACTACAACTGCTGGCTAATGTCATGCTCCAAGTTATTTGTCCGTGTACTTGTTTTCAGATGTCACATGGGATCTTCAGCAGACAGGCAGAAACATCTCTCAGATTTCTCTCTCACACAGCAAAACAAATTCTTTACACAACTGAAAGTAGTTGCCTTTTTGCGGCGGCTTAGGTCCATTTGCAACAAAGCACCACATGGCCAGTCGCTCACTCCTCTATGATGGTGGAATGGGCAGGAGAAAATGTAATACAGTGCTCAGTGGTCAAGACAAGGACGGGGAAGAATCGCTCATCCTTCATGGTCATGGGCAAACCAGCCTCAAAGGATCCGTTTAATCTGCTACCAAAACTCCACCACACAAACCCAATGTATTTTACTAACATAAATTCTGCTCCAAATATCCCTTTTTATTGTATGTTGTCAGATCTTCTGCATTCTTCATTACATAAACTGACAATCTAGACCCTAGAAATTTGTGAAATCTACAAAAAATTTTATGAACGTTTACGTATTTCTTGTCTTCCTGAACACAGTTGAAATCTCAGGGGAGGCTGTTTTCTTCCCTATTCTTTGAAGTTTGCATTGCAGAAATCATGGTTCAAGGCAGGAAAAGAACAGGGGCTCATCACCTCTTAAACAAAATATGTAAGTATTCACTTAGTTACCAACAGGATTTACAAAACCGTTCTGATCTCTGGTTATTTGCAGCACAATACGATCTGGAGTGAATGTCATTCTCTCTTTTGTTCTCATGGTTGTCCTCAAAAAGTTGGACCTTTTCCTCATCCAAAATACAGCACCCTAACAAGTTTATAACTACAAGACAGAGTCATCACTGTTCCCTGAAGCACATGCTTCACCAAGTGGGTTTTCAGCAATTTTAAAAGCTGCCCCAATTCAAATGGTGATAAAGTCAGTCATCTTTGACAATTATCTCCAAATATACTACATCCTAGGGTCTTCTGTTGTAGATACATCATTAAAAAAATTGAGAAATGTGAAACCTTCATGAATATTTTATCCTGAAAGTCCATCTTATTCCAACAACAACTACATTTGAAGTGGACTCCTCCATCTTCACAAGCTTCCTATGGGAACTCAAAGCAGCTCTGCCCTTAGTGTCCTTCTCTCTGTTCCCAGCAAGCAGAAATTCCCAATGAACAACCCATATATCTACAATTTCTTCTCTTGGCTTGCCTCCCACTGTCCCTATGAAAACCTCCTTCTCCAATGCTGGCATCCCTCTCGTAGCTGTTCTCTCTGTCCCTTCCTCATGAAATCTCTTACTTCAGACCAGAAGAAGTAAAATGGAAGGCATCACATTCTTTATCTGATTTCTCCACACCCTTCTCTAATCACTCTGGACAGTATCACTGTCTTGCCTGTCACACAAATCACAACACGGATGACATTTTCAAATCAGATAGCCTCTCAAATCCCAATTATGTGTCAGTTCAGCGGATTTGTTCCGCGTAACGTCTCCACAATATAGCTTTTCCTATCCATTCACACAGCTTATGTTCCTGGCCAAAGCTCTCATCAGATCCATCACTACAAGCATCCTCTTCTCCATACTTGACATGCACAATCTTGCATGTTGCAAAGGTTGTCTTCCTTTGTCGTTCACTGTGGTGGTGGACGCTGCTTCAGGCCTAAGACATCACAGCTAAGGAATGCTGCGAGCTGGCGGAGAAGAACCAGGTGCCATGGAGACGAGATAACCGAGAAGGCCACGAGAGACAAGGATGGGGCTCCTGGGTGCAGGGCAGGGGAAGCTCTGCCTGCCCACCAGTCAGACCTGAGGAAGGACCAATTGGGAAGCCAGCTAGAGGGTGTGATTGTCTCATGAGCAAGATAGCATTCTTTGTTGTTATAACTTGTGGGATCACGTGCAGGGAGAGATTGTACATAAAGGACAGCCTGAGAACTAATAAACACTTCTGCTGTGATCGTATCGGTCTGCGTGGAGTCGGGTCTCGCAAGGAAAAAACCCCACAGTCCACTGTAACCGCAACGTGCCTCTTTGCCTTAGGCGCATCCCGTATAACCCGTTTTCACTTTTAAGGCTCTTTACTGCTCATCTCACACCTGATGTATTTTCTCACTTTTTATTCCACTGTCTGTTAGCTAAATATTTCCAAGCAGAGTTCACTAAAATATGCTTTGTCAAGACACCTCCAAAACACTATTTTTTCTCAACGTGCTGAAAACGATTGCCTGCCTTGCTGGACAATTCTGTCTCATCATTCTCCTGTTTTACTTCAATCTGTCCATAGCCATCTGTTACCTCTTACCTCACGCTCCTTTGGTTGCTTTCCTAAAAGTCCTACACACATCACTGATCTGTGTCCACATAAAGAGGGCCCTCAGTTTTGATTCCGGTTCCTAGATACTGAGGTGAGTAAATACTGCTGGTAATCTATCAGATTTAATCATAGGAATAAAAAAAATGAGGACTTACTGCATTTGAGACACCAAGAAACAACCAGACAATAATGTTGTCAAAAAGACTGGTTTTGCTGAAGGTCTTCTCAAAGCCTACCAAGCAGGTTTTGTGGTGACATAAAAAGAAACACTTCAATTCAGACAAAGCAATAAGGATGTATGACAGCTATAGCACATGCAAGGTATATTCTAAAATAAACACACTGTGCACATGTACCCACAGACAAACACACACACACACACATAGAGAGAGAGAGTAACTATATATAATCTCAGAAAAACAAAACCAGCTTTACATATCAGGATATCTCTTTTAAAGTTGGAAACACATTTCCAAATCTCAGAAATAGCAAATCATCTCTACTTTTAGTATCATTTCCGGCAAGATCAGTTCCAGATCAAGTATAGACCAGCAGTGATTCACCACTTCTGAACCAGCAGAAATTGTAGGGAGATTAAAAAGATTTATACCACAATTTCATGCACGACTAATTTTAAAATGTTATTAACCAGATTAAGTCTCATTAATTGCCAACTTGGCAGTCCTTTCTTAACACAAGTAGTTTAATGACTGGTCAAGGACCTTGCAAGAATTATTGGACCTGATTTTTATCTGCTTGTGAATGACAAGTAGACAGCATGATCTGTAACCTCACCTTACTATCTCAGTTTTAACAATCCTGTATTACACATCTATATACCTCTAGGTCTTCTTCCCTCACTGTGAGGCTGCACCAGAGGTGTCACATTCTGAGCCCAGGTCACTACGTAAGAACTACCGACATCGATGACACTTCACTGCACGAGGGCATGCACGCACAGTAAAAGGCAGCACACACTTAACCGGCTGTGTAAGACAGTTTAACTCTCTGCTTCATTAAGTAAATTCTCCTTCTGTGTGCTAGGTAGTCTTCCCATCTCCTGTGTTAGTTCCTTCTAAAGCATTACTCTACACGTAAGAGAACGGGGAAGAGGGTGGCAGAATGGCAAGTGTCTAAGGGAAACACAAATAGTCTGCAGCAATAAGGGAAATGAAAGAGTGAGAACAGAAACAAAATGCTGACTGGCTTAGGTTCTCCCAGGAGAACACCTAGCACAGCGCAAGACTGTTTTAAATTCATCCAGCGCTAAAAGTCTTTCATGTTGCAGAGGTTACAGGTCGCTTTCTGCCACGGTGCGCGCAGCATGCCCACACGTAACACATGTATGCCCAAATGAACTCCTATGAAATATTCAAACCACTGCTCCAAAAATACATCACCACCGCACACAAGTGCCTCTGCTCAGACACATGCACCCTCAGCAGTTACAGAGTTACTCAAACATGCAGGTAGTTATTTCACTTCCCTGTGTTTTACTGGAATCTCAAGGGAACACCAGAAGGCAAACCACTCTCGGGCATAAAGGGCTTGTTTTTGTTAAATCACTGGCATTGCGTTAAGTACTTCTTTTTGATACGAAGTACACCAGCCACATTTATAAACCGAAAACACACACTAACTACATGTGTACTTAAAACTGGCTGATGACACCAAAGTAGCAAGATACAGGCACAAGAAGAAGTTCAATTTATTTTTAATTCAATTACACTGTCAGTCTCCAAAATGACTTTTGCAACATGCTCTGATCCACCAAGTACACAACCAGATACGAAGTGGTTAAACGTGCTGGAGAGTATGACATTTGAGATTACTGTGTGGTAAAAAGATGACCTTTATGGAACAGTTACACAACAGAAGGTAGAGTCACTGAACATTAAGAAAAAGAAAGATCTACCATACAAGAGCAATGTAATTAATAACACACATTACCAGCATTTACTGAAGAGAAGCAAACAGTCAAGTTTGTACCACTCGCTTTAACATGCTGTTTTCTTTAAAGAGAACAAAGTGCATTTAACAGGGAACATTTCTGCTGTTGAAAATGACAGGGAACTAAAGAATGCCAAGAAAAGGGTGGGTTTTTTTAAAAAAAAAGTCACTAAGGCAGAGAAAAATCTTCACTCAAAGTATTAATAGTTCAACACAAATCCATGACAGCATGCAACTAAGAAAATGAAAGGTAATGACAAATACTACAGCTGACACGCTGTCCTCAGCTAACCCTGTTACGCCTAAGGACTACAGCATGCAGAATACATACGATCACTTATTTTCTTGGACACTAATGTAATCACTGAAACCAAAATGAGCTGAATAATAATTACAGGACTCAATTTTCAACTTTAACTCCTGCTTTGCTTTTCTGAGTTTAGCCAAGGCTGCAGTGCTGGTTATAACTGTTTACTGGCCACTTTTTCTCTCTTTTTTTTTTTTTTTTTTGAGAACAGAGTAAAATTAAAAAAACAACACTATATGCATTAAAAAAAGTAAGTGTTCTGTCGGAACCAAGTGTGGGCTTGTGGACTTTTAATTAGCATTGAGCATTGCATTAGATGTGCAGAAGAGAATGACATGCAGAGATGGATGTACTTTGGAGCAGGTTTCTGGAAGACATTCAGACCAAATTCAGTAGCTATCTGGGACCCAATCATTTGGTTTTGCAAGTCGCATGCTGCCTTATTCCCTACCTTAAGCAAAGGATTATTTATGTACAGAGTGCCACTTGCTGTCAAAGGGACAAAAGCCTACCAGCAAGGACTGAGGAAACACCACCCTAAGCAAGAAGAAATATTTGTGTCAAAGGCTGGAACTGCCTGTGCCTATTTCTTTTGCCCACACTACCACCAGCTGAACTACAGAGCCATCAGGTTGCTCTAATCAAGTCAACTCTCACCTCTGAGGCATCACAGAAATAGTCAGCTGCTGACTGGAAACCTTTCTAAAGTGCAACTTCGTGTGAAGTTCATTCAGAGCAAAAGATGGTGTTTGAGGTAGTTTGCAAACTGAGGCACATCAGTGGCAGTGTCTAGAACCAGCAATACATCTACATGTTTACACACATTCGTGTGTTTCCAAGGCCATAAGTAAAAGAAGAAATATGTCCTTAGTAGTCCTTTGAACTTCTCGCAAAAGCAGGTTTGAGCTTTGGCCTTCCCACAAAAACTGGAAACCAAAATAAATCCTAATCCACTGGAACAGGCTGCCCAGGGGGGTTGTGGAGTCTCCCTCACTGGAGATGTTCAAGACCCGACTGGACGGGTTCCTGTGTGACTTGGTCTGGGTGATCCTGCTGTTGCAGGCGGATTGGACTAGATGATCTTTCGAGGTCCCTTCCAATCTGTAATGATTCTGTGATTCTATGATAAATTTACTCCTGGCACCCCATTACAAAGGCTGCAGGCAAGGGCATGAGGTATCTTTTGTAAGGCAATGTGTAGACAAGGCTGGAGAATCTCAGATTCAGGAGGCAAAAAAAATGAGAATTTGGAGGCATTCCTAGGCTCGTCTATAGGTGAAGCCTACTGGGCTTGCTCTTCTCTCCTTTTCACGCTCTCGCTTCATTTCTAAATAAGTGGATCCACACGTTTGGCTTTCACCAGCTTCCCACTAAACTCACAGCAATGAACCACATTGGTCAAAGCAGATGACTCCCCAGATTCCTTCCTAACACTTCATGGGTGGTTTTAGGTTTTTTCCTTTATGCACCAGAGCAGTGCTTTAAAACTTACACCAATTAATGTCGAGGAACTATGCTCTCATCTCCGCAGCAGACCACAACACATTGGGTCATGCAGCAGTGGCAGAAGCCACGAAGTTTCTTAGCTAGACAAAGTAGCACAAAAAGAGCATGAGAGGAACTTTCCCATGCACCTCATACAGAAGACTCACGCTTCCAGGTTGAGGAAACCTAACCCAAGTGTTGGAAAATGCCACTTTGCATAGTCACTTGTCCCTTGGCAGATGTTTATCAAGGCCAGAAGGAATTTGGAAAGCCAGGCGGTAAATAAAGGAGAAAACAGACAGAATGAAAAGTAACCACCTGTAGACAACTGTGCAGACCCCGCCTCTTATTCTCCTGAGATCATGGACGTACCATGAGATGGTTCTTTTGGCAAACACCACAAATCACTGTTTAGAAACAGAAGGTGTTTGCCAACAGCATGCTTATCACACCAGGTTCTCTCACATTTACACAGGCTGGAGACACTTATGAGTGCTAGGATTTCTACCCCAACAAAAAAAAATACCCACAACTGTTGAACCTTTTCTCAGGACAGCTACAACTAAAACCTCTAACTTTCACAACACCTACCTTCCCAAATTTTAGTGGAACCATTGGCTAGGCTCTAGGATACTACATAAAAACAGTATCCTGGCTTCTACTTGCTACTCACATCTGCCCTGAGCAGACACAAAATGACATATGAGCATTACTGCAAAGCTCAGAAGGAAATGATGCAGCCTTGTAGAATTAGCAGCTGCTGACCCATAACTAATTTGCCATAGCAGTATTTTTTCAACCTCATTAATGAAGCAGGATATAGAAATATGCGATACTGAGGAGAAATGAAATAAAAGGTAAACACAGCAGAGGCAGCTTCTTAAGAGAATTATTAGGGTCCTGTTATGGATGTCCTGTCTAGAAACTTTGCAACAGGCTGGAAGAACGGAAATGAAAACTTGTATTATCAAGCCTGCTAGATTTTCATTATTTTCTGTGTGCATCCTTTAGCAGTAACTTACTAAAAGGGCATTTTATTATAGCCTGGTGGGTCATTTTGTGAAACTGTGGCACTTTAGTGAAAAAGAACTTACTGAAGAAAAGCACGAATGGTACAGCCACTTATCACACAAACAAACATGTGCAGATTCTTCCTGCAGTGACTAACCACACCACAGAATCAACTTCATTCCACATATCCACAGTGTCACATTTTAAACGTTACTTGTGATTGTGATATTTGATCCAAGTATCCCTAAGCACAGAAGTTTTGATTGATGACTTTTCCTTAGGTTGCTGAACAGCAGAAGTTCAGGTCTTTTACATTCATTACTATGTATGGACATCAAATGTTGAATGTATGGCACAACTGCTGAAAATCTTGAACAGTCACTGACTTCACATATGAAAAATGCTCTGTGGAGACTGCAGGACATGGCTGGTGCTGAACTGCACTCTTACTACTAGCACTGGCCTTCTCTAGAAGCTCCACAATCTGCTTACGCACACTGATGCCTCTTCAATACTGTTCCTGCTACTTTTCATCTCTCCCAAGAATAGCTTCTCTGTCCTCTTGCCTCTTCTCACAAGGATTTCTTTCCCTTCTGTACTGAGTCTGGCTGAGTTGAAGATGACTCTCCCTGTAGCTGCCCTCACAGTGCCAGTCTGTGGCTAGGAGGGTGTTGGTAATACACGCACGTGTTGGCTGTGGTGGAGCAGCACTCACACAGCACCACAGCTGTCTCTCCAACAGCCTCCAAGAGCCCAAAGGCTAGGGCTGGTTGGGAGGCTGCGCAGCCAGGACATCCGACCCAACTAACTAGAGGGAGATCCCACATCATACAACATCATGCTCAGCAATAAAAAGGAGGGGTGGGGGCATCAGATTACTAAAGCATTGACTTCTGAAGCGGATGCTATGTGTAGCTGGGGTTCCACTTCCCCCAAAGGGGCTGAACATCACCGACTGATGGGAAGCAGAGAACAAATCTTTTCATTTTTCTTCCAAAAACAGTCTTTGTTTTGATTCTTTAGAATCTTTATCCCAACCCAGTTTTTTTGCATCTTATTTTCTCCCCAGTGAGAGGGAGGCCAGGCAGGCGTCTGAGTACAGCTTTCCTCTGTCTTTACAAAGGAGTTTACAGGCCAAGAAGACTCCTCCACTAGTGCCACTAAATATTTAATTGATGGATCTTCCCCAGTTGTCCCAGAGATATGTCACACATTTTACAGCTGATAATTCTCTCTTCCCGGTGTGCTCTGGACATTAAGAGTAAAGGCTGAGGAAAAGGGCAAACAGCTGCTGTGCTGGTGTCAGTCTTTGTGCAGCAGTGACAAAGCACCACTTTTCTAAACAATGCCAAAAGACTTATCACTTTGTTCACCAAGCTGCAAATCCTTGGAGATCATTCTAAAATATGGCCTTCCTTTATAGCCCATTTTAATCCCAGGTTCTTAGTGACAGGCAGGTAGGCAAACATCTCACATACTTTATGGTGGTCCTTAGGCAGTGCATGCTACCAAGAAACAAAGTTCTTGTTCAAAGGATTTACCAAAGAGATCAGATACATTATCTGTTGATTTACTTCCTCAGAGATGATGAAAGCACTGATGTCAGAACACAGGTTGCTTGGAGAAAGCTGCTGCACCTTGCTGGATTTATGCCAGGAGTATAATTACTGCTTGTTAATAATATGTCTTATTGCCTCAGTGTTTTTTAAAACATCTAATTCAGGAAAATGTTCCCCACAGTATCTTAAATCAGATGATCAGATTTGCTCTGCCTTTTCTCCTCTTTTGATCACTCCAAATCATGTTTTTAATATAATTTTGAACAGAATCATGCTCCTTTCAAAGAACAAGTAGGCAACTGTGGTACCACTAACCTGACCTTGTGAAACAGGAGGGACAGTTTTCTCAGCAGGGAGAGGGCTGGTATGCAAAATGAGATTAAAAGAGGAAGTTGCAAAGATTCTTTTATAGAGAGGAACTGAAATTTGCAAATAAACAGTTGTCACTGTGCTGAAATTGCCTGACACAGATGTGTCACTGGGAGAACACAAAGGGTGGGAAAAGTAGAAGGGCTCCAGAGAAAAACAAGCAAAAAAAAAAAAACCTCTGCTGCCTCTGGATATTTTATGATATTTATTGTAACAAAATTCTGCAGTTCTACTCATCAGGTATAACAGCTTTACTCACTAAAGTGCCCTTTAGTGTGCTGGTGTATTGTATTCCTGATTGGTATCAGGATCCATCTGCTCCCCAAAGTGGCTTTTCCATGACACAAAGATCACAGAAGTACAGAGTCGTGAAGACTGGAAAAGACACCCAAGATCATCAAATCCAACCATAAACCCAACACCACCATGCCCACTAAACTATGTCCCCAAGTGTCATAGCTACATGTTTTAACGACACCTCCAGGGATGAAGAGTCCATCATTTTCCTGGACAGCCTGTTTCAATGTCTGATGACCCTTTCCATAAGGACATTTTTCCTAATGTCTAACCTAAATTTCCCCTAGCACAACTCGAGACCATATTCTCTTGTCCTATCACTCATTATCTGTGAGAAGAGGCCACTATCTACCTCACTACAACCTCATTTCATGTAGTTATAGAAAGCAACAAAATCTCCTCTCAGCCTTCTCTTCTGTGGGATAAACAAACCCAGTTCCCGGAGCCATTTCTCATAAGACTCATCCTCCAGATCCCTCACCAGCTTCACTGTCCTTCTTTGGACATGCTCGAGCAACATCATACCCTTCCTGCAGTGATCTCATCCTCTCTAATGCTGCTTAGGGAACACTGCATCTTCAGTGCTTTCCTAGTGCTGACACCACACTAAAATTCACTAGGATCATAGACTCATCGGGGATTGGAAGGGACCCCAAAAGATCATCTAGTCCAATCCCCCTGACACAGCAGGATCACCCAAACCAAGTCATACAGTCAGTCAGGGTTAGAAGGGACCACAGGATCATCCAGTTCCAACACCCCCACCATGGGCAGGGACACCCCACCCTAGACCAGGCTGGACAAGAACCTCATCCAGCCCAGCCTTAAACACCTCCAGGGATGGGGTCTCCACCACCTCCCTGGGCAACCCATTCCAGGCTCTCACCACTCTCACACTGAAGAACTTCCTCCTCACATCCACTCTAAATCTACTCATCTCCAGCTTTGCTCCATTCCCCCTACTCCTGTCACTACCTGACATCCTAAAAAGCCCCTCCCCAGCCTTTTTGTAGCCCCCTTCAGATACTGGAAGGACACAATAAGGTCACCTCGGAGCCTCCTCTTCTCCAGACTGAACAGCTCCAACTCTCTCAGTCTGGCCTCATAGCAGAGCTGCTCCAGCCCTCTGATCATCCTTGTGCCCTCCTCTGCACTCGCTCCAGCATCTCCACATCCCTCTTGTAATAAGTGCTCCAGAACTGGACGCAGTGCTCCAGGTGGGGTCTCACCACAGTGGAGTAGAGGGGGACAATCACCTCCCTCGAACTGCTGGCCACACTTCTCATCAGCTCAGAAGAACTTTTAAGTCCTTGCCAGCTCCCCAAATTTCTTGGGGTTTCAGCTGGAAGTACAAAGCCTCTGCTCTGCTCAAAGTGGCTAATACAGTCACAATACAAGCATGCAATTCAGGTGCATCGTTTTCTCTTCTCCATAGAAAGCTATTTTTTGGTGAGAGACAGATCTTCCTCTGCATGAACATATGACTCCTAAGTGGAAGTTGTGTACAAAACAAAACCAATCCTAGATAAACTGCTTTTCAGTGGTGAGAGAAGTCAATTAAAAAAAAAAATCCCCAAATTCCATCAATATGTAGAGAATGTTGCTTTTGCAGACCCCACTTCAGGCTCTTCGTATATCCTGTACAATGCACCACAGAGAAGGCTTTATGTTGTTATCATGGTCTGTCTTTGTTTCCCCCAACCTCATATATGGGTACTTTTATTCCTTGAGTACTTCACCTTGATTTTCAGTGTACCTATTTAGTTTCTTTTCCTTTCTCCCTGATCAGCCTAACTCATCATTATTTTTTAATGTTTTCGCTTCCAGAAACACCAAAAGACTACTAAAAGGAGCTCCAACCTATTTGTAAAAAGGAAACAGCATCACTGGCAATTCTGCACTTAACTTAATAAAGCCTCCCTAGGGAGGAGATAGGGGTGGAGAATTACCTTTCCAGAAGAAAACTTTCCACGATTAGTATTATAATAGTTACACCAGATACCTATCAATAACAGTATCATATATTAAAATCTCTTATTGGTTAATGTGATTTCACAGAATCATCAGGGATTGGAAGGGACCTCGAAAGATCATCCAGTCCAATCCCCCTGCCACAGCAGGATCCCCTAGATCCAGTCGCACAGGAACAGTCCAGGTGGGTTTGAAATGTCTCCAGAGAAGGAGACTCCACAATCTCCCTGGGCAGCCCCTTCCAGGGCTTTGTCACCCTCACTGGGAAGTAGTCCCTTCTCACATTGATGTGGAACCTCTTCTGTTCCAGCTCACACCCATTTCCCCTTGTCCTATCACTGGGTGCCCCTGAGCAGAGCCTGGCTCCATCCTCCTGACACCCACCTTTTCCATATTTATCGACATTCATGGGGTCACTCCTCAGTCTCCTTTTTTCCATGCTCAAGAGTCCCAGCTCCCTCAGCCTTTATAACAAGCTGATTTGACATTACATTTAAGCAGCAAGATTTTGCTGTTCTGTTACTGCTGTCATCTATGGATAGAAGGGACATCGTCTGTAAAAAGCACCACATACAGCAACTTTCAAACTGACAGTTTCATGAGACCAGGAGAACTTGCTTTATTCTAACCTTTTTCCTCTTAGTTGAGATAAAAGAAAATACATCCCTGCTTTAGTAAGGTACATGCTAGAAATAATGAAATTCAGAGTCAGATAGGGGTCTGTGCATCTTCTGCTTAGAAACTCCTGTTCATTCCTCTAACTTTGAAAACAGACTCATCAAGCTCAGCAGAACTGCCTCCATGCCTAAACTATCTGTAAATGTGTTTATAAATTTTAACTGCGTAGCGCTTTCCAGACAATCAAAATTGACAATCAAAATCTTTCCTACGCTTATTTGATGTTCTGACTTCCCAGGGAGCGTGCTAGGGCAAATGACAGAGCCCGTACTGCAAGAAGAACAAATTCACTGCTGAAGTGCTACCAATGATTAAAACAAAACAGTTCAATTAAGGGCACACGAAATAGCAAACACACAACAATAAATGAGGAAAGAACTGCCCTGGAAACAAGGTTATTTCTAGTATAGCTTATTTTGATCCATTTATGATGTATGTACTTTGTAAATGAAAAAAATAACTTGTACAATGTCAGCTAAATACAGTTATAGAGATGGATTTTTATCAGCCCTGTGAAGTGAACAAAAGCACTTTGTTCACAGAACAGAGTTTCTGATAATTAAAAATGAGAACCTCACTAAAAGAACAATATTATAACTACAGTTAGAATATCATTTGAAATATAAATGAAAATATCAATTCATCTATCAGGTAAGTATATTCTGTACACAAACTGCACACAAACCTGAAAGCCTACCTCTTGATCCATTTCCTATTTATTTTCTAGTCTTCTGAAGAGTTCACTCTGAGATGAATCTAAGATGGTAAAATCTGTCATTTGGCAGAATTTAATTAAGTTTGAGGCACTTTTAATGAGAAATGAGACCCTGTGCCTTTCAGTACACATCTCAATTCATATCTCTACATATGGACAATTCACTTGCTAATAGTGGCTAGAACTACCTTTTCTTTATTACTACCTGGCAGAATTTCATCTGTTCCACTCACATACAGAGAGGAACACAGCAATCCATCCCACTGTCACTTCCACATTTCCTGTTTACGGCTGACATTGGAACCTGCAGCTTGTAAAACATGCAGTCATACATCTCCAACTTGGAACTAGTGGATAAGGAGACAGTAAATAATATACATATCATATATTACACATGTATGTATAAAAACAATCACCTCTTGTGTGATGCTACAAAACTCATCTGTAACTAGTAGAGGATTAGGCTCTGACTACCCTGCAAGAGATTGTCTTCATACAGCTCTAAATCCACTGTTGATCACACTGATAAAACAGCTTAAAATATCTAACCTCAAGCTGTTGAGCTGGAGCACTTCTACTGAGGACAGCCAGAAAATGAGAGTACAGAATTCCCTACTTCAAGAAGCAACATGGGATACTCACTTGCCACAACAGAAGCTCCAGTCTCACAATTAGAAAGTTTATTTCCTTCTGTGTGATGAAACAATGGTTCCCTGGTGGTTGCTGCACAGGCAGCAAAAAGCATGGCTCTAAAGGACAGCCTTGTGTACGGAACGTCCAGACTAACACGCTGAAGACACAGCACAGACAGAACTCATCTGTTACAGATGCACGCGATGAAGCTGCAGTCTGAGCTCCGGCCATAAATCACGAGTAAAGCTACACTATTCTACGTAAAGCCCCTTGAATCTAAGTCAGCAGAGAAAAGAAATCTAGAGCTCATTTTTAACCACAGACACAAACATGTTCATGCCATCCAGCCCAAAGCAGGAGCTGGCAGTCAACAGTCTGCAACAGCTGACATTCTTTCTCCCTGTCAAGCAGTTTGCAAAGATACACTTGTGGGCAAGCCACTGCGGCAAGCCGGTCTGTACCAAATGGAAACGTGCACAATGACAGCAAGATGCTTCTTCTCAAGAAACACTTATAATCAAAAGGACCCCAAAACCAGAAAAAACCCAGGAGAAATAGTCATTCATGACGTGTGTCTGTGAGGACTCCAAGAGAGCACCCACACAAGGAACACCCTCTGGGTGAGCAGCAGAAAATGCTACAAAGCAGAGGGCAGGGGTGAGACAAGATAGAAACTCCTTTTTCTTTTGCCAAAGCTTCTCCTTGTTTTAACAAATGATCCATTAGCATCTCCAAATTATCTGGCCCAAGCTACAGCCAAGCTCTCTTTCATCCAAGCCTAGACCCCAGCCAAACTTTGGGAAATTACCAGCTGGGTCCAGCAGGAAGGCAGCAGGCCTGCATATCATCAGCACTATGGCACCAATGAACCACAAGCTGCACTCTCCTTCAGTACCTTTGCCTGTGCGTTAAATGCACGTGGCAATGGAAATGATCCCGCCTGCCCGAACCAATCTCACTACAAACCCTGAAGATAAATTAGTAGCCACTGGGATTTATCTGAAGGACCTGAAGAGCTGAAAGAATCATATAATTGTTTTGCTTGGAAGAGACTTTTAAGATCAAGTCCAACTTTTGACCCAGCACTTCCAGGTCATCACCAAACTATCTCCTGAGCACAGATCCACAAGTAATTGAAATACCTCCAGGAATGATGACTCCACCATTGCCCTGGGAAGCCTGTTCCAATGTTTGATAATACTTTACACTTCCATTGAATAAATTCTTCCTAATATCCAGCCTAAATCTTACTTGGCACAATTTGAGGCCATTGGACTAGATGATCTTTCGAGGTCCCTTCCAATCCTTAATGTTCTGTGATTTCCTCCTGTCCTATCACTTGGTCTGGGAAGAGGAAGCTCTCCCCTTTCTAGCTCCAACCAACTTTTAAGTATTTGTAGAGCCCCATAAGTTCTTCCTTCAGCCTCATTTTCTCAAAGCTGATTCTGAACTACAATTCTAAGAATAAGCACATCGAAAGTATGCACTACCCCTCGAATTAGGGTGAACATTACTATGAACTTTTCTAAGAGAAATCCACAAAATAGGCAAGAGTGGTCTCTAAAGTTGCACTGTGCACAGGTATGAATTCAACTAACACTGAAGAAATGCAGCTTCCCAAATACTGACGCATCTCGCTGTCACTTCTTTATGTCTTCATCCCAGAAAGTGAGAAAAAGGACAGGACAATCCATTCTGATTGCACACTGGTTTACCTGTGAATTAATTGATGGTAATAGCCACCACAGTTTTGGTTCAAAGACCAAAACAACTGGATATGAAAAGTAGAACACGCTCCTGAAGCTTCTGCTCACTCAGCCTCTTAGACAGACATCTTGGGAAAACTTCATAGACATTAAATGTGATGACTTCCTATATTTCAGGAAAGTAATAGGAGAAAATGGACATATTCATAGGCAGTGCAGTATTCCAACTGAGAACCTTAGATTTCCTGAGTTATGAAGCAGTCAACATTACTTAGCTGTGAAGTGGTATACTTTTTATGACACTGCAGAGTACATAAGACCCAGGGCAAAAGAAGCCCTCATGTTAAAAACAATCAGATTAGCATAATAAGAGCAGAAAGCAAAACTGCAGGAACATTTGGGGAGCTCTTAATTTTTTTTTTCTTTAAAGCATTTCAACACCTCCAGCCAAAGTAAACACATCACAGATTAGTTCTCAGAAGTGCCCTCAGCCAAAAAGTAAACTATTGTGATGTGGCAAACGATACCAGGAGCTAAGCTAAGCTTTAATAGCCTCCATGGTGTATAATGGATGTGGTGAGCTCCGTACACAGGCTGAAACAAGCACATTTTAAAGTTTTCAGATCTAACATAGACATTCAAAATACAGCTAGCTAGCTGGAATACCTCAAATGCACACTCCTTGTAGTGCTACTGCAGAATCACGATTCCATTCATAAAATTCCTGCTCTTAAAAAACCTTTCCACACAAGACACAGCCCCCACCTTAAACTCGTTCAACTCTCTGTCACTAACCCATCAGAAAAATGCGACAAGTCAATATCCTGGCTAGTTACCAGAGACAGGCAGCCTCTGCCATCCACAAATTATTGACAAATTATAAGCCCCCCAACGCTGAAAAGTAGTAGCTTCTTTATAGAGAAGCGTCATGGTTCGAGATTTTTGCCATGCTTTCTTGCAAATTGCAAGCCAAGTTTCTGCACCTGTGCAAACAAACAAAGGGTTTGGTGAACAGAAGGACCTTGGAGCCTTCAGTTCCAGGTTTCCAGCACCTCTTTCTTCTCCTTCTTCTACTTCACTTTTCATCTGTGGTCAGAGAGGACGCACATGTTGCTGAGCGCTGAACGTGGTGGCCTTGCCCTGGAAACATGATGAAAAGAGAGAGTGGCACCACAAGGATCAGTGGAAGGAAGAAATTTCATTTGAATTCCATAGTTTGCTGGAATGGAAAGAGTTTTCTCCTCATTCATAGCTGTAAGAAGTGGCATTTTGGCAATGGAGGACTGAGGCAGAAGCATGTAGAACAAAACCCAGTTCAGAACAGAACTGAACCTTAAACTGCCCACCAGCACCGAGAGATGTGTGCGTGAACCTGATGGACATCACGTTTCTGCAAGAAGCAGGAATGGCTGGAAGTCTCTTCCCTTTGATGGGCTGGACACTGCAGTTTGGCTCGGTTACGTAAGAACACACGGATCTCCATAATCTCCATATGTCTTTGTGTGAGATATATTTATGTGGGGCAAATTATTTATGCTGGTTTTTAATGTGGGGTGAATTAAATGTCTTGTTGATTTTTCCCCAAATCAAGTTATAGTTTTGCCTGCAATTTATAAGTGATTTTTTCCAAACCCTCCTTTTGTTGTGAGGTTTTTTTCAGCACATTAACACATTAAGTAAACTAATAGGTTATTTTCATCTTGGGGTTTAAACCCTTGACAAGAGGTGTGTATGAGGGGGAACCAGGAAAAAGTTCTTTCAAAGTCATTTTAGTTTGGAACAGTTTGAGTGGTTCGACATTGAAATGGACTGCCCAGGGAAGCAGTGGAGTCGTCATCCACTCAGACATTTAAGAAAAGACTGGATGTGGCACTCGGTGCCGTGGTCTAGGTTGTGGTGATGTTAGGTCACAGGCTGGACTTGATGACCTTAGAGGTCTTTTCCAGCCTCAATAATTCTGTGATGCTGTGACTTTAATATTTCATTTCTTAATATTGATTCTTAAAAATATATTTTCCAATTCTGCATCTTCACAACTCAGCAGAAATGCTGTGCAGGACTAGACCAACACCCCACGAAGGAAAAGACACAGATGAAGCAGTTAAACAATAATCAGTCCACTTGATGCCAAGAAGAAGCTCCGTTTAGATGCTACATCCACAGGCACTGATGGAGTCTGATCTTGGTGGCTCTTTGATCCGAGTATGCTCTTGCCACCAGCCCATCCCTCCTGGGTCCTGGACCTCACCAGACTGAGCTACCACTGGAGCAGTTTGACAGCATCAACTCCATGTTGCCTCTTTCACACTTCACTTCTCCCAGGACAATAGAAAAGATTAGCGTGATTTCCAGAAAGGTCCTGCTCTGCTTGTGACTAGAACAACAGAAACTCCTATCAGATATGAAGCACATGGGAGAAAAAGTGCTCACTGGCTTCTAATCACAGGAATGACTTTGAAGGACATTGTCATAAGTATCAGTGTAAGATGCGTGCCAGAGGCAACTTTCTGCACCTTACATTAAGACAGTTGAACCTATACTTGCCTTATGGCTGCCTACATTCATCAATGAGTTCTGCACCAGCAGTGTTTGTTTTCTGACCAATACATTCTTCACGATGTTTTTCTGTAATAACTGTAATGCCTCCTAGAAAATACAAAGGTAGTCCAGACACTTCAGAGTCTGAACTCAGAGACACAAGCCTGCCTGAGGGAGGTCTCAGACAGAGGCACTGGGCCCTACAAATGTTACTAACCCGCAACTAAACAATTCCCAGTTCCCATATCTGATACTAATTACTCCTAGACAGACAGACAGACAGGCAAGAAGTATGGAAGGGGTAATGCTCTGAGCAGACACCAACAGCACTGAGCCCAGCAAACTTCTCGCGCTAACACTTGTTCTGCGTTTTATGCAGTGATTATACAAAGTAATTGTTAAATATATATAAGTACTGCCCAGTACATTTACAGTTAGTGAATAATGTTCTTCAATAAACCATTAGTAGTTAAGTGATCAAAAGTGTAATTTGCTTAACTTTTAATAAAATTGCTAATGAAAAAATTAAAAACTCCAGCTCACTGCAGTACGAATTATGTGCTCAGTACTGATCCCTCTGCAGAGTTTCACTCAAATTCTTAACCACACACTAGCAAGCGTACCCCTTTTTTCCTGAATTCCCCTTTAAAATGCACCTTTGAATGAACTTAAGAGGTCTTCTTTGGACTGAAACAAAGCAATGACCTCTTTCTTTACCCTTCCTCAAAATGGAGCCATCATCTTTTCCAATGGGGTTGGGCAAACCTAAAGCACCTGCACACAAGCACATCGTTCTTCAGCCCTTAAAGTCACTCTCCAAATATCCCAAGCAATTTTGCAGCAAAGTAGTCACTTCACTGCCGATGTCTCAGATGTCTTCTCTGGTTTGGACCTTCAAAGACTGTCACAGAAAGGATGAATTAGGTACAGCCACTCCCTTTTCTTTCCTGCTTCTGCTTGCAATAGGCCTTTCTTCTAGATCCCCACCCGTTCTTTTTGTCAACACAGCTGAAGGCTGACCACAAGCTCTCTCAGTTGTACTGGAGTCCATCTATTTTCAAATCATTGCACAACAGTACATACTTGGTGAAGAAAGGCTGGAGAAAGAGATGCACTCCATCACCACCACAGAATCAGAGAGAAACTTCTTAAATGTTCTTCCCAGCTGAAGGACCTGAGTTGAGTGCATAATCACCCTAGACTCTTTGTCACATCAATACAAAGAAATAGCTCTGTTCAGAAGATGTCAATCATACTAAGATCACAATCTACACCCTATGGATAGGCCTACAAAGGCACTTGCCTCTCTTCATTCTAAGGAAAGTTGGGCGAGACACATCTCTAGAATAGACGGTCTTGTGAAATTCTTTAAAATTTGCCTGGGATGAATCAAAGCCACTCTTTCTCAGGATCCAGACTACCCCCTTATCTTCTTACCAACATCAGCAATGTCAAATATATCTACAACACAGAACAGTCATGTAGTTTACTACACACCTTAGACTTTGACACACGTGACAGTTTAAAAAAAGAAATTAATATTAAGGCTGTGATGACAGTCTCTCACACAGTGGCTCTCAGAAGTGGCAGTCTAGCTTTTCAAGCCCTGTCGGTTCTGCTGCACGCTGCAGATATACAAGCAGATGATTGATGAGGTTTACATTGTGAAAGTCCCACTTGTTGGCAAGCGCGTATTTGAGAAAGGGTTCCAGATCTCTGCAGACACAGCAGTAGCTAACAGGGTCTGTAGACTCTTTGCTTCAGATTTACATTTAGTATATGACAAACAAAACTATCTTTCCATCTGTTTCTTGATTAGAAGAATAGCTTTGGTTCAGCCGTACAGAAAGTACATACTCTGATTCTCAGTGCAGCTGGTACTTAGGACCAGACAGTATTTTTGGGAAATTCCGCAGGAAGCTTTCACAAAGGATAAAAGTGAGTGCTGGGAGAAAGCCTTCCTGGAGCACAAAATCAGTTCATCTCTAAAGTTAAGGTAGGTGAAACAAGAGTCCTTCTTTGGGGACTAAGGTCTTGCAAGCATCTGAATCTGCTCCAAACCAACAGAGAAGTGCGGCAGACATGGTGAAGCAGAGAAACACCTGCTGAGAACTTATGAAAACGTTGTCGGGGTGTACAGATAAGCTGCTCAAAAAGTAAAAACTCAGCACAGCCAAAGATGCCAAAAACTACAAGAAAAGACCCCTCAGGTAAACAACTAGCAGAAACATGAAAAAAACACTGGGTCACTGCTAAACAGGTGAATTAGTCACCAACAACACTGAAAAGGCAGAGGTTCTCAACAGTTTTTGACATCTGTTTTCACCACTACTGTTGGGCCTTGGGAGCAAAAACCCAGGCTGATAAAAACATGGACCCATCATGAATGAAGGAAGCCTGGCCCCTACAAAGTGATAGGCCTTGACAATATCCACCAAGAAAGCTGGTTGATGTCAATGCAAGACCACTCTCCATAAACTTTGAGAAGTCATGGAGATGAGGGAACATCCTGCAGTACTCCACTTAAATCACTATTCACAGCTCAGGATTTACAGTTCAAAGCTAACACGAGCAGTTTTACTTACCTAGACTTGCATTTCTCTGCTTCACTTTCCTAATGACTGTTTACACTGAAACCAGACACTTATGAGGATTATCGGATCACTTTTCCCCACAGGACTCCTCTACTGATTCACATCATGTTGCCCAGTCTCCAGCATGGCGTATTTCCTGCCTCTCCAGTCAAGGAAAGCCAACTTCTTTCCTGCAGAAGTCAGGTTCGCTTCCTGAAGCTCCACAAGTTCCCCAGGGTCTTATTTATAAACTTCCTTTATTCTGCTTCTGGAAACATACTGAACATTCCCACTGCTTTCCCTGCAGAGTAATTTGGCTGAAACTTATTTTACTAAGTGTTCAGCACCAGTTGTTCCCACTTCAGTGGGCAACATTGAAGCTAATGGTCATCCATCACTCCTGCTCCAGGCCTCAACAGCATGTCTCCCGAGGCATCCCATGATAAAGCAACCATACCAGAACTCATAAATTGAATACTGAGACTCCATAAATGAAACAGTTTCCAAACCAGCTCTCACCCCTTATTTAAGGGGGTTCTGAAAACACAAGCAAGTCCCACCAGTGAACTCAGAAACTCCAAAATGGGAAAAAAAGGAATGTCATTGTATCAAAGCAGGAATGAACTAAGCACTCGCTTTCTCGTAACAGGATATTAATCCCCAGGTGAAGGTATATCAGGACGCTAATGGCCAAACAAATGCAGAACCTAGACAAAACAGCAGCAGTCATCTAGCAATTAGATCTCCTCCTCCTCTGTATGGAAAAAGATTTTGTCTAACTCTGCATTCCAAACATTTTGGTCTGACTTTGATATCAAATACAACCAGAGCTCATCTTTCCTTCAGTTACAGAATCACCGAATATGTTGAATTGGAAAGGACCTCTCTAAAGGCTGTCTAGTCCAAGCCAGCTTCAACAAGTAGGGATATCTCCAACTAGAACAGACTGCTCAGAGCCAAGCCTGACCTTGGATGTTGCCAGGGATGGGGCCTCCACCAAGTCTCCTGGCAACCTGTTCCAGTGATCCACCACCCTCATTGTAAAGAATGTTTTCCTAATGTCCAGCCTGAAGCTACCCTTCTCCAGCTTAGAACCACTGCCCCTCATTCTATTGTTACATGCTCTTGTGAACAGTTGTCCCCAAGTCCCTCCAAATCAAGAGGCCTAATTCTATCTGCAAATTTGCTGCATAAAACACCAACAGCACTGCACAGAAGTATGATGACATATACAAATTGAGCCAAGTATGCTGTTCTTCTTGAGGCACTTTTGTTTAGTTCTTACCCTAAACTGGCCTAAAATTCCTGTCAGATGCTACAGTAAGATTTACACCAGTTTCTGGGAAGAAACATTCCTGCACCAAGGCACAATAATCTTCCATGATATGTACTTGACACAAGTCTGTTCAGTCAAACAAATGAGATTGGAAATTAAAACCTCAATCAGAATGACACTCTTTTCACAATACAGCAGCACGCTGAAGATACAAACTATACATTTTTTTCCACTCCTCAGATGCATTTTTCTAAGAGCCTGTAAAAAGGAACACCAGCATTTTTGATGTAACGAACATAGAAGACTCAGTCAAAACACTTACAAACTAGCAACAACTTAACAAAAAATACACTGCACTGAGAGGAAAATCCTTGGGGTCACAACGTTCTCCAAATGCTGCTGAGCTTGCACTGACTTTCACCACAAGAAAGGACCTTATATTTCTGACGAGAACTTGGGAAGACAGAGGGGCAGAAGTGGAAGCTTTGAGTCAGGAATTACAGAGCTGAAATTGGGGAAAACACAATGAAAAGGGACTTTCACTGTTCTTTCCTTCCCTCACTTAAAAGATACCAAAAATTACTTCAGTGCAAGCAGTTATTTTCTAATGTGCATTCTTTTCCTTGTCACGTTTACATCCCCTAGATGCAACTCTATGGAAAATGAATACTCAACACACATTTGAACAAATCCCCTCAAAAATGATAAACAGCAATTATCACTGACCTTTCTAGACAGAAGGATCATAACAGACATCCACTGGGATAATTCTCCCATTCATATAATTTAAGAGACTCACACCACACATGATGCATAGAAGTAGTCTCCCCATACACCTCTTGTCACCATAATGACAGCCCAGAGGAGTGTGTCAATCCTGTGAATGTTCTTATCCCAATGTCCTTATTTCTGAAATGGAAACTCAAGTGTAGGAAAAGGAAGAACATTTTCCAACACTAACTCCAATGCTATGATATTTGTAGATTAAAAAAATGTTTCTGTGGCATAAACAGAAAGATTAAAGATTTCAAACAAGGTTCCATAAATTAAATAAGGCTAAACAAAGAGAACCCCGCCCCGCTATCTCCAGGGAAGTTTCTTTGCAAAGAAAATGCTATATATTCTAAAACCTAGGACTGCACTCTGCCTTGCACCCCAAATTGGCAGAGGGAACTACATCACACAAAATTAAGTACTACTTACATTAAAAACTGCAAATCTGTTCTAGCTAGATAAGTACACCGAATATTTTAGAACCTTTTATTTAGGAATATGTGGTGTGACCCTCAGACTGGCTGAAGGCTCCTCAAAGACCAATAATTTCTGCAACCACACTGGACTTGTCCTCTTCTAGGAGCAGAGTCTTGGCTTATAGCAGCTTCAAAGCTGTTCTGAATCTGATCACTCTACAAAGAATGGTCAGCTGGTTCACCTACAGCAGAGAAGCTCTTGTTATGCCTTTTCTCCTCTTCCCAGGTCCTGACTTAGGTTTTCCTGTTCCAGAAGGCAGGCAAAGCACATCCAAACTTCTCAACAATGGACATTCTCAGCTGACCAGTTAATCCTGGGCAGGCTATATCATAGACAGGTTGAATGAAAACTAATGCTTGTTAGAGGTCTCAGTGCAAGACCACAGATTTTTAAAAAACTACAGAACTATTTCAAACACAGTAGAAGTCTTGATGGCACCCACTGGACGCAAAAAAAAAAAATATATATATATATATACACAGTTGCAGCTGAAGTCATTGATTTGACAGAAGATTGCAGATCAAACTGAAATTGAAATTCGTGCCTTAAGAATGGAGGAAGACACACACACACACACACACACAATCCCTGCCTGCTCTTTTCCTTCCACCTGAGCCCCCATCACTGGCAAATGCCTAGCAGATATTGGCAGGGATAACCTCTAACAAAGTCTCTCAGAATTGCTAAGGTAGTTCACGTGTCTGCGTGCAGAAAGGCCAGAGACCAAGAAATAAGCTTTTATAATTCCACTTTTCAGCTATAAATGGAGGCAGATATGATGACAAATACATGTTTCAGAGAGCTGAATGTAGTGGTATCCGGCAGTATTCTGCTGTAACAAACATTTCACTTTTCACTTCAGATTACATAAAAATACCAACACTCAGGATCTCCCATGAAAATGGCCTGTTTCATTGTTAAAAGTCTGGGGGTTTTACTCTTTGTGTAGTTGTGCATTTTTTTACCTTAACTGTTTTCTGCTAGTTTTCTGTATTCTGAGATAATCTGTGGATACATTCAAGGGGTATTTTTGGTCTTGCGAGTACGGTGCAAAAATCATCTCTCTGAACAATCCCTGGCTCAGGATCGAAGCAAGGGAGGGTAAAATTTGTTCCTCTTGAAAGCAAAAGGGGACTTCAAGGTGGCCTGGCCACATGGCTTGCAGTCAAATGACAGATGGCAGAAGCCACACCACCGCACTGGTTAATTTTTGATTTTCATTACCTTTCTTGTGCACTTGCAGAGCAGCGTTCATTCCCACCTCATACCATAAACAAGCTCGCACTGAGCGAAGCCAAGCTGTTTTTTCCTGTTTTCCCAAAAATTATATTTAAAAGCCTTTCTGGTCACTGTAAATAATGGCAAGGCTTTTATTGACTAGACGATCTTTCAAGGTCCCTTCCAACCCCTAACATTCTGTGATTCTGTGTGTGACTAGGTGCTGGTTCTCACGGAGTACCTGCAGAGATGGTGGACTCATAGCGCACCATGACATGGGCAGCTCCATTTCAGGTGTACTTGCATCACAGCTACGGACACCTCAGGATATTGTCTCCAAAGACCAAACCAAAACTTATATATGTGCTTTAAAATGTGTCACGGGCCCGCATCAGCAACCACCCTCCACTATTAAGAATGCATCTTAAACTATGACAAAACTAAGATGCATTCTTAGGAGCACATGCATTAGGTGCAGTTATGTTTTGAAAACTTCTTGTACAGTGAAATGATGCGAGTTGAAGATTTTATACCCATGTTTCAGAGACTTTTTCCAAGCCATCTTCTGTTACATGCTGACACACAAGAATATCCCCAGCCATCTCTCTGCAAAAGATGCATTTACAGATTTCCAGAAGCACAAAGGTGACGCAAGTGAATGAACATCAGGGCAGAAAGCAAGCTTCTGAGCCAAAACTACGAGCAGTTTATACTACTGTGCAAACCAAAGCAGCACAATACTTGCATAAATCTTCCTCCTCTGCTCATCATTCTGCTCGGTTACATGCATCCTGGTCTTACCATCATTGAGATTTAGAATTAATAACCCACTGAGATTTATATGGCTAATTACATCTCTCAGCATTATCAGTTTCAGGGCTTCTACAGTCTTAGATATTGGAAGGTTACTGGGAAAATTTCAGAGGAGTTCCTTTACCATAAGAAAAAGCAAAACAAAGCAAAAAATACCCCAAACCTCTAAATAGGGAATGCTCTTTTATAAAAAAGAAAAAAAAAATCTTTATCAGTATTTCATACCAGTATTCTAGTATCTACATTGGAAAAACACAGACATGGATTTGATAGATTGATGAGCAGAAACTCGTGATGAGTGATGTTCCCCATCTTTTTTGGTGATATGACAGTGGAATTGAGTGTATCCTCAGCATGTCTGCAGACGGCACCAAGCCATGTGGTGCAGTTCACATGCTGGAATGAAGGGAGGCCATCCAAGGGACCTTCACACACTTGAGAGGTGAGCCCGGGCAGGCTCAAGTGCAAGGTCCCAAGCACTGATACAGACTGGATGGAGTATGACTTGAAAGCAGGCCTGAAGAGAAAGACTTTGGGGTGTTGGCTGATAAAAAACTCAAAATGAGACAGGAATGTCCAAGTGCAAAGCAAATAGCCAAACACATCCCAGGCTGCATCCAAACAAGTACGGTCTACCCCTCTGCTCTGCTCTTGTGAGACCTCACCTGGAGTACTGCATCCAGCTCTGGAGGCACCATCACAAGAAGCACATGGAGCTACTGAAGCAGGTCCAAAGGAAGGCCATGAAGACAATCAGAAGACAGGAACACCTCAACTATGGGGATAGGCTGGCAGAGTTGGAGTTAGACTTGGAGTTGTCCAGCCTGCAGAAAAGGCAGATACAGGGAAGCCTTCCAGTATCTAAACGGGGATCTACAAGAAAGCTGGGAAGAGACTTCTTACAGGGGCTTGCAGTGATAGGATGAGGAACAGCAACTTGTTAACTAAAACAAGGTAGATTTAGACTAGATGTAAGGAGAAAGTTCTTTACCATGAGGGTAGTGAACAACCGGAACAGGTTGTCCAAGGAAGCTGTGGCTGCTCCATTGCTGTAAGTGTTCTAGGTCAGGTTGGGTGGGGCTTTGAGCAACCTGGTATAGTGGAAGAAGTTTGAACTAGAAGATTTTTAAAGTCTCTTCCAACCCAAACCATTCGATGGTTTCTGTAAAACTCACTGTGCTATTTTTCTTTTTGAGGGAGAAATCTTTCAGTAGCATTCACTACTTGAGTCCAGTTAGGTCCATTTATGACTCTTCCATCTCTTCCAAAAACGTGGAATAAATGCAGCTGGATCTAGCACTGGTCATTACGCAGTGGGAAATGACCGAATACTTGATGTGTATTAATGCAAGCGTGACGGATATACCTACTGAGTGACGTCTAGAGGGATTGCTTAGTGTTTGTTGATCTGTAAGGAATTTGCTTGGCAACATCCCCAGTAAGTGAGAAGTCCCTACATTCAACCTGCCCAGTTGCAGTAACGGAGGTGACTGAATTCATCTTTGCTCGCAGACAGCTCGATACAGACAAATCCATATGGTCCCGTGTTTCCTTTCCCTCTTCTCACAGGCATGGCTTTCTGCGAGTGCTGACAGAGATGCAAGTCATCGAACAGTAACCACACATGTTACACAACAGAAGAAAGTCTTGAAATTAACAGAACATAGCATTTTTTGGTAAGAAATGCACTGATCAACATAAAGACATCAACAGAAAACTCAAAATGTTTTCTTCATTTAAGGATTTTTAATGAAGAGGAGAAATGATCAAGTAGGTAGCTAATCAGACATCTGCCTGGCGTGAATTAAGCAGTTCAAGTACACACAAATGCTAACAGCACCTTTAACTACAACAAGCACCTTTAACTAGAGTCTTGCTGACAAATGACACCGTAAGCAGGCTAGAAATGCTGTGCTCTGGTCATGGATAGGATGTGTTCATCCTTACTTGCTACGTAGGATCATGCCATTCAAGCACAGGCAGCAACAACTGATAGACAACTGATTTTAAAGGGGTTCATGTAAGTTTAGTTAAGAAGCAACTTCAGAGTTTATTTTCAATTACAGAGATAAAATCAAAGCTCCTCTCAGGAGGATGGAAAAAGAAAGAATTTTTTCTTTTCTAAACGCTACACAAAGCGTATGAAAGCTTTAGATTAGCCTGATTTTACAAACAATAGCAACCTCCTACTAATATTCCTTAACTCTGCTTTTCCCTCCCTCAAGTCATTATTCCAATTATTTTGAACATTTTCTTTGATCAATTAATAAAAAGCAGCTTTTCTCCTGCAGACAACAGGTTACAGAATCCCCTTTTACAATGAATAGGTTTGATGTTGAAAGAACAAGGCTACAAGTTTATCAAGAAGTTTCTCTTAAAACAGGGTTGAGGCATCACAGGAAGTACCTAACCTTGAACAGGATTTGAAACAAAACAATATGCCATTTATTGTTTTGCCCTCACTGACTTAGACATAAGAGAATATAGAACTTCTGGACCCAAGATAAGCCAACAGTGTATCCTAGAGTAACCCTGGGTAATTATAATGCTAAAATACACAACCCTAAGGTAAAATTGAGCATGCTAATCAAGGAAGCTCCCTGAATCTCCCCAAAATGTTTTACCCATCAGATAGCATACATATGTATGTTGTAGGATGGTTAGGGAACCATGACTAACCAATCAAGCATTTTGTGCTGTTATAAATAGTGTGTGCCTTGCAGCCATGGCTGCCATTAGGTGCCTGGTCCCCTGTTCTACAGAATAAAGTATCTCAACTCAGTGTGTGAATTGGCTTTTTGGGACATTGGGTGAAGAACTTTTATTAGGCTCAACAGGTCTACCCTGCTCTCAGGAACACTAACCAATGGGTTTATTTTCTTCCACCCAACCTGCAGGGCTCTGGTCGAGCGCTAACATTGTCTGCACTGAACTCCTCACTGGTTTCAGAAAGCATGAAGTTGACAGCAGTGCATGAACACTAACTTTCAGTCCTTCTAAATTTGCACAAGGAACTGCAGTTAATAAACCAGAAAGTCTCTGTTAACCAGCTTGTCTCAAAAGGCTGCAGATCTGGGAAAAAGCACCACCTTCAGCTTCTCTAAAGGCACTAGAACACAGGTTATCATCCTTATTAAATTAAGTGACACACAGTATACTCATCTGGTGCTGAAGGGGTACGTTCACACTGTCTAGACATGTAACTTCACTACAACTTAACCTTCTTATTGCAGAGCTCCTGTACACTCAGCAGATCCTTAGACACATGAACCAGGCAATTCAGAGCCCAAGGGGCTGCTGCACTACCGTGTACTGTGCAAACTCCTAATACAGACACTTAGGTTACACGCCCAGAGTGAGTCTGTGAAGTCATTTCACATATTTCAGCACAGTAGGTATGAACCAGAATCCCTTTGCTACTTCTGCCTTGCTGCCTCAGTTCATCATCTGCACCTCCATGAGTAAGAAAAGAAAGAAATATAGATATGTAATGTGTCTCTTTGGGCAACAGAAAACCTCATCTCCTAAAGGGCAGGATGTACACAGAAATAAAGAAATGAGATTTATTTTCTTCAGCACAGAAACCTGAAGACACATCATGAACATTCATTAGCCCTCTTAAGATAACTAGCCAAGTACAGGAGCTGACAGTGCAATCCTGTCACTCTCCTCTCAGACCAGTTCGATTGCATGGCAGACCTGCAGCTGCACAGCTGACTAGTCCTTCTCATACATTCCATCCATCTCTGAAGGTGCATCTCATCAGTTTAAGAAATCAAAAATATACATTCCAAACATCTGAGTCACTATCAAAACACAGATTGATTGAAGATAAAACAGAGAAGCTTAAATGCAGAACAATTAAGGCCTTACCAGACTGGGGAAAAAAGCCACCTCTGTGTAAAAAGTGCTACCATCAATCCACCATTAAAGACAGAAACAAAGGTTTTGTAGTCATGAGCAATCACAAAAGTATTGGCTGATCACCTGCTGTTTTGCATGCACATTAAGCTGTTTTTTCCTGCAACATTTGTTCACTTGCATTGCTCAAGTGAATGTCTCTCTTAAAATAAAAAAATTAGGCCATTGAAAATAACTCTCTAATCTACAATCCTTTCAATAGGACTGAAGTGCTCTTCACACACATAATACACAAGCATCTTGAATTAGCAGGGAACTATTTTTAAATACATGAAGGATAAGATACAAAATTAGTTTCATGGGGAATGAGAACCTTAGAGATTATTTACTTTCCCTTAATTACTTTGACTCACCACTCACTTAGTCTTCCAATAGTACTACCTATTTCACACTCAAATTTTGACACTAAAGACACATGTGATTTTAGAACATTTAAGATTATGAATCGTAATGATGTACAACCATGTTATTCAATTGACTTACTCACATAAAAACTACATGGAGATACCAAATGGTACAAATATTCCTTTATTTACAATGACTGTCTCAGATTAAGACTCCCCACGTAAGAGCAAGCAAACAAGCAAATTTCTTTGAGCAAAACCACAACAATTCTTGTATAAATACTAAGCACAGGTCACTTTTTCTAGTATTGTTTTTATATAATATATACTGTCATACGTGTGCATATATATACACACACACACACACACACTGTTCTCATAAATATGTACATACACTGTACACATACACACTGTTCTTATACAGTGTAAGGAACAACACAAAGATTATTGTTTTAAAGTTATTTTTGAGAGCAAGGAACTCGGATGACAGGACAGCCTACCCGAGTCTTCAGCCTTTGAAAGACTTGAATTTCTAAGCCATCAAACAAGAAGAAATTAAATGGGTCTGCACATCACCGCTAGGCTACATCCACTGCCTTTACTTCATGTGACACAGGCACAGTTGTGTCATTCTGTCACAGGACACTGAGCAGAAAACACCAAGTCTGAAATGTAAAAGAAACAGAGGTTGTAGTAAGAAGACTGGATGGGTGGACAAAAAGAGAAGGAGGGTTACAAAAATGAGAGAAGGCAAAACAAAAAAGCATAGGGAGACAGACACAGAAAAGGGACAACTTAAAATAAAACAACAAAGCATCCTATAAAAAACAATCCTAAAACCCCTCCCAAGAACTACTCTAGAAACCAGAATTGGAAGAAAAGTCAGTTAAACTGATTTCATTGGCTATTGAAGCTTCTTTCAATGCTGACAGCTCAGGTCTCAGTCTTGTCTTTGTCAAGCAGCGGGACTTCTTGCCAGAACTTCTCAGCTCCCATGGGCTGAGCTAAAGCTATGCCTGAATGATATTCTGCACTTAAACACCTGAGACACTGCACACCATAGCAAAAGCTCAGGCTATTTTAGGATGACTAGTCTTTACTAGGTAAAAGAACTAAGAGTTAAAAAAAATTATCATGGTACTACACATAGGAGCAGATACTACTGTCACCATGTGTATTACACAGTGCTTTTATTAAGCTGAGTTATCAACCCATTTACTATCTTACAAAGAACCAATTCTTATATCTGCTGTCAATGGCTAATTTATCAGGAAAGAAAATTACAGGCTGTTAAAGCAATTAGCAAAGGAATCACCATGAAATAAAGTGGATATTCTGAAAGCTTTCCAGAAAGAGATGGTAAGAAAGAAGCTTTAAGTTCCACTTCCCACCAGTTAATATTGCACCATTCCAGTAAAAGTACTATTGCAGTTGAAAGAAAGCAGGAGAGACCCTGAAAAGAATTTCTCAGATTGCTTATTAAAGTCTAATGAATATTAACAATAGACAGTACAAAATCTCTTAAGAATTTAGCACTGCCGAGTTTTGGATCCCCTCCTCTAGGCTGCTAGGGAATTGCACAGTTAATGGTGTATTTCCAAATGGATCTTGAAGAAGGGGGAAGGGTTTGCAAAAGTAAATCTTGCGCAGCTGAAATAAGACATTTTCAATCTTAATTATACATTATCACAGATTTTAAGAAAAGAATGATATAGAAAATGTTTTCAGAGGCGTTGTGAGGAAGAAATTGCTTCTATTGCTGTGGCCGGTAGTAACGCACTGGACTTGACCTTACACACAATCCAAGGGCAGCAAGAAGTCCTCACACCATAACAGATTTGTTTCACTTTAACAGATAAAAAGCAACAAGTTTATTTTGTTTTAAACAGATTGTATGTTCATTTTTCATAGACCACTTAGTAAGCACATTGCTATGGGCATCCCCATGACAAATACACCACGGCACCAACAAGTGACAACACATTTTGTACTCCTTGATATGGATGAAAGAATTCAATACAAGTTTTCTTTTTTCTATCTGGAAATAGAAATGCCTGAAGAAAATATTTTGTAGTCCTATTTTCTGAGAATAAAGTTTAAGTGACACTCTGTCGGCATCTTCATTATTTTTCCTCTCTTCTCTTCACTAACTTCAGGTGGTACAGGTCAAGAGCATCCAGAATTTAAAGAGGGCAGTCCCTTCCATTTCCATAAGTGGCCAAATGAAAGAGAAAAATAAGAGAGGTCCCACAGTCACGCAGGCTTGTTTTGAAAATCCACAGAGCAATCTCCACTGAAGGAGACCCTGCAGGGAACATGGCACAGCTGGCTCCATGCTCACACCACTGCCATTTACCTGATCATTTTCCCCATAGGATCATAGGATCATAGGATGTTAGGGGTTGGAAGGGACCCAAGACATCATCAAGTCCAACCCCCCTGCCGGAGCAGCACAAAACTATCTAACACAGATCACAGAGGAACACATCCAGGCGGGCCTTGAAAGTCCCCAGAGAAGGAGACTCCACAACCTCCCTGGGGAGTCTGTTCCAGTGCTCTGTGACCCTCACAGTAAAGAAGTTCCCCCTTGTGTTGAGGCAGAACCTCCTCTGCTGCAACTTACACCCATTGCTCCTTGTCCTATCACAGGGAGCAAGTGAAAAGAGCCTGTCCCCCCCCTCCTGGCCAGCCTTCAGATACTTATAAACATTTATCAAATCTCCCCTAAGTCTTCTCTTCTCCAGACTAAAAAGCCCCAAGTCCCTCAGCCTCTCCTCATAAGCCATGCCCTCCTGTCCCCTAATCATCCTCGTAGCCCTCCGCTGGACCCTCTCCAGCAGATCCTTGTCCCTCTTAAACTGGGGGGCCCAAAACCGAACACAGTACTCAAGATGAGGCCTCACCAGGGTATTCAAAACTTTCCAACTCAGGCAAGTCTTATTTACTGCAAATGTAGACTAAATACAGACACAAATTCATTGGCAACTGCTGTGACAGTTGATCTTCACACCACAGCATTATCTTAATAAACTGTCTCTCAGCCCCAGGGTCTTTGTTCTCATATAGCTGACCTACAGTTGGTCACCCCGGATCTATACAAAGCATGATGAGCACAGAGGTTATATGAGTTGATTACATAGTGACTGCAAAAATAACGTGTTTTCTTTCTTTCAGCAAGGGGGAACAATTGTAGTTACACTGTAATTCAAGTTAATGACATAACTGTACCTCTGGATAAACTCCAACATGAGTTAACGTTGCTGTCACACAAGCTTGTCTGTGTGGTATTCAACAACAAATTCAAGTCAAGCGGCCTCCTCCAGAAGGAGTCAACATTGGATTCATTAGGTAACTTGCTTTGGGTTTAGAAAATAAAGATGAATATCCCTTTTACAATTACACTACAATCCTACAGAATAAAAACCAGAATTTAATCTGTTATTGTAGTGTAACTCATGAACATCTCTCACATTCCTCACAATTAAATCATCAGAGATCAGTACCTGGCCCCATAAATCTTAAAAGAACACTTGACCCATTACTCGCGTAAAAAGAATGCAATATCCATCAACACTAACATGCAGTCTGTAGTGCACAGGAACCAATTCCTTTCCTAGGAGAGTTCAAAATTCTCTGCCAGAACAAGTCATATTCTGGTACTTACAATATATTAGATTTTTATTGGTCTGTGTGCTACTTTCGCTGTGGAGTGAATGTCTGCAGAAGAGCAGAAACTGGGCTCCAGTATTCAGGCCTCTTCCACACACACTTCCCAGAACTCAGGCAACTTTCTTCCTCTAACTGAAGATGGCCACTGTTTGATGAGAAGTCCATAAAGCTTTTACTAGCTAAACCAGAAACCACAGACTACCAAATTAATTTTGTAACACGATGATTCCTCCAACGTGGTCCAAAACTGAAAGCGTGCAACTCTAAAATACACAAAAATGTCGTAGCTGAGTCACCAGCCTCCAAAACAGTCTGGTCTATCATTCTTGCAGTCTAATTTTAGCTCTGCTTTAATAACTTGGGGATAGGTCTATGTAAGTTTTTTGAGGATAGATTACTTTTCTCTCTATCTATCCCTCATGGTGCTTTTGCACCAGCCAGGAATGGACCTTAAGTTGGGTTAGCAAGGGATCATGTATAAAAAAAAAGTGAATTTATTATAAAATGTTTCAGCCTAGCAGTGGAAAATGGCAAAATATTAAACATTGAGCTAGGCAAGGGAAAAAGTATTTCCAAGCCTGAAACACCCATGTTTGACTGCTAGTACCTCCTGCAATTTCACTGATATATATTCCACTGTTCTAACACAAACAGAGTTAAGACACATCTGGATAACACATCTGGATTTCAGTTACAGTTATGAAACCATTCTCCTTCTGACTGTCCCACTTCCTTTCATCCCTTCACTGGAAGCCTTGGTGACAATCACAGGCAGAGCCAGAAACAAACGTGCAACAGGACCAGTTGTGTCCCTTAAAGACAACCTATCATGCTCCTGGAGAATTCAGCTGGTAAGGACCCCACCACGTTCACAGAACCCACCCAAGGACACCTCTGCACCCCTGCCACCCTAAAATTTTTCTTAAACTTATTATTTCTTGCAATATATTCAGCCTATTACATTTACTGCAGTCACTATGGGCACTGTAGATTTTATTTCCTCATATACCAGACTTCTTCCTGTTCTTCATTTTCAGCCAAAGCATTAATCTTGCCGTCCAGTTTCTATAGCTGCTGAGTCCTCCTTTAATGTTTTTCTCAAATATTTGATATGATTTGCAAGTTTGAGTAAAAGTCTCTGCTTGAAACTCCTAAGGTTACTGACTTTCTGGGGATTGTCTTGTATAAATGTTTCTTTGTTTCTTTTGTTTGTTTGTTTTTTAAACAAAAACCACTTTCAATTTCAGTGTAAATAAACTTACATTATCAAGGACCAGGGGGCAGAGGCAAAAATAAAGATCTTCCTCAGATGCAATCCAAGCGTAGCTGAAGAGGGCACAAACACTCTTCTCTTCCAGTCAGCTCCTAATTACACAGATGGTTCTCCCTCAACAACATGAACTCAGCATCGGGACAAGCCTGCTTCAGACATTCTCATTTCAATTTGTTTCTGACGCGACTATGCCTGCTCCTCAGGCACTTACAGCACACCTCCTTGTAGTACAGTCATCCTATGGCATTCCTCAGAGACATGACTGAGAGCTTTACAAAGGTCTGCATTTTTCCTTGCACAGATGCTTACAGCCACTCTCTGAACACTTACATTCCCTCTTCCTTCATCCATTTAATGGAGAACTAGTGAATGTAAACGTCTTCAAAGGAACCTACGCACAGGCTTACACTTGTCCCTCTGTTACTCGCTTTGTGTAATGCTGACTGCAATGTTAGCACAAGAGGAAGTTTCTCACCAAGTTTGAAGCCTTTCTTTTCCTAGTGTTTAAGAGAGGAGAGGCTATTGCTTTTTGGCCTCCCCCGAACAGTGACTCCAGTGATCATCACAGCCATATGTGAACAATGATCAATTTGCCAAAGCATCGGATCTGTAGGTTTATCAAATCCAATCTTCTGCTTTCTGTTCGATACTCAGCTTCATCTGTCAGCTCACCAAACACTGAAGACCCAAAAGAAGCAGATTTTTCTGCATGATTTCAAGAGGACCACTAGCCTTTTCTGTCTAGCTTCTTGTAAAATATTTATGTTCGATAAAAAGAACTGTTTTATTACAGTGGGTTGACTCTCTTCACACAACTGATCGCATTCCTGTGTAAAATAAGCCTTGAAGTTATTACTTTTATAATTTGTAGTTTATTGGTAGTGTGTAGTACCTAATAGAAGCTACTTTGTTATTACAGAAAAGGAAAGTGTAGGTGTGACACTGGCAAGCTGGACATATAAAGGTGCCCCATCAAAAGTGCTGCCTACTTCCACATTGGAACAAATGAAGACAGCTTTCACCGTGCAGTTCTCCATTCTCTTCCTTCTCATCACTACCCATGGAGAGTGGATTACATTAAGCAGCTACTCCATTCTTTCCTTACCAGCAAGCCCTCTCTTTCCTTTTCCCCAGACACTTAATGCAGTTATATAATCTCCCTTAATATTTTCCAAGAAACTGAAGAAGAAATTCCAATTTTTCAGCCTCTTCTTTTTGCTTAAAAATGTTAATAGTTTCCTGGCTGAAATTACAGCCACCTCCTATTTAGCAAAAAGAAAACAATATAAACAACCCATTACGTATGTTCTGCAAAATGATACAGAAGTTAAACAAAAGCTTCATGAAAAATAAAACTGCAAAGCCCAACTAATGACACACGCACTGCACCTGGTTTCACATGTTTTCCTGTAATAGTATTAAGCTTCCAGAAAGGGTAAGAAACTGGATAGCTAATTAGATTGGCAACAGTACACCGAGGCTTTTACCTGGAGTGTATCAGCTCAGGTTTATCCCTGATCCCTCTAGGAACAGAACACGGGTTGCTCTCTCACAGGCTGTCATTGAAATGAAATGGTAATGTCTATCTGGTTCACAGAAAATGGAAGATTATGTTGCAGAAGAAGTCACCAGCAAGAACAGTATTTCCTCATACTGTTGAGACATGAATAACCTTGAACCCAAGCCCACTGCTAAACCATGTCCCTAGGCTCCATATCTACACAACTTTTACACATGCCCAGGGATGATGATTCAACCACCTCCTCAGGCAGCCTGTTCCAATGATTGATGACCCTTTCAATGAAGAACTCTTTCCTAATGTTTAACCTAAACTTCCCCTGGCACAACTTGAAGCCATTTCCTTTTGTTCTATCACTTACTGCTTGTGAGAAGAGACCAGCATCCACCTCTCTACAACCTCCTTAATGGAAAGGCAACACACAGAAGATTCTAAATCAAATATCCTTTCCAGGACCTTTAATTCTTCGCCTTTCACACTGCCTGCCACCAAACTTCCATCTATGTTCTGCAAAAGGACTGTGGAAGCCAGATGTCTATATGCAGAGGAGACACGAGGATGCATTAACAGGACATCCATCTACTCTACAGCTAGTAAATCCAGGCAGAGTGCATGTTCACATCCAGGTGCCCACCAGCCTAACCAAGTCCAGCTGAGGACCACAAGCGCACACTTCTCTAATGCAGTCAGTAGTCTCTCAATAAACTACATGCATCACTTATTCACTAAATGCAGTTCTTTCTTTTGAGTCAGTGTTGAAGTAACACCAACATCCATTGTTGGTGTAAAGTATCAGAAAATATTAATCTTTGAATCTTTGCCACCAAGACACAGGCCTCTACCACTGCAGAATGAGAGGGAACTGCTTCACTTGGTAGAAAACATCAAGCCCCTATTCTACATGCAGAGGAGCCACTGAAACAGGACGCAACACAATTTTGCTGGTCTGACATTCTGTGAAATATTAGGAAGCAATCTGCTACTTTCAGATGAAACAAACTTATTTGTCGTCGCTGCAATACTTCTTATAAGGGCATGACTACCAGTGCCCATTCTAAAAGCATGCTTGTATTCTGCTTATTGCATTCCACCTCCCTAAACCCAACTCATGCTTTTGTCAGCTACTTCTATTTTATTTCTTATTTGCTTCCCTGACAAAATGCTTCCTAACAAGTACAGGTAGTAGTAAAAAACACTGTTAATCCCTCACTGTATTCTACTCCAGGCTGAGCTGTTATGTCCTGAAGCATTTCTACACTCTGTGTAAGGCAGATACCTCTTCAAAATGTACAAAAATTCAAACCATCATACCAAAGTAGTTTTATATCATCCACTCTGGCCATGGAGGAGCTGTTCCTCATCATGCATTGATGAGATCTAATATACCAGAGCCCCACACTACATTAAAAGTACCTGCATAAAAATACTTTAAAACCTCATTTAACTTCACTCTAAAAGATAAAGATTTATTAACAGAAACAAAATGTAAGTCAGGTTATTGTTGACCTATCTTCTCCCTGCAAAAGAGGCAGAATAATTAGCTTAGATAGTGTTTTTCACTCTGAAGGATTCCACGTAACAGGTCTCATCTTGGGCATACCCAGAAGAGCGTTGTTAACAGACACAGGTAATCCTAAGCAAACCAACCAATTTCCCAATCTCATTACCAGCAATTACCAACCTCGACCCACTCAACTGTATGAGTCCTTTTCATCTGCCTTATCCATCTACCAAAACACCCAGTGTCTTTAACATCAGTAATGCATATGGCAACAATTTCTGCCTTCATTGTCATGTTCTGCCTGGGAAAAAACCTTCCTCTACCTTTGTTCAACCTCTTCTCAGACCTCTGTCACCAACACTACCAACCAATCCCCAGAGACAAACACCAGCAAAGGCTGAACCTGGCTTACATGTGCCATGATTCGTTTACAAGCAGTCACCTGGTGTGTATGCAGAGTGTGCTGGTTTCTAACAGACAGACCAACTTTCTCAGGCTTGTTGTGCACACAAAGAACTTGGCTTTCTCAGGACACAAAGGCTTCCTCAACTTTAAAGCACTTTTCTTGCACCATGAAGTACTTAAACCATAGGTCCGTCTCACCAACCAGCACTACCCCAGATCAGCTTTCCCTTGTGTGTTGTAATCCTGCTAGATCACATTTTTAAACAGTATAATGCAAGGAAGAATTATTCTGAATTACTTGCTTTTACCTCACATTTACCAAAACAAGACTTCTTTAAACACAGCTGGCTATCAGGTATCCACAAATGACCCACCTCCTCCTCTGCCACTGGCATGGAAAACACTTCCTGTGATCAGTCTGCATAGCTTTTTTTATTTTTACTGGCTTTGGGTAAAATTAATTGCAAGGAACCAGTATAGTACCATTACAGGCAAGGGTTCTGCAAGAAAACCAACATTACCTCTTGAATCTGCCTCTTCCCAGGCTAAAGTCCTCTTCATCCATGGAGACTGGCAGAAGACAGTAAAAGCAGTGCAGCCTGGGAAACATCATCTGAACAGGTTGCCTAGAGAGGCGGTGGAGGCCCCATCCCTGGAGACTTTCAAGGTCAGGCTTGATGAGGCTTTGAGCCATGTCATGTAGTTAGAGATGTCCCTGCTTATTGTAGAGGGGCTGGACCTTTGGAGGTGCCTTCCAACCCAATACATTCTATGATTCTATGTTTCTCCTTCGCTCTCAGCCTTTTCCAAAAGACACAACACCCGATGGCAGTAGTCATCATTGCAAACAGACTAGCCAGATCACAGGAGACAGCTACGAGATTAGAGAATCATGATGAGGGCACGGGAAGCAGGCCATCATACCTGGTATCCATCATTGCTACCTGATGGCAGTAAGCACCCATAGATGATCAAACAAAATACTGCAGAAACTGACAACAAACAAGAAACAGAGACATCAGCACCCTCTACAGAACCCTGGATGCTCATTGTTTTCAAAAGGGAAAAAAAACCAAATGAACAAACCAGAGATGTTTACCAAAAAAATCCATGGTAGCTGATCCTTGCAGAGCCACCAACCCAGCACTGACTCAACCTCAGCCCATATGATGACCCTGTTCTGAGTCATGCATTTATAAAAGCACGAAACTCCACCGACACTAGAAAGCACTTGACAAAGTACAGGCAGTATGGGCTGAAAAAAATCAAGGATGGTTGGCCCAGTACCTGACCTAGTTCCTGTAACCTTCAGCTGAAACTAGAACAAAACAGAGACACGAAAAAGAACTGTTGGATCTTGAATTCCACCTACCTGAATATGCAGAATTGCCTCCTCCACTACATTTAAAACAAGAGTAGGCAGGTCGCCGCTCATTTTAAACTTCTGAAGAGGCATGGGGGACTCTCACTGCATGGGGACCAATACAGGCTTCAATGTATTTTCCTATTATTAAGTTTTTACTCCAAATTGATCTTAAACTTTTATTTCCTCAATTTATTAATGTAATCCTAGGTACTTACATAATGTACCAAAACAATCAAATTCCTTTGACTACAACACATTTCAAACATGTACATGTAGTTAATCTATCTTACCACATTAATTCTGTGTCTATTTTTCAGTATTTCCCCTCAAAGTATTTTGTTGCTGTTACCTGAGCTTCACTCAAACTGTGAACACCTTCCTGTTACACAATATTCAAGGGTTTTGGATATGTTCACAGTAGATTCTTATAAAAAGGGAATCCCATCTCATAGTTTGGGGACATGGTACCTTTTCCTTGTTAGCCCAAGCTTAGAGGATGCTGTCCTGTAATTGAGTCACACTGCAGACTTATGTGTTCCATCCTGCTGGGTCTTCAGTCTAGATTCCCTCAGCACCACTATTATCCATCAGTAAGATTCCAGTTTGATACCACTTGCCCTATGAACTTGCCGTTTCCCAAAATGCACTCCCTTCACTCTACTATCCAGTATGATTTCTCCTGGAATTCTGCTTGCACCAAACCACAGACATTACTTTCAAAAACTGCATGTTTTCCTCAAGGCTCCTATTCAACTAAGCATTTAATTACATGCCTAACTTCAACCACATGCTTAAGTCCAGTTGATCNCCCGTCCCTCCCGCCGTGGAGGGGGAGCCACCCGGAGCGGGCTGTGGCCACGGGACCGCCGTAACCTACCGGCTGCCGGTGCGGGGCCGCGGAGCAGCGAGAGCCGCCGCCGCCGCCGCCCCCGTTCGGCGGCTGCCGGGCCCAGCGGCGCTGCAGCAGGCGGAGGACGCCCCGCGGCGGCGGGGAACNCAATGTCATCTGGTGATAGGACAAGGGCCAATGGGTGTCAGCTGGAACACAGGAGGTTCCATATGAATATGGGAAGGAACTTCTTCACTGTGAGGGTGTCAGAGCACTGGAACAGGCTGCCCAGTGAGGCTGCCATTTAAAACCTGGATGTGTTCCTGTGTGACTTGGTCTGGGCGATCCTGCTGTGACAGGGGGATTGGACTAGATGATCTTTCGAGGTCCCTTCCAATCCCTAATGATTCTATGATTCCATGATCTGCGCAAGCAGAGACGAGCTTTAAATCATACATCAGGAAGAAAAAGTTAGGCATGTAAGTCAGTGCTCTGCTGAGCCAAATCCTCACTTTCTGTAATCATCTGGATGGTTTATTTGCCATATTTGGTGAGCACTGGTAGCTCAATGTTTTTATGTTACAGGATTTTAAAAATGAAGCTTCAAAAGAATCCCAAGTTGACATAATGCTTTTGTTCTTTTTTAAGTTAAGAAAAGGAAATAAGTACCTAAGTACACAAGTATCACTACAACCATCATTAAGCCTATAGGATCTAAACACACAGAAAATAACTCCATTTTCATTATGGCACTATGTCTTTAAATACAATAATTTTTAAAAACAAAAAGCCCTGCAAAAAATTCAAAAAGCACAATTATCTCAGCAAGACAGACAGCACGCTCCCCAGCAGCTCATTAGCCATGATCATCACTGCATAGTGAAATGGAAGTCCCATGAAAGATGGATTTCTAGGGGACATAAGGGGGAAGAAGGTACAACTCTTCGGTATTGGACACAGCTTGACTATTTCTATTGGTTGCCAACCAATATGACAGCAGATGTAAGGTTTTACATTCATCACCAGCAACAAATGCAGTTGGCACAACAGGAATTTTGTGGAATGTATTTCAAATCACATCCAAGCATCTTCCATTGTTTATCTGCAGAATACTCTACAACCTTCCTCTCCCCTTTTTATGTTTTTTTGTTTCTATTTTTTGTTTTCTTTGCCTTCTCTCATTCTGCTGCCTCATAAACACAGGCAGAGGCTAAGTGGGGACTGCAATTAGGCAGCCATACCCAGCTTAATCTGCGGACTACCTAATTGCAAGATTCAAGGTTTGGGAGAAGTGCCATTTGAGAAAGACACGGAGAAAAAAAATTGGAAAATTACTACTTCCCCTCAACCTGTAAAGCCTTCCAAAATTCAATTAACATGTTCTAAACTAAACCAGCCACACGTGCTATGGCACTAAAATGTGTTATTTCAAATACAGACAAGAAAGTAGCTCTCTTTGATATTTAGCAGAATTAAAATACACTCTGACCAGCCCACCTTCACCTTTTTTATTGACGTGGTATCTCTCGTGAATACCTCAGTCCCCGAGGCAAGCCAGAAAAAAAACCTATAGACAATATAAGCAAACTGTACATGAGTGCACATTGGATCTGTTAAATAACACCGTGCACCCCGAATTCGCTCAGAGAATGCCTTTCCCATGCACAGTACAGGCACTGTTGTTTAATAATGCATACATGATTAAGTTTCCTGTCTTCTCCACAGCAAATTTTTCTTGTGATTTTATAGTTTCCCAGATGGAAATAACACCCTCACTTTCACAGACTCACTGGTGCAACCACTAAAAAAACTACCAGTTTTTATTTACAATGCAACTGCTACAAATGCTGCTGATTAGCGAAGACTGGTAGGTGAAACTCTGCAAAGAACTTTTTGCCGCTTTCTCAGAAGGACTCTCACTACACGGTAGGTACAACTACTCATCTGCACCTACTCACCTCCTTTCCCTACTGCTGCTCAGCATCTCCAGCAGTTTCTAGGCACTCACACCTGCTGGAAGGCTGAGACCCAGCAGGCAGCAAGCACCGTCACTGGGTTAGATCCACAGCTTGCACTCATCCATTTGTTCTGATAGATGGCAGTGCACAACGTGCATCCCTGACTGCTCCAGGGTCCAGATGACACTTCAATGCTCAGATACTTTAACTAAGAGAAATACCACGTTATCCAAAGCATTTTAAGAAAGAGCATGGTTTAGGACCCAATCCTGCTGCACCGTGATAGCTCTAGACCTTTTGAAGGGGTGAAGTGGATGCCAAGAGTGTAAACAAGGCAAAGCTGCACTGAAGATTTTACTCCCCATTCCTGTGAGCTTCAAAGGATTTTTCTTTCAATGCATTCTAACAAATGTAGTTTTAAAACACAAACCTAAGTGATGACTAAACAAAGTCCACACAGATATTGTGCACTGGATATAGCAGATGATAAAAGTGAATTTCAAGAGTTTCTAATAGCACAGATTTGGAACTAGCCCAATAATAAGAATAGGGTCTGTCAAATCACGCAATGGCAAAAACTCTACAGTTAGTAACTCATTTTGTGCCCTCTTCCTTCTAACAAACATTGCTACTAAGCTAAGACAGCAGAGTGAAAAGTTAACCAGTTCACCACATTTAGCCCAGCAAACTCCTTTCTCAAAACAAAAGGAAAACATTAACAAAGCAGATGAAACAAATAGAAGCAAATCTCACTGCAACATTAGCACTTCTACACCTACTACTCGGGGGTTTCAACATGCAGCTATCATGATGTGGAAGCATCCACCATCGTTTTGTTTTCTGTTCACAGTAGGGGGTTGCTAGGAAACAAAATACTATTGTCTGATTTCATGATCTATTGCCTGGTTTGCCTGGCAATAGAGTCTTCTATATCTATTACTGGATTATTTTATATTTTACAGTGAGATTAAGACTAACATCAAAACACACACAGAGGTATGAACAGGGAAAAGAAAAAAGACTCAGAATTCAAGGGAAAGGATGTAAATATTCCAGGTCGAGGAAGACAAACTGTCCTGAGGAAAAATGAACTTAAGCAGCCTGGTGATACTTATACATGCAGGCACTCACACGTGTTTCAGCGTTGCTCAACTGCATCTATAGTTTTGCCGACTTGTCAAAGACTCTCTTGCCTCTGAGGATAAAAAACACTCTCTTACTACTTGAGAGCTGCTGTACGCTGCAAGTTCTGTAAACACCACATGCTACAGAACACCTGGTGCAGGCAAGCACGCACCCACCAGAGTCATTTTTGCTCTTGGAATTCAGCTCTGGGCTGTTTCAGGATCTTAATTTCTTTATGCAATCGATCTGTTTGTTTGGGGTTTTTTTGCAAATTTGACCAGATTGAAGAGTCTGAGACAGCTCCCTACTCTCACTCCTCCCCATCACCCTTCAGTTGTAAGATAAATAAGTAAATAAATAAATAATACAGAGATAGATGGAAGCATTAAGAAACATAAAACTGAAAGCCATGCTAGTGAATCTTACATACTTCTACAGCGACAAGTCATCATATAGTGAAATATTAAAAGATTATTAAAACCACAAACAACAGTGATTGTCTGTCAAAGCATCCCCACAACACAACAGGAGACCTCAACAGCAAGAAACTATGATACTTAATAGCTGAGAGACAGACTAGGAGAGTTTGGCACAAAGCCATAGAGAAAAAGATTTTAAAGAAAACCTGCAGAGTAGTTGTTATTCTCTTACGCATATCTACAATGTCACACCATGCACAACATGCACTATTTCAAAGTCCTTTCAACTTATTTATCAATGTCTGTGCATGTTATCACCCTATTTTACATTTGAGAAAAAATAATTACTGAGGTACACTGCAAAAACACCATCAAAGCTTTTGGCACAGTACAGCAGAACTTTCAGTAACAATAAAATAAAAGTAATAGCACGCAACGCCGAGAAAACCCAATTCATGAGAAGGAACTGAGAGCTTCTTGCCTCTCCTGCCCAGAGATAAATTTATTCAGCCTCTAACCAGGAGTCCTCGCCCAAAACCACATTTAGAATTCAAGAACAAAAGAGTAAAACGTAGTTCCACCCCAGACAACAGTCAGCTACTTCTTCGCAATGAGATTAAAAAAGCATCGAGACACGGACACGACCCATAACCAATCTCACCCCTCGCCAGGGTAGGACACGGCTGTTGCCCAGTCGGTAACCCACTACAGTAACAGTGGCAAAACGGTGCCCAGCGGTCCCCTGTCCCCCCACCGAGCTCCTGTCACCTACAGCCTCGCCGAAACCTGTTCTAAGGCGCTCACTCAAGGAAAGGGGTAAGAAGATGAGAAGGATGGGACAGTCACCTCCTCAGCTGCCACCAAAAACTGCTCTGCCAACTGCAGGGGGGCTGCTGGGGTGCCCGCAGCCGCAACCACCGAACCCTCCGGGGGGAAAACGGGGTTTGCAATGACGAGGGGGGACAACAGCGCAGTCTGAGCACGGCTGCCTTAGGAGGGGCTGCGCTGCCCGCTGGTCCCACGCGTGTGCCCCGGCGGGCGGGGAGGGAATCCCGGGCGGGGGCAGCGGCGGGGGCGCAGAAGACCCGTCCCTGCCCACCTCCCCCGCCAGCGCTGCAGCGGGGACTGCAATTAAAAAAAAAGAAAGAAAGAAATAGAAATAAATAAATAAATAGCCCGCTAGCGGGAACGGAAAAAATATAAACCCACCCTAAACGGGCGGACCCCAAACAACAACAAAAAACGGGCGCCCAGGAGAGGAAACTTTCTGACTCACCGGGGAGAGCCCCTGCCCGGGGGTGGGGGGAGCGTNGGCAGCCACCGATGCGGTGCCTCTGTCCGTGCGGGTGTGCGTGTGCGGGTCTGTGTGTGAGTGTGCCAGGGAGGGATGCTGCAAGGGACCGAGGGAAAATTCTCCCCTCCTAGCAAAGCCGCCGACAAATGGCAAGGCAGGTGTGCAGGGAAGGGAAGGCTCCCGGAGGATGAGGAGGAGGAGGACGGGGGAGAGGGGCGGCGAGGAGGGCGGGGAGCGCACAAACCCACGGCGGGGGCGGGAGCGGCGTCCTGGGGGCAGCGGCCTCGCGGAGGAAGGAGGTCCCGGGGTGGCCCCTGGGGTGGGCGCGAGGGCAACAAGAAGTAGAAGGCAGAGGGGAGGATGCCTGGCCTCCCGACGGGTGAAGAGTGGCCAGTGGGACCTGTGAGGGGCCCCTGCAGAGCTACGCGAGGGGAGGCCTCCGTATAAGCCATGAGTGCGCCAGGGGTCCTACCCCAAGTTTTCCCTCAAACGTCCCTGACTACTATTCACAGCACCTTGCGCAGGTTTGGGAGCTGCACCCCATCCCATAAGCATCGTGCTTCCTCTGAAACACTCTGATGAGGAGTAGCGGCACGTCTGCGGAGGCTCCGAGTTAGTCGTAGCTTAAAACCAGCGCCCCTCCAGGAAAGCCTGGCTACAGGGTCTGAAGGTTTTGATTATGTCTCTCACAGGCAGGTGAGACCCCTCGGGGTGGCGACAGGACCTGTACTCACCTTTCATACGGGAAGCCTTGGGGCAGAAGGACTAGGACGAGGCAGCAGGCCCAGGGGTGCTGGTGGCAACAAGTGCTTCCCCAACGCAGAACACTGCTCCTATAGATGTCACCGAACACCTACTCTGAGTTAAGGAAGGGGCTTGTAGGAGCCTCTCAGCAACGCCTCACAGAAGGTGATTGTTAATCTGGACTCTTCCTGTTACTTGACTGGGAGAAGCCAGTTCTCCTGGGCTGAACTGCCATGTGGGACTGCGGTAAATGGCCCCTTTCCTCTGTAGAGATGGTTGTGATTTAGTGCCTGAGAAAACCTTTGTGTGCCCATGTATAATCCATTTCAGCGTGCTTCTAGGTGACGATTCATTGGTAAGTGAAAAGTGGCTGTGGCTGAAAGGTGGAAACTAACATCAGATATTGCATGCAGCAGCAATGATTTCTAGTGACAGAAAGAAAAATCTGATAGAAAAATCACCTGCTTTTCTTTTCCCACAAGACTTCTTTCACCACAGCAGTGCTGAATTACATCCACAGGTATTGGGCTAGTTAATGCTCGCTCACCAGCCCATCAGTTTGGCTTTACCAGCAAGTGCACTTATGCAACAGAAGCAATTTCCACACCACTGGGCTCATCTGATTTAAACAACGCTGGCTTGTGTTGCCTCTGCGCGTGGCTTTTTTTTTCCCTTGGCTGGCAGGGTTAGTGTCACAGCTTCAGTCTAAGAAGTGACAACAAATAAAAGCGACACAAATTACACTGAGCAACACAAGGACACGTGGAGGATGAAACAGAGAAATTAATGCACTGGGTTAGATAATTGTTAAGTACCTTAACAGAGGTAAGAGGAAGAGAGGAGCAGAAGCTGCTCTTGGCCCTCTATATCATTTTCAGTAAAACACATGTTTTCATTCTTTAAAGGACAGGCCTTACGCCTGATCATTCTTAAGCAAACACCATGTGAAAAGCACACAGACAACTGGTGGGGAGGTTCCTGCACAATGCACACTTCACCTGTAGTGTAAATTAGCTTGTAAAATCAAGGACTAGTTGAAAAACCATTCACACAAACTCCAGTGTCTCTCTGTATTTCTTAAGTTTGTTGCCTTTGTGTTAAATGTGCCTTCTTCATTTCTTTCTCCTAACCCTGAATGCAGTTGTACTGAGGAACACACACATGGATAAAATGCAGGCACTTTAATCACACTTCTCAGTTGATATAAAACAGAGGTAAAAGAAAATACCTCTTGCCAATGTTGGTCTTGTTTAATGTAACTGGGGAAAGCATCAGACTGCTGGATAAGGTTGTTCTCTGGTGGCAATGTGGGGTTATTCTCTTCTCTGCCACAGAACAGTCTGGACAAGTGTGTGCACACAAGCACACGTGTACACATGTGCAAGAGAAGGTGTTACCTTCGTTGCGTGATTTTCACTAACGCTTTTAGGATTTACTTGCAGGAGGGTTCAGCGCCTACTTTCATCTAAGACCTCACTTTGTTACCTTCTGAGTAGCTCCTGGGAAGTTACTGGCCTGACCCTGAAGACATTACAGTCTCATTTTTTCATAACTGAAGGAATTTTTTTTTTTCCTTTAGAAAGGACTCACTTTAGCTGTTGCACAAGCATACATTATATCCCGGGACTTCAACTGGAGATGCACAGACATATCTGAGAGCACAATTAGGCCCTCTGGACCTTTTAAAGCTTAAAAAATAGTCGTGTGTAATTCCTTCTTCTGTGGACCCTGGAAGCTTAAAAAGAATTTTTGAAAGCTGTAAATTCCTATTTATCCACTAAGAGGCTCACAGGCAATCTTCCCCCCTAATGGAAATAGAACTGCAAAGCCGAAACGTTAATATACACAATATGATGCATTACGCCGGAATAGACTCATCGGAGCCAACACGGGGGCACAGGGGCTGTGCCGCTACAGAGCTGGAGCCAAGCAGGTTCACCCCATTCGCTCTGCTTCCTGCACACGGGTTTCGCTATCTCATCTCTCACTGCATGGTTCTCTCTTAAAAGGGAAAAAAACCCCATCAAACCAACAAACCTCATCTGACCTTTGAATCCCTCATCTGCATTGGCTGGCAGCCAGTATTGGCGAATCGGAGGGCACAGTTTGGTCTGAATACAAGACAGCTATTCTTCAATAACTGCACTGTTAATATGCAAATCTCAGTCCTCCGTCGCCTCTAATCTCCCACCTCTGATTGGTTTCAGTGATGAAAAAAATCAGGTTATTCGTTAGCAGGCAAAATACGCTCTTCATGTTCCCCCCCTAAGATGAAGCATTATAAAACCTTCAGAACGTATGTGCTAGAGACAAACAACAACAAAGCAAGACAAAAAGAAGCCAAGAAAATGAGATTAGAAACATGATAAAGGGGAAATTGTGCAGTTAAAATTTCTCCTGATTCCCTTTCATCTTCCTGCCTTGTCTTGGGAGTTTTGCCAGTGACTACAGATGGGCTGGTTTTGTCCATTTCTTTTTCAAACCCTGCCTTCTACATACAATGGTGTGCTTGAATTCATGGCAGAAGGCTTGAATTTGTTCTGGGAATGTATTTGCTGGTACTGGAAGTCAGTCTTCCTGGGTTAGCTTTGCTGGCCTGCAAGCATAATGCTAGGAAGAAATGTATCTATATGTATTGATAAGTATCTTGATATCAACAAGGTGGATGGAGCAAATTAACAAAGAGCAATCGATGGTTCAACTCTTTAAAAGCCACTGCAAAAACCAGCCATCAACATCAGCACCAGCACTGGCATATTCTTCACAGAAGGCCAGACTTGGCCAACTGTTGAACACAGGATGTTTTCTGCAAGACCTGAACTGATGGTTTCATTTCCATCAGAGCCCAGTATGGCATATAAGAGTAAGATGTGTTCCACACCATTACATGGTATAAAAATTGCATGCTTCAATCACTGTGGTAGTTGTTTCTGCGGAACTTCAATGGAGCTGGGCTGCATTTGGGGATCTTCAAAGCAGATGTGCAACCAAACTCTTCCTTCCTCCTTGGTTTTGTTTTGTAAATTTTCCTTCATTCTTGCAATTCACCTTTCCTGAAGCGTAATGTCTGACAAGCTGCATTGTCTTCATTTCTGTATGGATGCAGCTAGCAGTCCTTCTTCCTCTGAAGTGGCAGAGAAGATCAAGATGGTATTTTCTTAGATCTATGTTGTCTGGGCTGTAATTGTGTGCCCACTGAAATCAGTACTAATTTTCTCATCAATTTTTGTCGCTCTTGTGATTTTGTTTCTCTGGACTGGCAGCAGAGTATTTTTGGAGGACTGGACATTTACTGCGTTTCCAGGTCAGATGAAAAAGAGGAGATGCTGCTAGCGTACAATGGACAACACGTTTCTCTTTCCTCAGGTTTTTGCCAAGTGGGATCCGCATTATTTTTGTGTGGGTGGGCAACCCTAGTGATTAAAAAGAAGCAGAGTTCTGAGAAGTAAGGTAATCTTCCCTGTGTTTCCCAAAGAGCATGTAAGGCAGCTCCTTGCACACCTTACTGAGCAAAGAGTGAAGCACATGCACCTATGAGGAGCCTGCAGTAAGAGCTTGGTGGGGTCACCTGATTGCAAGTCCTTGGACACCTTGGAAGATTAGAGGGCTGAGTCCAGATGAGACTCACACAGGCCTTTTTGATTAATTTGCCACAAAGAGAGAAGTTGCAGATAAATAAAGACACAAAGAAAGACATGAGAAGCTGTGCTGTAGAGCTGCTTTCCTTTTCTGTATCCTGCATGCCAGATACAAAGGTTAGAAGTTAAAGGTCTGTACAAGAACCACGTACGCTTTCCTCAGCAAAGGCCAGACGGTGACTTCCACACTAATTGTTACCATTTCAGCTACTATAAAGGAACTTTGGTATTCATTTCATTTCCAGAAAAAAAGCCTGAAAATAAAGCTTTTGCAAATTAAAAAAAAATTGCAAAAGAACATCGTTCTATTGAGCTTTTTCCCCCCACGTGACATGACCATGTCTTTCAAGTACATATACATATTTTAATTTAATACATAATAAGAAAGCTAGGTAATAATTAACTCTTAGATGTTGTCACTCCTGTCTTGCTCGAAGATAAAAAGAAAAAAAAACCCACATGCTTCAGCAGCCAGAGCTACAAGCACATCCAACTAGATAATTGACAGAGCCATTGAGCTAGCACAGCTTTAACTCTGTTTTAAGCTTCCTCAAATCATCTAGCTTTAGAACCCGTGTAACTTAATTGGATTGCTACAGACCTGACAGCTCCCCGTGTGCTGGATGCTAACGGGTTGCCGCGTCGCTGTATGATTGGATACGTGAGCTAATGCTGTCAGTCCCGAGAACTGTCACCAGCCCGAAGCTCATCTTTCATCTTCCAATCACCACCAGAGAATGAAAACAACTGTGTTCTCCCCCTAAACCTGAAAAAGAAAATTTGGGAGAATTTAAAACCATCAGGTGTCAAAGATTTGGGCCAAACTTTGTATCCTTGGTCACGTAGGTGATTCTCTGCCACTTGGTCCAGTTAACTCCAGCTAACTCAAGCAGGCTCATCAAAATATCACTTTTACCTAGATGAGGAGAAGTCTACTGGCCCAAATCTTCATGATCCAAAAGGTTGAAACATAAAGCTAGTGTACAAGACAACACTAGGTATGCTCAGCAAACACAGTTGGCATAGATAAATAGAACACTGACAAAATCTAAAATACACTTTCAGTTTTCGAGTTAATGGAGCAAAAGCTAAGAATGCTTACAGCTGGAAATGTCCCCAAAGCACAAGTGACAGGTAGGTGCCAAATCATCATCAAAAGTCTGTGAGAATTAGATATCTCTCTGGCACTCGAGCCAGCACACAGCTCCTTGGCTTCAGAGATCTTTTCAAAGACAAAATTGGTGGTTTGACCTTCACACGGTGCCTGTGCTGCTGATTTCCTGAATGCCCACTGATTGTACTTTATTCCTGTTCTGCTAATTTTGCAGCACAAGTTTCATTTTTGTTTAGAATTCACACAAAGCAAGCATAAACTTTGCTCTTAACACGTATATCAGCTATCTAGATATTGCTGCCCCTTTTTTGGGGGGTGGGGGGAGAGTGCATCAAAAGGACAGAGTGCTTCCTCATGTTAATGTCAAAAATGCTGACTTGAGCTACTACTCATAATTTGGTAGACAATTTTTTTGGTTTTAACAATATGGGCAATTCTCAGAACAGACAAAAGTAAACATTCTGGAAGAACCCATTCCAGTAGGTTAGTCCCAGCTGTTTGATTTGTAGGTTTTTTTGAGAGGTGGGTGGGTGCGTGTGAAACCATTCATAATGACAGCTATACAGAAAGGAATGTACAAAATTGCTGGGACAGGCTGCCCAGAGATGTTATGGAATCTCCCTGTCTAGAGACATCCCAAACCCATCTAGACATGCTCCTGTGTGATCTCTAAGGGATCCTGCTTTGGCAGGGGGCTTGGATTTTCAGAAATCCCTTCCAACCTCTACCATTCTATGACTGTATGATTCAAGACACTCTTCTCTGAAGGCCACTCTCACTGTTTTTCAACAACTGTCCCTCTTTCTCTCACCATAAGTGATGAGTAGTTCTTGTGCAAAGCTATCAGACAGGCTGTCAAAGGATTGCTCTTCCCAGGCTACGGCATTCTTAAGTCAAAGACTCAGCCAAAGGCTGACTTACCTTCCTCATGAAGATCTTCTTGAGACTACAAAATCCTGCCACTGCTCTTCGCCATCACCACATCACCACACAAAGTCTCCACAAACTTTATAACTGCCTAGACAGTCCATGCGTACTTTCTGTGCATAGTTCTGTCAAGTAACCCTCTCTTCCAGTGACTCTCGCCACCGCCATGCACCTCAGTGTTGTACTTAATCTAGAACTGTACTAGAAGGAAGGATGCAGATCTTTTCCTGCTTAGCTGAGCGATGACAAAACTGCGGCTCTGTCTGGGGTGGCCTTTCAGCAGTACACAGCAGTGCTGTACAACAAGGTGATTTGGTATGGAAAATAATGACTGATGCATGCACATGAAATGGTGACCGGCATGTCCACAGGCAGAATATAATTAGCTGATCTGGCGTTCCGCCAGGACACTGGGGTTAACATTATTACTCCTACAATACTCCTATTTATGGACAATATGGAAAAAAATAACAACAGGATTTTTTTAATTGAACCAGTGTGAACCCAACTACCATGGGTTACAGTCCAATTAAAATTGACAGCCCAGTGAAGCGGATACACATAGCACAGAGATAAATATAGAAAATCCAAGTTGTTCTTTTCTTCTTTGTCTTCTCCTCGTGGTGCTTTGTGGGGTTTTTCTCCCTGCTGGATATTTCATTTCATTTTCTAAATCTTTTGATGCCAGGAAACTCTCATTGACTGGAAACACTTACTACCTTTTTACAGACAGTTTTTGTAACTTAAAATAAAGATGGAAAAATATAGCCTGTTAAATGTTTCAGCATTGCATTTCTTTCCTTTTCTACAGCACACAGTATTAAAATTACATTGACTGTCCAGCTGGAGATTAGACAGAGCAACTGGTTTTAACCTTTAATAGTAAATGATGGTGAAGTCACTAAACCTGTCTTTGAAACACACAGAGTGCATACACTACCAATTGGACACTTGTACCTAGCCTACAAGCAAATGCTGAAACTAACAGGAGGTAACAAAAATGCTATCTCCTGAAAGGCAAAATTTGGGGAAAATAAGTGCTGGAAATAGCACAGAATATATTATACTGTTGAGCCCTGATTCTACAGTCTTTACTCACTTCAGTATCTCTTTCTCAGACATGCAGAACCACACAGGCACCCACTGAGGTCAGCGGGACTCCTGGGGAATTAATATTCCCTATCTGACAGAGGTGTTGCGAGGCGTTCTTCGTTGGTGTTCTGAAGCACGCTGAAAGCCCTAGATAACAGCTGCTATACGGTGTGAGAAAATAGTACTATTCATTATTACAGAAGAGCTAAACCATGTTTGCAATTGACCATTGCCTCAATCTTTTCCAAAGTGATTGGGGTTGGAGATATGCCTCAAAGCAAATCTGTTCTCTAATAGAATGAAGAAAGTAAAGCAGTGACAGGGTATGTTTTAACAGCAAAACAGAAGAGAGCTCCCCTGGGCTGTATCCTATTGACCTCTCATTCCTTTATTGTTTCTAAAATGTTTTTCCATTTAAGGCATTGCTACTGAATCCTTCCTAAGAAACCCTGGGAAAGGATATAAAGTGAGGTCTCTACTAAGACTGTAAGTAACATCTCTAAAACTGGAGGACTGATTTACAGTTTACTGACAGCCAGGTTGAAGAGGAAAAAACCCTTCCGGCTTGGCTAGGAATCTTCTATAATACAATAAATGGTGCCATCTACTGGCTGCCCTCTGCTTCTGATCACAGTCAGGGTCGGCCTGTGCAGTGCAGCCACTGTAAGTAGCATTAAACCACCGAGGAAATAAAGCCACCGTGACTATAGCTAGCATACTTCCGGACAATGGATCTTGCAATGATTCACAAGGGCTTCCGTAAAGCAAACAAGCAGCAAATGAAGGAAGAGTATTAGGAGAAAGGAAAATGGCAATGTGCAAGCCAGGGAGAAAAGGCAGGGTTCCAGCAGACATGTGAAACTGGATGAAGGGTCAATCCTGAAGAAAGATGCAGCTAAGCTGAACCAGATGCAGCTATCCCATAGGACAAATCAGTGATGACACTCCTCAGAGAAAAGAGGAGAGCTTCTCCAATCCCTCCCAATTAACTTTCTGTTTGTAAAAGAATAGCCAATCATGCTGTTTATTCCCTTTCCACCCACTCCAGTTCCTGCTGCTAAACAAAGAAGGAAATGTAAACAGCCCTGACAGAAGAAATACACAGATAGACAGAAAAGTTATGGGTCAATTTATTTCTCGGAGCTCAATATTTTTCTTGTTTTACACCAGAAGCAAGGTTTGACTCTGACTTTAGGCCACAGAAAAATACATCAGTCGTGTTTTTACACTTTGTTCCACAGCTAGGTACACTAAGCAATCCTGGTACTTCTTCTGGGGCCGAATTGGTCTCCCTGAGTAAACGAACTGCTACAGAATATTTTGCTGTTGTTGTTGCTTTTAATGAGTCTGAATAATTTGCTTGAAAAAGCAAAATCAGCTGTAGATCTATTTTAGTCTGATTTCCTAAGAGAAAGAGATGAGTGCAATCACAGCATCTGGCAAAGAGGAAACAATCTCAAATATACACAATTTTGTCAAGTGCTTCACGAAAAAGCAGACTGATGGTTAGTGCTCCTTTGGAGGAAAAGGCATGAGTGTAAGCTCCTCTTGGACACCAGACAATTCCACCAGATGCAAACCCATAGGAAGGTTCTCTTCTTCAGCTTGGCTTCTTGCAAAATGTGTGTTTATCAGGACAGTCTTCAGCAGATAAGAAACAGATAAGCAGGACAGGATGGAAATGCAGGTTATCAGGGCTTTTATTGCTACAAATGGAATCTGTATCAGAGCAAATTACAGTTTCTTGGGCTTCAGCTTCACCTCCTATCAATGAAGATCATGTTTATCTTTGCTCATGCAGTGCTTTTAGATGTTAAAGTTACAAGAAGTTATTGAAGCTGTTTCTCGACACAGGCGTAGATTTCTCCATGCCTAAATCAGAAGTGCAAAGAGGGGCCCCAAGTTAAGGTTTTCCTACAGCCCACGGGAAGTGTGAATTTTGGCATCAGCCAAACACAGGGATTTCAGGCAACACAATTCCATTTGGAGTTGTGCTGGAAAGAACTGGGAATACTGAAGTTTCTGTGGAAAACCTTTTAAGAAACCCTTAATATGTAAGGCTTCTGGAAAGTAAAATTACAGAGCACAGGTGAGAGCCCTATTGCTACACATGTAATCAGGACTTTCCAAAGAGGGTGTCTGAGGGTCACAAAGAAGATTATGATAACACATTTTGTGACTAGCACACAGATCCAGCCTTACAGATGCTGTTTCCATGTCACTGTGTTCACATGTTTTCCTCTCCTTTCATTTGGTCTTGTATGTCATCATAAGCCTGAAGTTGTAGAGTTTGTATCCTGTTAGAAACAGAATCAGTTCCATAACAGGCTTTCATTAATTTCCCTTTACAATTTTCATCATTCTCCAATCAGTGTAAGATTTTCACCTAGTTAAGGGGATATTGCAGCATATTGATTCTTTCCACGGGTCGGGGCAGCTTCTGTCCCAGTCAATATTCCTGTATGGGTGCTCTTCTTTTGTCACCAACTCCAATCTATGTCTTAAATGGACCTCAGCTTAGCCTACAGTGATCTCTTGAACAATATTCATTTAAGAAAAGAGGCCTATTTCCTGTAAGAAAGGAGCTGACAATACTTTCTCCAGCTCTTCTGAGAAGTCCTCTGTACAACGTCTAGCACTGAAGAAATTGGCTACCACTGCTGTGTATGAAACCCAGAACTTCCAATTTGATTCTTGGCTTCAGGAATGTGCAGAGAGCAAGCAGGAGTCTAGGCAGCAGATGGGGATGTTGCTAATTGGCCTGTTTTGATGCTGGGCCATCCGCTGACAGACAACTTGCACTTCTCTCTTACCAGTGATTTGCCATGTCAAAGAGCTGCAGATACAGCAATGCTATCACAGAAAGGGAACACAGCAATCACTTCAGTGCAGACAGTCGTTCTTCCTCAGCGATGCTAACCAAATTTGCTGCAGAACGTTGTGAGGCAGCTCAGATTCTGCAGAACTCTTTGCAGGCCGACAGATGCAATTTGGTGTTCCTCCACTGTCAAGTGCCAGTGACGTTATGAGAGTGCCAAAATTTGTAATGCACGTTGCTGCTTTCTTTAAAGGCCTTGTGATCTTTATGGAATCAAGGGAAGCAGCATGGCCTGCCACACATGCGAAAACACCCCAAATGCTGAGTGAAAACAACCATGAGAGAAGCGGGTCATCAACAAGAGATCAGAACTCAGTAAGGATCATGAGTGCAACAGAAACTGTATTGCAAAGCAGGAGTCACCGCCAGAGGCAGGAATAAAAGTGCAGTTGCAACTGGAAGAGAATTCAGGATCATGCTGGAAACTGGAAAAATTTGGGAGCTGTACCGTCAGATTGTCCCAGTTTAAGGAGTGGCAGAACACTACAATCTTCGTGCTACGTAAGACTTCACCTTTCGCGCTTTCGTCTTCTCCAGAGATTGCTGGCTACAAATCTTAATATTTTTGTGGTGCAGTTGTGGCTTCGTCTTCTGTAAATATTTTCTGCCATATTTTACATGCTCTGGGACAGTAGATGACTGTTACTGCGCTGCTTGGGAGGAGACAGTGTCAGAGATTGTCTGCCTTTTGCTTTTGAGCAGAGTTGCTATGTTCTCTGTAGTTAAGGATTTTTTTTCTGTTTGTCTTTAAAATGAGCAAAAATTAAACTACTACACACATTACAGATCAGCCATTTGCAATGCAATAAAATAAACAAAATGTTTTTGAATGGAAAGGGTATGAAATATTTGCTCAATCCACAAATGCCTACAAAGAAGGAATTTTTCCCTCCATGTGGATCAGTTTAATTATCTTGCACAGAAACATACAGGAAAATGTCACCCTCTAGAGGGTCATGTTGCATGCTTTCATTGATGATGAAGTTTTATATTTCTAAATATAGGAGATAGTAGAGGGAAAGGAAGGAACAATCAGTAGGTTACCTCAACAGAAGGTAATTTGAAATTTAAAAGAAGCTATTTTGCCTTGAAACTTAAAAGCAGCTATTTTGCCTTGACTTTTCTGAATGTCATCGCCTCTATCCAGACAAACACAGAAAGAAAGACTGTATGCTCTGTTTTTTTTAATATTAAGCAACCAACAGTTACCTAAAATAAGTGATAAAGATAGGCTAAGTGGAAACAGTGTCCTTGTTTAAACCAGACACCCAGATTTTATATGGCTAAAAGCAAGCATGTTGCATCTGTGCTGTATTTCAGTTGAAAGAGTCCTAAATCCAGCTGCAGTTAGTTTGTGTTAGTTCCTTTTGTAGCACGTGGAAAGAACGAGTCACATCCACAGGGTGATTCATGCTACCTCTAATGGGCATCTATTTCAGCACGCGCACTGGGTATGCTTCTCAGTGCAAGAAGCCTAGATGATTAGTTTCCATTAGCTAATGTTTAAATGGCCAAATATTAAAGACAAATTCCTACACAGCCAAATGGAGCATCTCTAGTGAAGGACACACAGAGCAATTGTGACTTCTTGGGGCAATTCTTTTCCCCAAAACACTTACTTGAAGATTGTGTGAATCACCTTTTTAAAGTACCTTTCTTTCACACAGGAAACATGGATTATCCTTTTGCATCCCTGCTCTGGCTATGGTCAGGCAGGAAGGTCCCCGCACAGATTCAGCAAGCTTTGCTGCATGTGTTCTTCGCCTTGCTGGTCAGTCTGTTAAAAGTCTCTTTGCCATGCTGGAGAGGTGCCTGAACAGCTAATAGGAGGAGATGTTCTGAAGACAGATTTGCTTGGAGCTCGAGCTTTAAAGAACTGCGCTGGGGTATCTGCTAAGGAACGTAACTCCTAGCTGGAGTGTATTTGGCACATCTGCACAAGTACGAGAGTTAGCAGCTCTGAAACAGGCCATTCACTTGCATGATCACTAAATCCCCACTGAAAAGGTACTCTTGCTCCCAACTCACTGTTAGGTTAAACAAACATGCCCTGGACTCTGCTCTAAAGACGATTGTCTTATACAAATGAGGAAGAAATAAAGTGGATGTGTATTTCACTCTGGTAATTTGGACTCAATAGCCAAAATGTCCCTTTTGTTATCTCTAACAAGTATGCTTCATTGTCCATTCAGGAGAGAAAAAACCTCATTGAATGTATTTCAAATCAACAATTTCATCAGAATTATTTGCTTTTATACTGCACATTTCTAAACTTCTAATTTTAGGATACAAGCACATGCTTGCTATTACCAGATCCTCTCTTTCTCATTTATACTTGACCTTCCACACATCATTAATTAAAGCTGTTAGCATCACAATATGTCAGCTCTTCTCATGTTCCATTGCTTCTTAAAAACAATGTTGAATTGCTGTTTTTCTTATCAGCTGCTCTTTTATTCTTTTATGACAGCTTTTGTGTTGTTTGTTTCCCAGTGTACATTATTTGCCACACTTACGTATTAAAAGCTAACATAATTACACTAAATGGCATCAGAAAATTAAAGCATTTGGGAAATACACCAATGAAAGTTCAACACTTGCTTTGTATGAGAAAATGAGTGCTCTTGAAGGTCTAATGAGCACGGCTAAAAATGTCTCCAGTGCCAGTAACCTAAAAAGTAGTCAAAATCCATGTGCCATCAGCTAGCAATATAACATAACACCAATAAAAAAACCCAAAGCACTGAGTTAAAACTGCAAACACTGCAAAGCCATTGAAATGGAAATAAATCCATCTGCAACTGGCTGGGCAATATGAGGGCAAAGTGAGTTAGTCAGACTGATTTTTAAGGAAGACCACTGAACTGTCTACAGGAGTAACTGCCAACAGGCGGTTCTTCTTCAGTTCCAGCTTTAATGAAGTGAGTGGAGTTGGACTAGACAAAAGCTGCAGCAAATCAACAATCGATCTATTAGCTCCTACTTTTCAACAGAAAACCAAAAAGCTTTGAAATTTTTAATTACTATATTTCTGAAAATGAAATAAGCATGCTCTGCAGCTTCTTTTTAGGTGTAAGAGTCAAAACGACCAAAGCTTTGTGATTGCTACTGTAAGAAGTGAAGTGGTGTTATGATGATCGTAATGAGTCACTTTTGATTTCATACTTTGATCCCTCTTTGAGTAGCGAGGTGTTCCTTTGTTGTTTTGTGAGTGCTAATTGCTGCAGTGCTGTGTTAAATCATAGTTATGCCAGTTTTTTTGAGCTGCAGGACGGATAATTGAATAATTACAAAGGCAAAATTCATTAGGAGTTAGGCTATAGAAATGAGATTTTCCAGCAATTCAGCGAGAGGTTGTGTACAGTTATGCAAACAGTCTGCTAAAAACCATTCTTTTCCTACCTGGAAGCTCGAGTCACCAAGAGAAGTGTACACAACTTCTCTCAGAAGTAGACCAGGAAACGACAACTGTACTGGCCTGCCTTTCTTCACATGCTGCTGTGAGAATCTTTAATGCTAGTGTGAATCGAAGTCCAGTCTTAGAATTCATCTGTAATGGGTAACTCACCAAAACTCAAATTCTGCACGTTAAAATAGAACTCAAGTATGTTCAAGAGGTGTAGAAACTACCAAATAACACTGAAGAGCCCTTCGAATAACAGAGTGTCAATGGGAAAACTCTGGACTTTCAAGCCGTTTCTTTTCTACTGCACAAGACAGGAAAACGTTGGGTCCCATGATGGTCCATTAGATCACACAGTGAAGGAGTAGCTGCAGGGTAGTCCTGCAACAGGATCGAGGTGCTGCCTCTTCTGCTGCTCTGCTTACTGCTTTAAACATTTTAAGCAGTTCCTGCACCCTGTGAAGAAGCACTGGAGGGGCCATGAAGAATATAAAGAGGTTACAGAGAAACAGAATGTCAAACAAATTTCATAGCTTAGTCCATCAGATGAGTTAAAAGCAAGTAAAAACTCGTGAGATCCTGGCGACACTCGTAGAGTCAGCACCAGGATCAGTACAGCAGAACTTTTGCAAAGGTCTCTTCCACATGACTTAATGGACACTGGCAGCAGTGCAGACTGTGATTCCCCAGTCGCTGGAGCAAGATGAGTTTATGCTGACTTTTTCAGACTTAGGAACCTCATGTTCTGTTACAGGCTCTGCACTATAAAATGAGCAGAGGCTCATGTACTACTGTTTTCTCTTCCCGTATTTCTCTTCCACTCTCTGCAGCCTGTGTCTTTCTCCCATTCACATTCACCTGTATTCTTCTCCAAGTTTATTACCTCCGTTTCCTACTTCATCTTCATTTGCATGAGGCTGGTCAGCATTTTTCTGCCCATTAGATACTAATTTCAAAATCTATGTTATAAAGAAGAGACAGGAAATCTTCATTGATACAAGTATTATTGGCAACTGGTGAAATACTTCAGATGGGTGGAAAGCTATTTTATTACATAAAATTGGTTTAGGGGAAGAGGTGGAAGTGATGACTGATGCAGTGGTAGCACAACAAATCCACTGCTAGCTGGTTTGTATACCCTGATAATTCAGAAACTAATTGTCAACGTGCTAAACTACAAAAGACAAGAAGAGAACAGAACAGAGTGGGAAGGATGGAGAGTCTTTATAGACCATGAAATCATACCAGAATTGTTTCTTATGACTTGTCTGCAGTGAGAGGCAGACTGCATGGGAGCAATTGTCTTGCCATGGGAGAATTCAATTTCAGAAATGTAGCATGGAGGTCACACTACTTATTAGAGTTTCTAAAATTATGCCTTGTGATCCTTTAATTCAGAAAGTATTACTGCTCTCAATGCAGAGTAACTCATTTTTTTGTCTCACTATGATGGATAGAGATGTATTAATTCCTGGCCTGGAGTCAGTGAGGGATAACTGTAGATGATAGATGGGATTTATATCGGGTAATTTTAATCATTTACCATGAGTTTAGAACTAGTTGTCTCTGACTCCTTCTTCAGGCAATAGAGGGAAATAGGCACTGCTGGATGGCGAGTCACACCTCCTGCCTTAGAGTTGTTTCATCTCACCTCACTTCAGTTATCCAAAAGGAAGATTTCTTCCTATCCAGATCTTCTCCACAGTCAATGCAAAAGGCAAGGCACCACCAAAATGTGAGTTACTAAATTCTAAACAAGTTATTCAAGGCAAGATAGATCCCCTGTACAGTAGCGGATGCTGTAACACAACTAATTGCCCATAGCTGATGAAAATTGTGAGTGAAGTTGGCTGTGGAGATGCAGGTAGAAAAAAGCAAATGACGAATGGGAGCTCTATGACAGAAACTAAAATGACGCTTAAAAAAGCAGATCACTCCACCAAGGAAGAGGAAATCTGTAGCTAAAAGCCTACTCTGTTTCAATGGCAAATGGAAATAGCTGTTAGAATCAGCTTCCCACTGCTCCCCAGTGTAACATATGGAAAACATGGCATCAAATGTAATATAGAAATAAGCCCAGAAAATCAATAGGGAAAGCTAGAGAAATGATAAAATAAAAAAATCTGGCCAGCCATAAGACAACAAGAGTGGAAAAAAATTGGACTATTTACTAACAGCATTGTTGTCCCTGTGGACATTGGGCTTTCTCAAATTTAGTCATCAGCATGTAGTTATTTACAGCTGAGCTAGTGACCCTTCACTGCCTCTACGGCCGATTGAAAGAAACATGACTTTTTAGGGCAGAATTCCTGTCATCCTAACGCAACTATGTAAAGAAGTTCAAGTGAAACGTGTTTTCTCCTTCTGTGATTATAAAGGATGAAGGAACATATAAAAGTGTGAAAAAGACCTTGAGACACCCTAGCTCTCCTATGCCAGAAATGTTACCTTGTTTTCCTACTCCATCAGTTAACCCAATACAAATGTAATAGCAATTAAAGAAGTCTTGAGAACAATATGAACTCATAATTTTAGCAGAGATGCTGGAAAGGCATATAGCATAGTTGTACTGCAGCAGAGCAGGGCATTCCAGTCCTTTTCTTGACTGTGACAGGTACAAAGAAACCTCAGGGTAAAATTTTAATCACAACTTTTATCCAGGTTTATCCAACCAAGGCTGCTGGTCTACTGATATAAATTTTAGATGAACGTTATAAAGTCAGGATTCAATAGATTAAAATTCTGTGCCAATACAGAAAAAGATAAAGGTGACAAAAGTAGGTAATTACATTATGTTCAGCCTGAAACTGTCATCCCTCTCCCCTCCTAAGTCCCAGAACATATGTCACCATAAAAGAAACCTTTAAAATATTTCATGGCTTACCTCACATTAAAAAGGGCATGTAATTATGTCTTATAAATAAAGGTTAGTTGCTCTAGGATTCCTTTGTAGTGACCAGAAGGAGCCAGGCTTTGCCACAGGGCACGCAAGAACTGAGTCAGCTGCAGGAAGCCTTTCTCCTGCTGAGTATATTGAGTGCCTCAAGGGATGACATTCATACCTTATGTTTAAGCTTTCCAGAACACTGACATTGAGACAGAACTGCAGTCTCAGGCAAGAAGATTCAGTCCAGGCAGGGTTACTTAAGAAGTCTGGAAACACGGGCTTATATAATACGTCGCAAATCCATAACTACCAGCTATCATCCATTTTAGTCAGGTATAAGCCTGACCTAATCCTTTTGAACTGTATTTCTCAGCAAACAGCAGGGAGCAAATGATCTTCAACAGAATCATTCTCACTAAATTAAAAATTACCTAAGGCAAAGTGTGTAGAAGCTTTTAGTTGACAAAACAAATTTTAAAAATATTTTAAAGAAAAAATATTAAATTAAGGAATCATAGAATGGTTTGGTCTGGAAGTGACCTCAGAGATCATCTAATGCCAATCTCCCCTGCCATGGGCAGGGACATGTCCCACTAGATCAGATGCCTCAAAGCCCCATCCAACCTGGGCTTTAACACATTCAGCGATGAAGCATCCAGAGCTTCCTTGGGCAACCTGTTCCAGTGTCTCACCACCTTCACAGTGAAAAACTCCTTCCATATACCTCATCTAAATCTACTATCTTTCAGTTAAAAGCAATTTCTATCACTACAAGCCACTGTAAGAAATCTGTCTCCAGCTTTCCTTTAGGCCCTCTTTAGATGTGGAAAGCCACAGTCAGGTGTCCCTGGAGCCATCTTCAGGCTGGACAATCCTCATTGTCTCAGCCTTTCTTCATTAGAGTGGTGTCCCACTCCTTTGACCATCTTAGTGGTCCTCCTTTGGACCTGCTCCAACAGTTGTATGTCATTCTTGTGAAGACATACTAATTGCTTCAGAGCTGGATCCAGCCTCTATTTGTAGTGGACTTTGCATTGTAAGTGGCATTAGGACAGAAGATCTGAGGAAATTTGTCAGATTCTTACTCTTTTTAAAAAAGATCAGTAATTAAAAAAAACCAGATTAAATCCTCCCATAGTTGTTCATCGTTGTAAAAGCTAGAATAGTCATCATGCTTTTTTAGAATAATATAGCATTTAGGAGCATCGTGGGCTGCAGAAATGTTAATTTTTCCACAGTAAGAACTGACCGAAAGAAGGATGAGAAGTGCCTTCACCATGTAAAAAGATTTTTCACCACTAGAGGGAACTCTCAGACTTTATTGTGACGGGGGGAAAACCCGACGTCACAGCTGCCTGTCAGCGCTAGTTCCACTCCAGAATAGACTTCATCACTTTGTTGGGAACACTGCAAGTGACACCTTAGGTTACTTAATACAACATGGAGAAGATAGAAGAAAACACTGAATCTTTGATTTTATATCTTTAGTGAGTAATTACTGAATGTGGGAAGGTTTAGGTTGGGCACTAGTTAAAAATTCTTCATGATAAAGGTCATTAACCTATTGGGACAGGCTGTTCAGGGCAGTCATTGAATCACCATCCCTGGACGTGTTTACAAGTCACACAGATATGGAACTTAGGAATGTGGTTTAGCAGGGGGCTTGGTACGGTTGAGTTAATGGTTGGGACTTGATCTTCACAGTATCACAGTATCACAGTATTACTAAGGTTGGAAGAGACCTCATAGATCATCAAGTCCAACCTGTTACCACAGAGCTCAAGGCTAGACCATGGCACCAAGTGCCACGTCCAATCCTGCCTTGAAGAGCTTTTCCAACCAAAATGATCTGTGATTCCTTTATATGATATCAAAATAAGCAATATAAGAATAAGAAATCAATAGTTTGCTCCTTTTGGAAAGAGGTAGAGAATTGTACTGAATTATATAAAACTAAACTATGCAAAATGAAAAAGCTGCTGATAGATGTAGAAAGCTCATGTAACTTCCTAATAGGTTACATGTTGGTTCAACACAGAGCACGGTCCATTTGCTCATTTTCAAACAGTTATATTAGTCACATGATAAATTTGTTTCCTATGTCTGCTTTCATCCACATTTATCTTTCTTTTTGGGAGTAGGATGGGAAGAGATTTTGTTTGTTTGTTTCTCTTGCTTTATCCTTTGCAGTTTGTGGATTAATTTCTCTGAACTCGTTTTGTGAGATCCCTATATGTTGCTTCCTCTAAACGCCAGAAAAAAGCCAAGTGAAAAACGGTGTGTGGTACTGTGAGCCGCTTGTGAATTATCTCTGCTTGATCCGTGTTCCTGAGGCAGTTCTTTACACTGCCTTAACCTTGTCCCTGCAAAAAACGTTTGCTTCCTGCAAAGCAGACAATTCAAAGAAAAATATTTTAGTCCTGCTTGGAATTCCTCAAGAAGTCACTGCACCAACACGATTCAGATCTACCTGCTGCAACTGAATTTTCATGAAGGATCTAATAATTGCTTTGATAATTATATATTCACATATTTCAGAAAATTGGGTAAAAGTTCCAGAAGTAGTTGTTTTCACCCTCAGGAACATATGCTGTGACCATTATTTCTTCTTCCACTGAAGCATCATATATGAACCACAGCAGAATAGCGTGCACTACTTACTGTCCCACTTACGCACACGCTTCTGCAGGCGACTCTTCCAAGGCCGAAGCAAATTTTGCAGTGCAACACTGGCATTTATCCCTCCCCCACCTTCTGTCTTCTTGTAGCCTTCAGAGTTAATATCTTAGCAGATATGACTGTATTGCCTGACACATCTTCTCTGCTCCGGTATATGAGTCTGTTGGGTCATGTGAAAGGGTTTTGTGTGGAGGGTCAGGCTGGACATCAGAAAAAACCTCTTCATTGAAAAGGTCATCAGGCACTGGAAGAGGCTGACCAGGGAGGTGTGTGGATCACCATCCTTAGACATGTTTAAAAGTTGCGTAGATATGGAGCTTAGGGACATGGCTTAGCACTGGACTTGGTAGAGTTGGGCTGGTGGTTGGAGTCAGTGATCTTGAAGGTCTTTTCCAACATAAATGACTTTATGATTGTATGATTTACATGCCTGCTGCTGCTTTCTGTCTGTTTTGCTGTTCAGAGCAGGCAGTCACTCCTCTTCCAGTTGCCTGCAGATGGCTGAAGCCTGAAGTTATTTCTTTAGCCCCACACCTACCCTTAGAAATGACTGATACTGTTTTGTCAGCACAATTCTCCACCAGGAGCTGGGAGAGCCTCATATACAGAACTTAAAGTGCATTCAATGAGTAAAACTATAAATTCATGAAGAAAACCATAAATCATTTTCCTGCAGTCTGTGCTCACTTCCAAAAAGAAAAAAGATACCAAGTGATCAACCTACTACTGTTCAACATTGCACCAAGACAGACCTACCTCAGCAGGTTGCCAGAAGTTGCTGGAATTACACATATTACCAAAAGTTATAGGCACTTCTTTTTTCACCTATTGGACAGAATGCTGGCAGCTTAGAGAAGGCAGTCATTTATATTTTTTTGTTTCAGCTTCACTTTTTTCACTTTTTCAATTAACTGGTTAAATATTTATACCTTTCTTATATTTATTGTGTGCTAAATATTAAATGCTAAATTTGAAATGCTGTGTATGGGAAAATGTGTAATTACTGTATGACACAAAGGCCTGTTTAATCAGAGGTGTGCAGAATGTACCTGATACCATAAAATGTGATGTTCAGCACGTGATCAACCAAGTGCAGGTTTTAGGTGTGGTTGGTGACTAAACATCTGCAGGTTTGATGGAGACTGAGGGCAATTAAACCTTCGAAGATTAGAGCTGAATCAACCCAGGTATCAAGGCAGTGGAGACAAACACACAAATGTTTATGTGGGAAGAGCGATTATAATTGTGGCTTTTAACTAGGACAGTGTTGCAGGATGACAACAACAATCAGAGTTCTTAAACAATTTCATAAACAACTCATGCTTTTGCAACATGGAGGACTTTGTCCTCAATGATTGTATTAAAAAGTTCATACTCTATATAGTCAGCAAAGCATAAACAAAATGGATTAAGGACTGGCTAAGTCATCTCCACAGATAATTAGTAAAGAAGCTCCAAGCTATGAAGGTGGTATTTACAATGGAACTCCACAGGTGAAGACCAGGACTAGCATTCTAATTTTATATGGAATTTAACTTAGTTCACACAGAGAGTAAAATTACATCATTGAACTATAGCTTCATTTTGTGACAGGAAAGCTGAGAAGCTGAGATACACTTTAATTTCCAAGCTTCCACCGTTCTTTTGGGGATACAGCTAAGCCACGTAGCAGATCTCTTCTTGCCTGCACAGCTGAATCTCTTCTTGGGAAAACCAAGAATATCAGTTAGAGGGAATCACAAGTGATCAGGTCAGCTCTGGTAAGAGCTCAGCTATTACCAGATGTAGGGGTGACCTCTGTAGTTACCAGAGTATTTGAGATACAATTGAGATAAGCTTATCCCATTTAAATAGGTATGCTGAAAATGCAAGCAAGGCAAAAGGAGGAATACAGCTTTGATAGCTGAGATCCCTTGAAGAGCTCAAGGCCCCAGTAGCCAAGAACATAAGATCTCTTGCAAAGTGCAGAGCAAAATGGAGTGTAATAACTTAGTCCTTGGATAAGAAGAAATCTTTGTGTAGAATGCAACATATAATCTACATGCAGCAGTAATGGGAGTATTATACACAGTTCTTATATTCACCTTTGCGAAATGATGCTAAATAAATCTAAAACATGTACAGAAGGACAATTAAAGTAATGCGAGACACTAACATTTACTGAGATTTATGAAAAGGAACAAGGAAAATGCAGCTCTAACATGTTTTCCTAATGTGAATCAAGCTGTATTTGTGTTGATAGATTGAAAATGCTCTAATATCCAGATAAGTAGTAATGAACAGCTGCACTGACAAAAGTCAAAAATAAAGGTGAATTTCTGTTAAATTAGAAGGTCTGGATTCTTTGCTGGAGTTGCTTTCAACTGGCAAAAAAAAAGTCCAAGGTTAAACTGTGGTATTATAACCATGGTTATAGTATTGAAATTCATTTGATTGAAGTAAATTTTCTAGCTGATAAGAAACACATCTTGCTGCATTGACTGTCAGAAATAATTATAAACTAAATATGAAAATGAGACAATGCATATGGTAAAAGGCTCGTTTAATGGCATGTGGTCTTAATACTGTGGGATGATGTACCGCTTCAAAGCTGAAGTTCTTGGTCAGATCTGACAGCCAGTAACTTTGGAAGGCTGGAACTAATTAATTCAGCAAGAGGACTATGGATCAGTGTTTTTATGGAGAGGGTATAAAGTACAGTCATTTCACTAGATGGATGAAAATATTTTAAATAGAAATTATGTAAAACAAACAAACAAAAAAATTACTTAATCACTGAAACTACCAGTAAAGGAACAAACAGTCCATTCTGTCAAGCATGGATCCCTTTCTAGGAAATACATATTAACCAAATGAAAGCTGGTTTGCTGTATGTGGGAATAAACACATGTAATGAGAACGTACTACAATACGTGACAAGACTCAACATTCCACTGGTGCTTTGTGGACTTGTCAGCAACGAATGTGTCACAGAACCACAGAGTCATAGAATGTTAGGGGTTGGACAGGACCTCTGAAGATCATTAAGTCCAAACCCCCCTGCCAGAGCAGGACCAAAACTAGGGCAGATCATTCACAAATGCATCCAGACAGGTTTGGGAAGTTTCCTGAGAAGGAGACTCCACAACCTCTCTGGGGAGCCTGTTCCAGTGCTCTTGCTCTGTAAAGAAGCAGTAAAGAAGTTCTTCTGCACAAGCTTCAATCCACTGCCCCTCATGCTATTACAGGGCACAAGTGAAAAGAGGTTGTCCCTGCCTCTTGACACCCAGGCCTCATGTGTTTATAGACATTAATTAGATCTCCTCTCAGTCTTCTCCTCTCCAGACTAAAAAGCCTTTCCTCACAAGGCAGATGTTCCAGTCCCTTAATCATTCTCATAGCTCTCTGTCCCTCTTGAATAGTGTCAGTCTCTTCAGAATAGAAAGGTAGTTGAGACTAGGGATTGAATCACAGAATCATTAGGGATTGGAAGGGACCTTGAAAGATCATCCAGTCCAATCCCCCTGACACAGCAGGTTCACCCGGACCAAGTCACACAGTCAGTCAGGGTTAGAAGGGACCACAGGATCATCCAGTTCCAACTCCCCTGCCATGGGCAGAGACACCCCACCCCAGATCAGGCTGGCTAGAGTCTCATCCAGCCCAGCCTTAAGCATCTCCAAGGATTGGTGTTAAGATGTCTGTCTTTTCTTTAAATAAATGGAGTTAGAAAATGTTTAACCCAGCAAATTATTCATATAACATTAGTGTTACTACAGCATAGCACATCGAGGTTTTCATCACTACATTATTGTTTTCAAAAAAGTAGCCTGACTGATATGTTGCAAAGGAAAAAAAGCAAGCTGAACAATCCTGAGAATCTAACAATATTGAGAGCGAACAGACTTCATGAGTCAGGGCATTGCTTAAAATAGCTTTATCTTAAGTGAAATAACATGTCAGGGGACGTGTAAATATACAATAACACATGCATGTTGTAGTTAATAACAGTACTGCCTTTTAAACTTTGTTTTCCTAAGCTGACAACATAGAGGCAGTTTAACATTTTCCATACTAAATTCTCAATTTGCTGAAATATTAATTTTATATTCAGGAATAAAGACAAATCTACATTATTCAAGACAAAACTTTGAATAAAAAGCTACATTTACAGAACAAATAAGCACTACACGTTATGTCCATCCAGAACCATCACTTCAAGTATAATAACAGAGAAGTTACTGTAAACTCCTCAAATGCCAAGCATAGAATAAAAAGAAGGCAAAGGAAAAGGTTTACGGTTCACCACTAAGTCAACAACACCTTTCACTACATGTTCATTTATGTTAAGAATTACCACACTGAACTTTAGACAATTAGATGGGTAGAACTAGTTAATTAAGATTCTCTACATAGTAAGTGTCTCTATTATAAACCATCTATAACATGTTCCTGTTTCTAGGAGGTGAGTTGTTCCATCTCCAAAGCTGTCCAGATGTGGTCCTCTCTACCTACTCATTCCTCTTGGCTAACATACATGAGAGCAGCTGACGTCAGATTATTTGAAGCCTAGTTCTGAGTGTACCTCTTTCTAAGCCTTTTACAGCTGGACAGCCTAGGTCCTCTTTCTCCTAGTACAGCCTGGCAGGCATGAAGGCAAACCAGCTGTAAAATCAGTTATATGGATATCACACACAGCAAAATACTGGCCAACAGGGCTTTCAGAATTCCTTAGTAGGTTGCAGTAATAAGTGGATAAAAGATCATAAATTTTGGTATCTCAGGAATGCAAGTGTATGTACTCTGATACCATTTTCTTTGTTGGAAAAACAATGTAGATCTCAATCTTCAGAGATCTAGTCTCTGAACTTCTCAAGTCTTATTTGATTGACTTGAAATGACTTTATAGATAAAACTTTGATCCTGAACTGCCTCTGGCTACAGTACAACAAACAACAACAACAACAAAAGGTTATTCCAAAGCATTACAAAGATGGAGTATAGCTTAGTTCAGGCCACAGAATGAAAGGGTGAAAATCTTTAAAAAAGAAAGAAATCACTGAGATCTGGCTCAGATATTGGACTATTTACTACTAGTAGCAAGTCCCAAAAATAAAGCTCCTGTGTCTGGAAAAGTTGACCAGCAATGTAGCTTTTTTAGGATCACTTCATATGCTACTTTGAAACTCCACTTCTTCAAGACACTTCCTTAATTCTGCGGCTTTCTTCTGTAGCTGCTGCATGTTCCAGTAACACTGCCTTTTATTTGAATAGGCTTTGTTCAGCTGGCAATGCAAACGTTTTAGAATAGCTTCGTATCTTTTATTCTGTACCTGATTAAGCAGAATAAAATTCACATCAAAATTTCTTTCAAGTAAAACTATTTACAGAGGTAATTTACAGCTCCCTCAACTCTAAATATAGAGCTGACATTTGACCAAGTCATTCCATGTTTGCTTTATAGCTACTGAAGAGATACAAACATCCAGGAAGCAATTCATCTGGCTTATTTCAGGTATCTGCTCTAGGAGTCTTTCCACAAAGGAAAAGAAAAGCTCTGTCCTTCTAAGAGATGAAGTGAGGAGCTCAGTGTGGGTACCTGCTCTGTAAATGTCTAAAATTTAGCAAGCAAATCCCATCCAAAGAGTCATCACCTCACAGCTCTGGCAACACTGTTGAGGGAAGATTTCAGGCTCCAGAAAAGAGTCACTGGGAGTATTTAAACAATGTGTGTACCTGGTGCTTAGGGACATGGTTTAGTCATGACATGGCAGTGCTGGGTCAAAAGCTGGACCTGATGATCTTAAAGGTCTCTTCCAGCCAAAGATATTCTGCAATCCTGTGTGTGTTTGGGTATACACTAGAGGTAGCCCAGACAGCTGCAGTAGTTCATCGTTGCATTGCACTTAAAAAGGTATTTTTCTCTCAGCAAGGCAATACGGTGGCAATACGGTTCCGTGTCAATTTTGGACTGTTGCTGCCTCACGGCTGCTGCAGATGACCCTCTGAAGATTTGCACTCTGAATTGTAACAGCATGAAACATTCATTATAATAAAAATGGAAATAATGGATATTCACTTAATGAAAAATTGGGCTTACCCTAGTTTGAATGGAATTACACACTGGTAGTGTACAATTATTCTTGTGTCTGCTTATTGAGACATGATCACACTGTAATTAATGTACATGTGATGGTGTACAGCTGCACCAGAACTACAGCACTGCCAGTGGCTTCCTCTGTGTCTTGCTGTCTACATTTCACATATCATTAACACCATCTCTCACTAGTGTTTTATAAATTACGTTGCCTTCTTTTACTGGTGATGGGTTGTCTTTCTCAAATACTGTGTTCACACCTTGAGTACTGTGTTCTGTTTCGGGCACTTTTATACAAGAAAGACATTGAGGAGCTGGAGCAGTTCCTAACAAGGGCAACAACCTTTATAGGGAGTGGCTGAGAAAGCTGTGACTAATTAGTTTGAAGAAAAGGAGACCTAGCAGAGACCTTACCACTGCAACTACCTGAAAGGAGGTCGTAGAGAGGTGAGTGTTGTTCTCACAGATAACAAGGGATAGGACAACAGAAGCACCTCAAGTTGTACCATGGCAAGTTTAGTTTAGACATTAGGAAAAACTTCTTTACTAAAAGGACCATTAATCATTGGAACAGCTTCCCAGGGATCCTTCTCTTCTCCATGAACAAGTCTCAGCCTTTCTTCACAGGAGAGGTATCCCACTCCTTTGACCATTTTCAAGGCCCTCCTCTGGACCTGCTCCAACTGTTCATGTCTTTCTTGTGCTGTACGCTCCAGAGCTGGATGTAGTGCTACAGGTGGGGTCTCACCAGAGGGGGTTAAAAGGGGAGATTCACCTACCTCAACCTGCTGGCCACTCTTCTTTGAGGCAATCCAGGATATGACTATCTTTCTGGGCTGCACGCACACACTACCAGCTCATGTCCAATGTTTCATCTAGTAATACCCCAAATCATGCTTTACAGGGCTGCTTTCAATCAGTTTATCACCCAGTCTGTACTGGTGTCGAGTGTTGCCCCAACTCAGCACCTGGCCTTGTTGAACTTCATGAGGTTGTAAGAAAGTCAATTACTTTTGGCCTATGCAGTGCTGGACACTGAGAATCCATGCCATACTTCAAAGTCCTACAAGTGCTGTAGTCTTGAGATGAGGTCTGTCTGAAGACACCTAGCTTAGCTTTAGAGGACAATGGGTGACCTACCTTTCTACATTCCTGTTTAGATTAATCAAAATATAGCCAATGCATAGTATAGAATCATCAAAGAATGGCTAAGGTTGGAAGGGAACTTAGAGATCAACTCTAACCTCTCTGCCATGGTCAGAGATGCCTCTCAACCAGACTTGTTTGCTCAAGGCTTCATCCAACTTGACCTTGAACATCTCCAGGGAGGAGGCATCCACAACTATAAAGACCAGATTGCACACTATCTCTGTACTGTAAATACCTACATATGGCCAATGGAACTAATCTCTGTAACACATACTGAATATTAACATTTCTGCCCATCCATCTTCAATGTTTATATTAAAAATCAATGAGCTCTTAATAGAATATAATACCCTGAAAGACACCATTCTTAAACTTGCTTCCTTCTGAGATAAAAAGATCATATAATCCAAAGAATTAAAGAACAGGTTAACCTTGTCTATTTAATGAATTTATTTTGAGAATAAAACATTATTTTTAGGCTGCCTAATTTAACTTTGGATTTAGAGAACTATCCTTAGGAGGAAGTTGCCTTGATAATAAAAAATATTCTCACATGCTGAATAGTACAGACCTATTCTAAAGTGACTGTGTTGAACTTTTCAGTTTAAAAATTCTCTGCTGCTCCTTATCACATGAAAAATGATTCTTCTTGTCACCTACATTTTACAGTGGGCAATAGAGCTAACCTTAGATCAGTTAATCTTTTTATTATCAAGCTTTACTCATTAAATTTTCTGGCATTTATTTGAACTAACAAGACAAACGATGTGAAGCTTCCAAACTAAATCCTATCTGGACAAAAAGTATCTTAGTAAAGAACAAAACGTAAAATATAGTTCAATTATTTAAAAAGAGATGGGTTTAGCTATTTATCAGGATTTTATCTTGGCAGCTAATTAGGAAGTTCTGTGTTATCTCTAATTTAATGTCAGCTCAAATTAGGGAGATTCATGGGAAGTCCATTTTCCTGGCACAATTGGTTCTCCCATTGATGAGTTATCAGGAACAATGAGACAAGTCATGAATAATCAAGTCAGCAGTGACATTTAAAGTATTTCAAAAGCAGTACAATTTGCTTTACTACCACTCAGTGACCTCCTTCCTTTGAGAGCATCGTTCTAAGAGTTCTCGAAGCTGAGCACCTTCTCAAAAGATACATGAAAAAATGTACTTGGCTTCAATTTCTCTCATGATAGCCATTAAGTTCTGAATGTTAGAAATACTATCAGTATCAAGAATTTAAGACAGCACAGTTACTGTATATACTTGAATATTGTATGGCCAGCAACTGTGTATAAAGTACTTCAAACTTCATTTGAGCCACCTACATTCTGTCAGGAGAATTGTAATTACAATGTCTTAAAACAACACACCTCAATTTCTTTTCTCAGCTTAGCATGCATTTTTAACTCTTCTTCCAGCAAATCTCTTTTTGTAGTGAAGAACTCTTTCAATGGTGTGATTTTGCTTTTTAAAAGTGTGATTTCTTCCTACAAATGTAAGGAAGATGCATAAATCCCCTCCCTAAAAAGCTTCACAGTACATCTATTAAACTTATTAAACATGGCACATTTTAACAGTCTCGCAAAATAAGTAGAGATGAGATACAAGTCTAGAATAAACAGCTTCACCTTAAAATAATTCATACCTAATAATAATTTAATAATTGTAATTAGTGCCTGAAATAATTTATAATGTGGCTTTAAATATTTAAGATATCCTGATCAGAAATATGCAGACAGCTGTAACAAAACAGGAATTTGCACTTGTTTTGGTGGTCTTAGTTTTGTTTTATTTACTTAGTTTAGGCAATTTCCTGCAAAATCAAAGAATATTTTACATAATATTTGAAAAATATTTTTTCTTTCTCATAATGAAATACAATGTTAATGAGCCTACTAATCAATAAAGATCAGTCAAGATTTGCTTTAGAAGGGGTATTTGGTTTCGCTGAGACAGAGTTCATTCCCCCCACATCAACTCTCATACTGCTGTGTTTTGTAGCGGTAGCTGGAAGGGTGTTGACAACACCAGATTTTTGATGAGCAGTGTCTGCATGGCACCAAGGTGGTGCGATTTTGTTTCTTTTCCAGAATTCTCCCCAAAAGTAGACTGTGGCTATAATTCACAGAATTCTGTAGAGCCCATGGAAATTTATCCAACAACCCAAAAAAGCCCACAAATAGTTTCACAGTACACAAAACATTAGGGATTGGAAGGGACCTCGAAAGATCATCTAGTCCAATCTCCCCGCCACAGCAGGATCACCTAGACCAAGTCACACAGGAACACATCCATGCGGGTCTTAAACATCTCCAGAGAAGGAGACTTCACAATCCCCCTGGGCAGCCTGTTCCAGTGCTCCATCACCCTCACTGTGAAAAAGTTCCTTCTCATATTTATATGGAACCTCCAGTGTTCCAAGTTACACCCATTGCCCCTTTTCCTATCATAAGATGACATTGAGAAGAGCCTGGCTTCATCCTCCTGACACCCACACTTCACAAATATATAAACACGAACAAGGTCACCCCTCAGTCTCCTCTTCTCCAAGCTAAAGAGACCCAGCTCCCTCAGCCTCTCCTCATCAGGGAGGTATTCTACTCCCTTCATAATCTTTGTGGCTCTGTACTGGACTCTCTCCAGCAGTTCTGTGTCCTTCTTGACCTGAGGGGCCCAGAACTGGACATAATACTTCAGATGTGGTGTCACCATGGCAGAGCAGAGTGGGAGAAGAACCTCTCTCGATCTGCTAATCACCCCCTTCTGATACACCCCAGGATGCCGTTGACCTTCTTGGCCACAAGGGCACATTGCTGGCTCATGGTCATCTTGCTGTCCACCAGGACCCCTAGCTCCCTTTCTCCTACACTATACCGGTACCTGAGGTTGTTCTTGCCCAGATGCAAGACTCTGCACTTGCCCTTGCTATATTTCATTACATTTCTCCCTGCCCAGCTCTCCAACCTGACTAGGTCTTGCTGAATGGTGTTGGCCACTCCTCCCAACTTTGTGTCATCAGCAAACTTGCTGATAGTACACTCTAATCCCTCATCCAAGTCATTAATGAATGGATTAAATAGGACTAGTCCTATTGCTGACCTTTGGGGAACTCCACTAGATACAAGCCTCCAACTAGACTCTGTCCCATTGACCACTACTCTCTGGCTTCTATCCTGCAGCCAGTTCACAATCCACCTCACTAGTCGATTGTCCAGACCCCACTGCCTCAGTCTGGGTGTGAGGATGCTGTAGGAGACTGTGTCAAATGCTTTACTGAAGTCAAGGTTGACCACATCCACTGCTCTGCCATCATCCATCCACCTGGTTATGCCCTCATAAAAGGCTATCAGGTTGCTCAAGCATGACTTTCCCTTTGTGACACCATGCTGACTGTTCTCTAATGACTTTCCCGTCCTTGCTGCGTCTAGAGACTGCATCTAGGACAAATTGTTCCATCACCCTTCCTGGTGACGGACCCGTGTTTCCACTTGGGGTTTTGAACCAGGGACCTTTCACATGTTAGGCAAACATCATAACCACTAGACTACAGAAACTTGTTATCTTTCATAGTTGAGTTCATTTCATAGAATCATTGAATCATTAAGGCTGGAAAAGACCTCATCATCAAGTCCAACCTTCATCCCAACACCTGCCTAACTCCTAGACCATGGTCTCAAGTGCTATATCTAATGACTTTTTAAACACCTCCAGGGATGGTGATTCCACCACTTCCCCGGGTAGCCTGTTCCAGTGCCCAGTCACTCTCTCAGTAAAAACTTTCTTCCTAATATCCAATCTAAACCTCCCCTGATGCAACTTGAGGCCATATTTGATAACACAGAATGAACCTCACTTCTACAATAACATACAGATAACAATAACTGATGTGTTTTTTATTGCAAGTCTTCAATTAATGTAGCATTATAAGTTATCAGTATTCTCTGTAGTCACTCCGTCATGAACCATAAATGTATTAGACAAAACAATCATGTTATATAACTATGCCAAAATTATTTCACACAAAAGGAAAAGAATCAATAGGGAAATATAGTACCTGCACCTGTTTTATAACTGATCCTTCTGGATTCTGGAGATCATTCATTAACTCCTCTTTCTTTGTCCGTAGTTCTCGAACAACAGCTTTCTTTTTGTCACGCTCAATAATAACTGGCATTTTATTTTCCATCTCCCAGAAGAGATGTTTATGAGCCTTCATTTTTTCCCGATAGTCATTATTTCTTGCAAGTATAATCTCAAACTCTTCTTCTACTGTTTCTGCATCATGAATGAGTTTTAAATTTTCTGAATACAGGCCTCTGACTTGGGCCTCCAGATTTTCACAGTGGTGTTTTGTCACTTCGATGGCATTGTCTTGCAGATATATTTCCCTTTCTATCGTCTTCATTTCTGACTGAACAGAGTTCATATCTTTCTCTAGTTCCTGAAACTCTGCCTGTAAGATATTTCAGTGCTCACTGAAGAACATTTTTTTAAGAGGATGTTAGTTGTCTATGAAAACACTGCAATTCATACTAATTCAAGAAAGTCTTCCTTTGTAATTGCTTAATGTGGCTTGAATAGAAGATAATTAGAAATCCACATTCTAAAATCATCACCTCAGAGGCACAGTGCAAGAATACTGTCACAGACTTGTCCCCATAGACTGATTCTAAAATACAAAGGAAAGTGTCCTTTAAGTAACATTAAATGCCTTGTATTTGCAAGACAATGGTATGTCAGATCAAAGCCAATTCTAATGTTTCTTTAGAGCTCAAAATGTGTAAGTCCCAATAAGAATTTAAAAAATTAATGATGCCAAAAATCCCTTACAGGCCCACACAAACACACATGCGGTTTTTGTGGGTGATGGAGCTTAAACAGCCTATTCTACTGAAGTTTTTAATCTTTTCTTCATCACAGTAGTAACTGAGCGGAGGCTTAACCCCAGCTACTTTTAATCCCCAAAGCAATAAGTATTTATTCCTAAAAAAGGGCTCTACATCTCACCAATGAGAAGTGAACAACTCCAGGACATAGACTTCAACCTATCACAAGAAATCATAGTTATAGAATCATTTAGATTGGAAAAGACCCATAAGTCAAGTCCAACCAGAAACTTAACACTACCAAATCTGCCACTAACCCATGTCCCTAAGCACTAGGTCTAAGACAAGCATGTCAAATTGCTGCCTCAGAAAAGTTTCTCTTTGATAACTACTGAGGGAGTGTGGATGACTAATACAGGCTTAATATCCGTGTTGTAGGTGTCGTGAGCTACCTATGATGAAACCCACTCAAACAACAATCACTCGCAGTGCACTGAATTAGGGTCTTGATTTATGCCACCTATTACCTTTTCCTTAATGGAAGCTTTAGGAGTGCTGTGAAATCTCTTACTCAGTGTCTTGAACAGATTAAGATCTTATTGGCTGTTATGAAGAAAAAGTGTCTGAGTAACTTTGAATTTGGAAATGTTACGCTACAGTTTTAGCAGAATACAGGAAAGCAAATGACCTCAATGGCAAAGATCTTCAATTTAGGGAAGTAACACACATGCACACATGGCAATAGACATAAGGAGGGAAAAGCAGCTCTCCATTCTGACTTTAAATGCCTAATTATTTAACTTTTCTGTTCTGATAGCAGTTATGTTTGTGAGGAATTTCCAAGGGTTTTGTATTTCTTGACTGTAAAATAAAAGACATGGAAGAGGGAAAAAATAAATGAGCTAATTGAACTACCAATGGCTCTAAATGCATTGCATTAGTCCAATGTCATAAAAAATATTATGATTCTATGATTAAATGGCATAGAAAAAAAGTATTTGTATGAAAAATATGCTAAGAAATAGGTATAGAGTCTGGTGAAAATCTGGCAAAAGGGATGTATTTAAAATTCCTTTTCCCGATTAATTTATCAGGAAATCACTGAAAAGTGAAAAGACCTCTAACTTCATATTGTGGGTTTGCTATCTCTGTAGTTTCAGGGCGTTGGGTTTTTTCCAAATAAAAACTAAAATCTTCTGCTATAACCAGCTGTAATGAAGTCTTAATAACTAAGACTTACAAATAACAATACACATTCACAGGTTTGGGTAAACGTAAGACCCACACACAGACACAGAACCGTTGCCTTACATTTAAATGCAAACACCCAGAAAATAATTAAGTACCATCGTTTTATTTTGTTCACCATCATCTTATTTTGTTCACAGGAATACTTACTCATCTAATTAAAAAAAAATAAACAATTACACTACTCCAAACAAGGCTTATTACCTGCAGTTGGAAAAGAACTGTTTTGCTTTTTTCTATCTCTGATGCTTGTGAATGCTGCTGCTCTGCAACTTGTTTTAGAACTTCAGTTAATGATGGAGAATTTTGCTTGGCCATTTCAGGCAAAAGCACAAAAGCTGTAAGAAGAAGAAAAAAAGGAACAGATTTTTTTAAAACCATCATTCTGTTTATTTCCTAACCCTTAATGAAAGATAACAATATTAAGGTCTTTGGTACAGGATCACAGGAAATCATAATTTATTTCATTTGGTTCACTTTCCATTAGCAAGCATGAGTTACTGATGGGTTGGTGCTCAAAGCAAAGGTTTGAGAATTACAGCCTTTTAGTGCAGTTTATAACATAAATTATTACATGTTATTCCAGCTTCTCCACAGGCCAGATCCTCGGTTTGTGAATATAATCATAACTCTTCAAAGCATCTTAAATTCATATGAACGTGCTCTCATATTTAGCCTGAATATTTACATTATTTCAGATAATGTACTGCAACTGCCTAAGCTACCCTTCTTGTAAGACAAACAATGTTTAAACACAGGTTGGGGACTAATCTGCTGGAGGGCAGCCTTGCGGTAAAACGATCTAGGGGTGCTGGCGGACCACAGGATGACCATCGGCTAGCAATGTGCCCTTGTGGCCAAGGCTGGGGTGCATCAAGAAGAGCCGAATGAGGTTCTCCTGGCCCTCTGCTCTGCTCTGGTTAGGCTGCATATGGAATACTGCATTCGGTTCTGGAGTCCCCAGCTAAACACAGACAGGAAACCAATGGACAGAGTATAAGGCTGGAATGCCTGCCTTATGAGGAGAGGCCGAGAGAGCTGAGGCTCCGTAGCCTGGAGAAGGTTGACTGAAATGAGATCTCGATCCCCTAAGTGCGTAAAAGACAAGTGTTAGAATGATAGGACCAGGAAACTGTAACATAGGAGGTTCAATGAGAACACAAGGAAAAGCTCTTTTACGGTGCGGATAACAGAGCACTGGAACAGGCTGCTCAGAGAGGCTGTGGAGTCTCCAGCTCTGGCGACAGTCAAAACTCGCCTGCACTGTTCTTGTGAGATCTGCTCTGGGTGTCCCTACCCTCCCGGGCCCAGCGAAGCCAAACTCCACCTCTCCTACCCCAGAACACCCTGAGGGAACTAGGCTACAACGGCCGCCCCGCCCCTGCTCCTTCCCGCCCAAACCGCCAGGGAGAGTCGACGAAGGGCCACCCCGGCAGCGCGGCGTGCGGGGTTAGGGAGCGTCGGAGAATGCCGCTGGCGGCAGGGGCAGTGCGAGGGGCAGTGCGAGGGGCAGTGCGAGGGGCAGTGCGAGGGGCAGTGCGAGGGGCAGTGCGAGGGGCAGTGCGAGGGGCAGTGCGAGGGAGGGGCAGTGCGGCCGCAGGCGGCGGCCTCGGAGTTTTTCTTAAAACTCCACGTTAAGTAATTTTAGCCCCGAGTTCCACAACTCGTATCATTTAATTTTAAAACCATGATTGGTTTAGATCTATGGTGCTACACTCAGAATTTTTCTCAAAAGAGTAGTGGGTTAGACACCTCAGATTGGTCTTCAATAATGCATTCTTCCAGAATTTAAGACCCAGAGGGACCTGAGTTAAGGACTTAGAATCATAGAATGGCTTAGGTTGGATGGGACCTCAGAGATTATATAGTTTCCTCCTGCTATGGCCAGGGACATCTGTCACTAGACCAGGTTGCCCAGAGCCCCATACAACCTGGCCTTGAGCACTTTGATGGTGGGGGCATCCACAGTCTCCCTGGGCAACCTCTTCCAGAGCCTCACCATAGTCATGGTGAGGAATTTCTTCCTAAGATCTACTCAGTTTCTACCCTCTTTTAGTTTAAAGCCATTACCCATGTCCTACCATCACAAGCCGCTGTAAAATGTCACTCTCCATCTTTCCTGTAGGCCCCTCTCAGATACTATAAAGTTACCCCAGAGCCCTGTCCAGGCTGCACAATCCCAAATCCCTCAGCCTGCCCTCGTAGAAGATATGCAGCAACCCTCTGCTTTTCTTTGTGTTCCTGAGCATGAAGATACGACTTGTGCATGAAGGTATAAACCACTTCAGATTATGTGCATTAATCAGTTAATGGCTGGACTTGATGATCCTCAAGTTTTCTTCCAGTCAAAATGTTTCTTACAATTCTGTGATTTCTGCTTATGGTCTGTTTATTTAATATATTTTGGAAATGGCAGGAGCTGAGTAGAAAACTTCAGCCAGAGTCATTATATCAGTTTATAATTTTTCAACATATTCTTGGGTCCTGGATGTTTTCTGACATTTATTTATACTTCCTTGTCATTCCACGAAAAAATAATGCAAGTAATTCTTTTTTCTTCCTTAGTCTTATTGAAGGAAAAAAAGCAGTTGTGTTGGTTTTTCACCTTCAATTACCCCATTAAATTATGTTGATCTAGGTCAGGCACATTTGATAGTGGGACAGAAAGCCTCAGGGGGTAACTGACTTTTGCAAATGCAAATTAGTGCCTGGTGGAGAGACAAGATACCCACATTGGTTTCCTTCAGGAGGGAGAGCTAGGGGGATTCAGCTCTTATCCCACCATCCAATGAAAAACAGAAAGGGGAATGGCAGGGGACTTCCAAAGTGTGTTTTGGACATGTCAGAAATGGAGTTTTACTTCAGGTAAAGGGAAGGATGTAACAGGTGACATAGGAGAGCAAGTAACAGGGAGTCGGATTGTTTTAATTCCTCTGTTAATGGAAAACTATTGTCTTTTATTTGTCATGCACTTAGCTGGCATAACTGATTGTACTACAGTTGAGAAAATGTATTTATTATCATAGTGCTTTTGGACAAAGGCTGATACAAATCCCTAATTCCACCATTTGCCTTTTTACCTTTGTATTTTCCTGTCAAAACATTAAGAGTTCTGCAAAATTTCTCTCTCCTCCAGAAGGGAACCGTCATTCTCAGATCCGTGAGCCTCAAGTTTAGCCTCTCGTAACCTCTCTATCCGGGTCCTTCTGAACATAGTTTTTCCGGACTGACTGCCAAATTACTCCCTGGAACATGCAGTTACAGCTCAGAAAAGAGAATTCTTTCAGTCTGCACTAGTTTTCCTTCCACTTCTTGGTGTTTTCCTATGCTGCACACTGAACTCTGTTTGAGATTGTGCAAAGCTGATGCATTAGAATGTACGATTGCAGCAGCAAGTTAAATATCAGGGTTAATGTTGCTTCCGGGTTTAAGGCTACCCAGGCACTTAATCATGTTGGTGCCTTTCAGTACAGTTTGTTGCTTCCTGTGGTTACTGACAGGACAAACCAGGGTCTCAGCATAAAGAAGAAAAACAAGTTCCCACTTTATTCTTACCTAGAATGGGAATTTCCCTCTTGTACAAATCAGCTGCAAGACTGAAAGGGAGAAGTGAGGTCTATAAAGCTGGCAATGTGTGTTTGCATCAGATTATATATCTCAAGAGTTTAAAAGGATTGTCTACCCGTGTAAGTAAGTTCTTGTGTTTTAAACTGTTTATGAAAAATTTATGTACTTTAATATTTTCACTCTCAGTGCTGATTTTGGTTTATTCAACCTTATCTAAAGATTCCTTAGTTAAAAGAGTGTTTTATTTTAATCCAGTTTGAGGGTCTTATGTTTTTTTCCCTCCCTTTTTTCCTTTCTTTGTTCTTATTGGACTTTTAAGATATGCTTTTATGTGTGTTCATTTGGGCCACTTTATTGGCCCGTTTTCTTTCTCTGGGCAGCTCTCTCTGGAAGATCTTAGATGATTTCTTGTCTCTTAAAATTTCTCAAAACAATATCAGTTCTCTGAGTTTCTGTAGAAAATAAGGTGACCAGTAGCATTCAAATGTGGAGGAGATTACAGCAATCGTGTAATGACCAACAATGAGAATCTTAGATTTCTGGGGTTTTGGAAGGTCGTTTTGTTCCTACCCCGAGCTGCGCTTTTTCTGGAATCCAGTGGTTTTATTTCATTCTTTCCTTACTTGTATTCACTTTGTCTTTCTCCTTTTCACTCCATTACCCTCCTCACCTATCCTCTCTTCTCATCTATCACTTTCTTTGATTTTCTCAATGTCTGTGTAATCTTTTTACCCTCCAAATGTACTGGCACAGTTTCAGACAGCGAGTGTAACAACTGGTGGGTGGCCTTGGCTTCAAGTTTGTGCAAGCATTTGCCTTTCATTGTGTACTGAAATGAATAACTCTTTAATCAATGCACTTAAATATTTCCTGCTGCAGTTACGTGCAGTGAGACTTTCCAGGGAACACTCGGACTATAGAGCATGGTACTTAAAACCTGAGTAGCCATGAACGCATTTTTCACAAGCTGAAGCATCGCTGTACGTGGCAATCCCGTATTTTGAGGAGGGTTTTGTTTGGGGACTTACAAATCAGACAAAAAAATGTATTATGTCTGTAGGCAAATGTCAGTAAGACTCTGTGATGCAACACTAGAGAACACAAGGCGAATCAGACCCATTGTTACTTTGTGCACATCCCAGTAACTTCCCCTTTGGACTTTGTGCAATGCACACACAACGTAATAGCAAGGTAGGCAGTTACCTCTCCCTCTGCAAACACTTTTATTCCACACTTTGCTTGGTGTTATTTTTCTGGGGAGGTACGAGGACAGCGATGAACTCTACTTCTACTGTTGATGTAAGTGAAGTAGAGCAATAGTCTGTTTTTCCACCACAGCCCTCTGTTGTACTGTCTTTGCTGGGGCTGTTAGCTCTACCTAGATTGAGATCATGTCACACTTTCACAGGCCCCCCACAGAGAGTGTCAGCATAAGGAAGAAAATACTGCCATTTCCCAAGCCATGGACTTTGATATGAGTTTGTCTGAACATTGTTTTCTTAGCAGGCTATTTTCTCTTTCAGCTGTGTGTAAATAATACTTTGAACAAAACCAAGTGTCATAAATTCCTTGGCAAATGCTATTATCTGCTGTCACATTTTGATACTCTGAGTTCGCCTGTTTTGTAAGCATCCAACTTGCAGAAAGGAAAACAGCATTTTCTGTCAGGAGTATTTTTCTTCCAGTCTAGGGGAAAGAATAACAAAGAAAATTCAGAATGTTTTGTGCAAAACCTACTCTGAATAAGCAATCCATTTAAACCAGAAAGGTCTTTGATCTCTCATTTGAGTGTAGAAACTCTGGGAATCCATTGTCAACCATAAAATGCCAAGGAGAACACCAAGCCCATCACAGTGTAGGCCTCAAGTAACACAGAAGCAGTATTTTTGCAGAATGAGGATGTGAGCAGGAATGTAGTGCTAAGCATTACTGAATGCAGTTAGCTCTGGTATCAGAATATTTGTTTCAAAGACTTAGAAGATTCTCAAGTCCTCTGCTCCTGCAAAGATCCTAATTATCCTGCAAAGGAATTAACATTCTTGCATGATTTGTTAAAGGAGTACTCTATGTGATTATGGAGTCTTACAACTGGTAATAAAGCTACATGTATTCCTCTGACATCACACTTCATTGTGAAATCTGAACAGCTATCTGATCAAGGTTCCCAAAGCAGAGGGATCTAATCTTTTTTCCAGATCTCTGGAAGCTTGCAATGGAAATTGGCAATTCATGAGAGGCAGAGAAAAATAAAGAATACCCTTCCTAGATGATATGTAAAATAGGCTCTACAGCAACAGGTGGAGGAAGAGACAAGTAGGCAGCCTCACTGGGCTTAGATCAACAAAGGCCAGAAAAGAAAAAAAAAAGCCCAAACGTCAAAACTGGAATTAGAGCAGAGGCCACAAGGCAAAATGTGAACTACAGGGTGATTTTAGATAATCTTAATGTGTCTTGATTTGAGAGCAACAAGTGCAGCTAGCACAGAAAAAAGCTGAGGCAGAACGTTGTGCACAGTATTACACTGTTTTCATTTAGTTCTGTGTACCTCTTGCACTACTAAGTGAAGTGTCTGTAACCTTTGCTGCACTCCTGTCCGTGTTGAAAAGGAGAACTATACTGGTCATATGTCCCTCCAAAGAGAAGTCAGAAATTAGAAAGTCAATACTTTTGGTAATGTGAAGGAGAGAAGTCTTGTTAAGGCCCTTGAGAAAGATGCTGTTGTGCTCAGAGCCCAGCACTCCTGCGGCCAGGCAGAGTAGCAGACATAAAATCTTGGAACCATGGAATCACTTAGAAACAGCTTCAAGTCAAGACATTGAGTCAACCAGTAACCTAACTGTACCAATCTCACTGCTAATCCATGTCCTTAAGCTCCATACCTACACAAATTTTAAACACATCCAGGGATGGTGATTCAACCATCTCCCTTGGCAGCCTGTTTTAGTGACTGATGACTCTTTCAGTGAAGTTTTTCCTCATGAGCTCCACCCTAGCAGTAGGCATATAAAATGTCTCCAGTGAAAGTTGCTACAGGAATTCCTCCATCCCAGCAAGCCAAAGGATGTCTGTATTTGGTTGCCCTCATGAGAGCTAGAGAAAAGCCAGATGTCAGGAAGATCCATTAGGCTGAAATGAGTTAATTGATTCAACAAATCTAATGGTATTAATACTATTAAGGTTAAGATTTTATTTATATCTTCTATAATAGTAATATTAACCTTTTATTATCCTTGACGTGGGATAAAACTGAGGAGGTAGGCAGGGTGGTAGGGAAATACCTAAACACTTAAGTATTTACACAGCAATTCCCGTTCCTAGCACTTCTGCTGTGATTTCTTACGATAAAATGAGGAAACCCTAAGACAGTAATAACTGCTGTTACTGCTATGTCACCTTATTTTCACAGCATCACTGAGTGCATTGCCTTGAAACAATACTCTATATAACAAAACTACTGAAACTGTTGTCTTTTTGTTTGTTTTTCTTGTTTAGTTACTGACTACTTGGCAGTCACAGGAATCTTGAAATATCCTGGAATATGGTAGAAGCAGTACTCATAGATCTGTTCGACCTACCAGCCAACTTGCTGAACAACATCCAAGGATTACTATGTACTACGCTGAAAACTGTTGAGAAATGCTCCTCCATCCCTGCTCCATTTGTATACATCATGTGTTGCCAGAGGCAGGGATGTGAAACGAGTGGTGAACAAGACTTCTTGCTTCCAGTTCTGGGTGGTTTTCAGAGTCTGAAGAAAAGACTGGAGGTGGTATATGGTGTGACAACAGCTGCTGTCTTGTACAGCATCAAACAAAGACTGGATGAAAAAGACTTGAGCATCATTAAAGTTATTCTTCCTACCCTAAGAAAAGAGGTAATGAAAGTATATGTGGACTATCTCTTTACAGCAGTCTACCAGTTTGAATTTGAGGATTTACAGGTAGCATCTGACTGTGAAAGCCTACAGATAGGTGAAACTTGGAGTGAGGAGCAAACACTTCCTATGCAGGACGTGGCACTCATTCAAAGTGACATTCGGATGTACTTGGAAAGCCTGCCGAGCCTGAAAGGGGAGCTCACCATCCTCAGATCTTTCTTGATCCCAGGTAAAGGTAATCCCAGCAAAGATTTTACAGACAATGTTCCCAGGCATAAGGTTTCAAGGTACTGCAAAATGAGTAAGATTTAAAGGCAGCAAATAACTCTGTATGGTGTTGAAGTAGTGCATCAAGTCTATGATGGTGGGAAGTATCAAGAGAGATACACCAAAAGACTGGCAGGTGTGTTCCAGGCCTGGGGCATGATCAGAGGAAAGAGAGGGCCTGGTTTATTGAGAGCATTACTGCAGACAGTAAAATCCTCTGCCTTGTGCACAGGAATTACATACGTTGAGATGTACCATAATTTTCTGAAAAGGCAGGACAAGAGTTTCTCCTGGTCTGCAGCCTCAGGCATGCCTGGTTATCCAGACTGATGTCTCAGTGTCCCTGGCATGGCATGACCACGTTTACTGCAGCACGTCTCTCAAGTGGTGTGTTTATGGAGTCTTATGACTTAGAGGATTCAGAGAAAAACCGAAAGGTTTGCTACTGCAAAAATTAGGAACTTTCTTTCTCTAAAAATATATTCAGAAATTATCTAGAACCTGAAAGGAACATGAATCTTTGCCTTCATTTTGCTTCAAGATTTTGAATGTGACTTTGAAAGAATTACACTACATAAAAGAGATTTTGAATCTCAGCTCTGATTATGTCGTTAAGTACCCAGAAATGGCACCTTGGGAGATGCCACCTTAGAGTATTTGTTTAAAAATCTACTCTTGTTTTCCTCTGTGATTTAAGCCTTCTTCTTTAGGGTTTGCATTATAACTCTGCAACAAGTCAGGTTAAATCTGTCAGGATTTGTTCAAACCTTGGCCTCAGAGGATTATGAGCAAGAAGGAAGCTTTGAATCTTTAAATTTAAATGAAACAGCTAAATAAGAGGTAAAGCAAAACTCAAATTGATTGGCTGCTTCCAGGTCTCTTCAGTATAAAGCCATGTAGTATCTGGACTGGCCTTGCATTGAAAGCAATTGTTTATTGTCTTTTTGGCCTTGACAGATGACATCTTCCTACATGGGTTCACAACAAGGACAGGTGGGATCTCATACATACCGACATTAAGCTCCTGCAATCTCTTCAGCAGTTCCAAGCGGAGAGACCCACAAGTAGTTGTTAAAGAAAATCTCCGCCGGTTAGCTAAAGCTGCAGGATTTAACCCAGAGACTTTTCACAGAGTGAAGGTATGTTATCAAACAGTGGATTTAGTAAATCAGATATATGTGTATATATGTATAAATGGCTAAAGCTGTGGGCACTATTATCTTTCTCAGCAAAAACTTGTGAGAAGCAGGACAATCAAAACATTTATTCTGGCAGTTTGTCTGTGGGACTCGCTATCCAAGCTATCAGCCATTTCACACTATATGGACAAGCAGCACTGTTTCTTTCAAGTGTAATCTAACATTAACTTACTACAGAATGGAATAATCAGATAAATTATCAGAGCAGTTTCCCTTAAAAGCAAAATGCACCATCACTTCTGGGTAGCTTTATACTAATACATCTGCATGGCACTTGAACAAGGGGCTGTCTGATTTCCACCCATAATCAATTGGTGCAGAGGAGTGTTTCATGCCAAAGAAAAATCCTTCCATTAGTCAGAGCTGAGTTGTAGTTGTTTTCCTGCTGTATCATTGTCCATGTTCTGTTTGTGTTTTGACAGGTTGACCATGCTAATGCTGTGTGTATTATGGGAAAGACAGAGCCCGACAGCTATGATGGAATCATTACAAATCAGAGAGGTGTTACGATAGCAGCTCCAGGTGCTGACTGCATACCCGTGCTTTTTGCAGATCCTGTCAGAAAAGCCTGTGGTGCTGCTCATTCTGGTAGGAATTTTAAATCCTGGAGATCAAAATAACCAGGAGACCACTGGAAAGGGTGTTTTGGACTAAGAATTACAAGTTAGTAACCTAAGGCGCACTGAGCAAGAGTTAAAAAATGCAAGAATTTTTTACCATTTTTTAACCAGGCCTGTTACTGTGTTGTAGGGTATTTCCAATAATTATTTTTTTATTACAGATTTTTTAAATATATATTGATTTGTATCTTTAATAATAAAATATTTTAGCTACTATAAATTAAAAAGGTATTTTATATTTCTGTTTTTTCAATGTCTAATTGCTCACAGGATGGAGAGGCACGTTGTTGGGAGTTTCTATGGCCACAGTAAATGCGATGGTATCTGAATATGGCTGTAACGTAAAAGATATCCTTGTGGTGCTGGGCCCATCTGTAGGACCTTGCTGCTATACTCTTCCTCATGAATCAGCAAAAGAATTCCACAGAATTGATCCTAAGTGTGTGAGACTATTTGACTCTGCAAATCCTTATATTGATATTAGAAAAGCAACACGGTAAGCCTACTGAGTGAACCACAGGCTAAGTCCACATTCATTCTCAGTGATTATTTTCATGTTGTATTATCCAGTGCTGTTATGGTGGAGCACTCACTGGGTACTCTGTACTTCATGGATCAACTAATGATACTTTGGAATGAATGATAACTGCTCAGTTTTGATGAGTTCTGACTGTTGTTTTCCTGTTGTACTGTTAGTTTACAGATTATGGACAAATATTCAAATTGTAAACGTGGGTTTACTGATTGCAGCAAAAGCACTTGTTTTAGTCTAATACTGGAAGAAAGAGAGAAGAAAAGCAAATGAAAGACCCAGTCACATTATTGGGGCAGTTTGTTCAAATGGTACTTGAGGGGCTTAACTGCCTTCAGGAATGTGAGGATGCGCAGATATAACTTTCTCATTCTTTCTTTAAGGATTCTTCTTGAGAGTGGTGGGATTCTTCCTGAGAATATCCAAGATGATTCTGTGACAGACCATAACCAAAATATCACTTTCTGCACTGCATGCCACCCTGATAAATTTTACTCTCACTTCCGTGATGGTAATAACTTCGGGACACAAATTGGCTTCATATCAATCAAAGACTGAGAGGGTATCTCTTACTCTTGAATAGTATTTAAGCAGTAAGTCTGATGCATTTTCTGGCATCCTGCCCTCCTTACAGAAGTTAGTCTTCTTTCCTTTTACAGAATAAAATAGGGACTTCACAGACCCTGAGCTTCTCCTGCTTCTTCGCTGCTGTTTTCGGGCAAGAATAACGTCTAGGCTGCGGGGCCAACAATTCTTGTGTGAGACAGGGTGCAAAGGAAGCAGTGGACAGCTCACATCAGTGGCAGAGCCCTTCTGCAAGGCCAGATGCAAACTTTAAAATTTTTGGAGCCTTCTTGACCAAATATTTTTCCAAAACCTCACTGTAATAAAATGGTGAAAGCACAGAAAACCCAATCCTCATTAGCATCTCTAGTTAAGTACAACATTCCTGATATAGGAAGAGAAGCCTGTATTGCACATTAGATCTTTGAGAACATCTAGGTTGGTAATTTCACCTGAAGGTTAGTGTTATGGTATTACGTGCCTACTACTGATCTTTCTACTTTGGATAGACTTAAAGAAAAGCTCCAAAACAGATGTTTTTTCCCCATGGTAAATAACTCGACAGTGAGAAGCAAAAAATCTCCTTCAGGGAAGACACTGAAAATATATGAACTCTCATAGTTTTGTATTTTTTGATTGCAGGCAAAGTAAGCTAAGACACTTGACACTATAACACGTACATGTTTCCTTAGGATTTTTTTCTTTAAACTATTGGTGCTCTGCTCATGTTTGCTGAGATGGACTCAACAGTAGCCACTTGCTAAATAAATATCTTAAAAGGAGAGTGAATTTAGCATCTGTTATTTTACCAACCAATAGTTTACTTCCCTGTCTTACTAAGCAAATTCTAAGTGTTCACTCTTTTCTTTAGGTTGCAAAATAAAACCCCTTCAGGCCTTACAATAGACATGATAGATTCTGACGTGTAGACAGCAAGAGATTCCTTTTAGTAAAACTGTGCTGACTGCAGCTGACAGAGTCACCAAGCACAAGTGCTGGGATAGCTGTCCACGTGCCGTGTTTTCCACTTGGAGTGCAACGCTCTTGTGCCCACTAGAGGGCAGTGCTCGCTCACGCTGCAGCGCAGCCCCTGGTGCGTTGGACTCGCGGATTTTCAAATCACGCGTTCTGCAAAGCGCTGTACCGTACACGCTGCCACTTTGGCTTATGCAATCATCTGCCAAGTTATTTTGGTATCTCTGCTTTATCTGATTGTCATTTTGTTGGGCTCTGGTTCAGAGCTGACCAAATTAGAATGTTCATTGCCCTCTGAAAGAACAGACTTTAAAAAAATCTTTCTTTTACCTGTGAATGGCATTGTTCAGAGAAGAGTGTGTTACCTGTGACTCAGCGTTCAGCAGAAAAATACTTCTTCCAACTCTCCTACTTATGTTGTGGCCTGTGGTACTTGACAATAAAAACTTGTATTTTCAATTACCTTTAAAAAAACCTCTTTGTTATCTTCATCATCCTCAGTTTCTTTTGGAACTTTGCTGTGGTGGTGTTCACAGATGGGTTCAAACTTGAAGTTCATGTTCCAACAGAGGACAACACTTATGCTACTCAAATTAATGCTGTCAAGCAATGTTACTGGTGATTGTGTGAATAGTATATACTTATAAGAAAGTGTATGTATTTGATTTATCCTAAATACAGGATGCTATAATTACGTGGACACTGACAGGCTTATCTTGCTACATTAGGTTAAAAAGTACTCAGCATGCTACTTTCCCCTTTAGGTTCTGTTGCTTTGTCTAAGTGTAATCGCCTCTGTGGGTACTGATTCAGCCAGCAGTTGAGTGAGTAAGGTGTCTTTCCTTCTGCTGTTTCTGCTCTGGGGGCAGTAGCACCAAGTAGTCTTCAATCTGCACCTGAAGCTCAGCCAAAGTTTGCCTGTCAGTGCCCTTCACTTAACCCTCTTCCCCCGTGGATTAAGAGCATGCTGTCAAGAGCAGCTGAGTTATTCAGTCTTGCAAGGTGCTGCCTGACAACTGAAGCATCACAGATGTGCACGTGGCTGCTGTTAGCTTATCTCACCTCAAAAATGGTATTAAACTATTGCATTTCACTCCTCAGTAAGTAGAAAGATGTAACCATACTACTTATCAGAGTTCAAGTGCTCAACGGTATATTAAGTCACAGTAATGTGACACTGACTGTAAGTCCTGAGCTGTTCATATCTGCTCAAGAATGAGCACAGACATTTTCTATTTAGAAAAGTAGCATTCATTATTCTGTGATTCTATGATTTACAGGTCACTGTGCAAGCCGGAGACCCTGCCAGAATAAGCAGAAACATCAAAGTCTTTACCTTCTAGAAGACAAATCATTACCACAATCAGTGTTCATTATTTCTTTTAAACTACATTACCTAGAACGTAAACCTGTAAAGACAGGAAGTAGCCCTTTGCTGAGGTGGAGAACTCCATGGAATTACAGAATTCTTCTGGTCACAAGAGACCTTTAAGACCAGCAAGTCCAACTGTTAACTCAGCCTTTAACCTAGTACTGCCAGCTCATTGCTAAATCAGGTCCATAAACACCAGGTCCACACATCACGCCTCCAGGCATGCTCATACACCACTGCTGCCCTAGGCAGCCTATTCCATTGTCCAATGATGCCTTCATTGAAGAAATCCTTCCTCATATCCAGCCTAACCTGCATAAACCTCCCCTGGCTCAACTTGCAATCGTTTCCTCTAGTCCTATTGCTTGCCACCAGGAAGAACAGGCTGTCACCCTCCTTTCAGGTAGCTGTAGAGAGCAATAAGGTCTCCCTTCACCCTTCTTTTCTCTAAGCTCGACAACCCCTGTTCTTTCAGCCACTTCTCACAGGATTTGTGCTCCAGACCCTTCACAAGCCTCATTGCCCATGACCAAGAGCAAAATAGTAGTTAATTCTCCATACATGCTAGGCTCTGTATCATAAAGAATTTCTTTCAAAAGTCCTTGCTACAAAGACAATTTAATTCTGATATTAAAAAGAACATTTAGTGGAAGGTCATGATAAAAAGGTCATGATAAAAGGATGTTGTTTCACACATCAATTTATTTACTTTCAATTCCTGTCGCTCACCAAAGGAGCCAAGTAAACGAGCCTGTTTCACCAGCTCTGGGGAAGTTCTTAAAATGTTTCATAAATTCTTCAGCTAATGACCGGATCCCATTTATTAAAATTGCACATGAATTTATAAGCTGCATCTGCCTTACTGTTATTAAAAAACATCATTAATTATAACTGTGGTTTGCCCTGAGGTGAGCACGATACATGGTCACAATGAACATTGGTTTTGATAGCTATTCCTGTGCAACTAATTCTTGTTGTTGTGGTAGATTCTGAATAAGGGTCTCTTCATTTACATTTATATGGTGGACTGGAGTGTACCAAATCATGACTGAGGAAGGCTTTAGTCACTATACCAGTAAACCAGGGCAGCTCTAACACGCTGTGCTGGCTCCTGTGCCTGGGGAAGCAGTGTGCAGCTGCAGGGGCATAGATCAAAGCCAGAGAGAATGAGTGAAATGTTTATCCACATATGGACCTGGGCCTTCAGTAAAGCATTTGTGCATATCCTGACTCACAGAAAACATACCATTCCTCCCAGTTAAAGCATTCAGTTGCAGGAAGGTGTCTCCTTTCCCAAGCAGTAACATAGTTTGCAAAGTGGTGGTCTGCCTTCCGTCACATTTTCCTCATGCTTATCTCTTGAGAATTGCTCTCTTTCTGTCCAGTGCTGCTTGCAAGTGCCCTGCAAGGCTTGTGCATCCAGTTGCAGGCTGTTGGAGGGAGCAGCTGCCATTCTGCGCAGAGTAGTGGCAGTGTGGCTTTGCTTTGTGTGCAAATGCCTTTATTTTTCCTTTTAGCAGCGATGTGAAACTTCTTTCCTCAGCACAGGGTCTTTGTCAGTATCCTCTAACCCATGCCCACTTCACAGGTTTCTGTAGGAGATCTCAACTGCGAGCCTGCATGGCAAAGAAGTCAACATTCTAAGATTTCTTTGCTGCTGTCCTCATTTGCACTCCGTGCTCAATTTGCTGCTGGGTGATGCGAAGAGGGAGATGAGCCACGCTCATTTGTCCCGAGGCTCGGAGGGTGCGTGTGTACGCTTGGCGTACGCTTGCCTTGATGTCATATATGCGAGGCTTTTGTTCTCTGAGCACTGAAGTCCTCCCTGAACTCCAGCCTCTTGTGCAACAGTGCAGTGATGAGAGCAGTAAATCCTATATGTGACAAAGGAAATAACGCACTGACCTGCTGAGGGATTTACATACCCTGGAAGACTGACAGCCAGCTCAGCCTGTAAGGCTGGCTTGTTCTACTTTCTGTTTCCAGCAGATACTATCCAGTGTTTACGGATGAATGATTCAGATAAAACTGCATGTGGATTTAAGCACAGTCCTAATCCGGTACAGTCTTATATCCAGGATGTTACTAATTGTTACCCAGTGTCAAACCTTTTTATAAGACTAAGAGATTTTGCTGCTCTGCTTCCTTTAAATACACAGTGCCTGTGGCTGTGCTGCTGAAGAGTGTGATTCTGTATTTCCCAAAGGCATGTAGAAAAATAGGAAGCTGGCTCTTTTAAGTGATCCCTCTGATCTTTCATTAGTAAGCATTTAATTTCCAGTAGCATCTCACATTACAAATACTTGGATGGTTCTCTTTGTCTGTGAGCTCTCAGGGGTCAAAGGAGGCCCACAGAAGAATTTCGGGAGTGTGGTCCCCAGAGGACAGCAGGGCTGAGGTCTCTCTCTTCCCGTGGCATCGTGTCTCCAGGGCAACCTGAATTCTGACAGTCATGGGAGCAAGGACACGGCATGGATTTCCATTTGGTTCCTGCAACAGAAAAGAGATTGGAGGAAAAAATCAATATGTGACTAAACTATGGGAGTTCATTTCACAGTTAATGTTATTGAAGGGATCATTTCCTCTCTTCTTGTGCAAATGTGATTCACAGCTACTAACTACTCTCCTTGTTTTTCCCTGTTGCCTCTTCTACACATAGCAAAGGCCTCAACATCTGAAGCAAGTTACAACATAAAAATTTGGCATGTTCATACTGGGAGGCTGAAATCTAGGTTTACATTTCAAGATGTACAGTTTCAGGTTTTTTCCTGAAATGCAACGTTTTTAAGCAGTGATTTGTTTTTCTGTCTGGATCTTTCCATTCAAAGTTGGTTTTACCTATGGCAACTATAGAAAGCCCTACCTATCCAAATAAATATCTTTGCATTTTTCTTTAAGACACTGAGCTGTATTTGAAAGGAATATTCAAATCAATGTTGCTGCTAAAGGAAAACATTCTGTTCTGCTTTGATTTTCTTTGTTTGAAAGCTGTGAGCTTGATTTTCCTGCACAGGAATGAACCATGAAAATCTCCGTTGTGAAAACAAAGTCATCACAGGTGGCTCAAACAATTCAGGTTGGTTGTGTAAAATCAGTAACAGATAAAAAATGGTTATGCATACAATCTTATTCTCTCTGTTTCCTTCTTTAGAACATCTCCATAAAAAGCTACGAGTACAGGAAAGGTGAGCAGAGGCAAAAGCCTGTTACAGAGGCTCCTTTAGGCTCGCGGATGCTTGCTGCTATATTTGATGCTTAGATCTTCCTCCGTTTCCTCAATTACCCTGCAACTTCGATCTTCAAGTTCCCTTAGCACTGAAACATCTGAGCTCATGTAACTGCCTGCTAGTGGTGGCAGAAACACAGATGTAGACTTGATAGTGATTTTTACATCGCAGCATTTATTCAGCCTAGCTGGCATAAATGACGTTATGATAAAAATACTATGCAACAGCAGTGGGAGGTTTTGAGAAAAATCTCCTGAGCATCCCTGCATCTACTCAAGATTTTAGGGGTTGCAATCCAGTAGCAACAGTTTCGGTTTTAGAGTTTTGTCCAGTGTACTATTATATTTCTGTAATGTGCTTTAAAAATGCCCTTGTAAGAAAAGTCTGCTTGCATATACATTGGCCAGGGCATGCAAATTTCATCTGCCTTCTCTTCATTGGTTTCTCTTACTATTTAGTATAAAAATCTTCTGTGACAAAGTAAAGGTGCTACAAAATGGGGAAAACAGTCATGTTCTTTAAGAAAGAGTAGAATTCAGACTAAGCTAATGTCTAGTTTCAACATCTTCATTTGACACATTTCAATCTGTCTTTTGAAACAGCTCCTCATTTCCTGTTCTGAATCTGTAATAAACCACTTAAAACTGAGGAAGTTCCATTGCAAATTTAAACAAACGCTGAAACCTCAATTCATGCTGAAGAGAAAGAGTCTGTCTTCTCCAGAGCTCATCTTACTATTTATGTCTATCTATCTGCACGAGCCAGTCCTCTTATTTCTTCAGTAAATATTTCCCTAATAGACTGTAGGTTGTTACGTTTCCTTTGGTAAACGTTTAGCTAAGTTTTACATGTGATAGTTAGCTCCATTAGTCTTTCCTAAGCAAGCTGCTATTTCTCTAAACTCTGCCCTATTAATGCCAATTAGGTGATAATAAGTTTTCACTGACCACGTCTTTTAGAAGAAGAGTGACATTTGAGCCTTGTAGAGTGGCCGTTTTTTCTTGTAGGCTTGCAGAATTGTGGTTCTTGGTACAAAAAGGTATTGAAGCAGTCTTAATTTAATAACCTCTATTCACTCTTTTTCAAAAAAGTCTATTGCACTTCAGTTAGGATTTATTTTAGAAATCCTATCTGTAATTAATAATCCATCATATTGTTCCAGAAGCAACCTTCAGGAAGGAGGCTCAGCTCAGAATGTGAAAAATAGTTGGTATTTTTGAGGCTGACTCAGGATTTGTGGTAAGAAAACATTTTATCTGGAGCAAAGCTTTTTAAAAACCTAATGTTGGAAAGCTGACATAAGGGAACTAAAATACAGAAATAATTGTATAGTTTTTGAAGAGTGGGTGAGAATTTAACAATGCGTGAAAATGAGAAGTCATCTGTTGAATTATATTCAGATCAGGAGTGGATTCCTTTTCATGTACTGATTTATCCCCAGTAAACTGGGCTGAAACTGTAAGAAAAGGGTGAGGGGTTTTTGCCTGCTGTAATAAATTATATCAGAAAAAGAGGGATGCAGCATCATTCTTTTTAGCAAGTGAGTTCAAGAGCTCTCAGGCTAGCGATGAACAACTTTCTACCAAGCAAATATCTGAGACTGAAAAACCAGCCAGTCATTCTTTGGCTCTGTAACAGCCTTAGAGGCTCTTATAAGCAAATAGAAGCAGTGAACAGAAATCTCCTTTGGGAAGCAGTTAGCCTGAAACAGATATCCATGGTGAGACACTGTTGGACAGAAGAGGCAGAAAAAGGCAGAGTCATGATGATGGAGATATTTCTACACCTGCTCATTAAACATTTAGTCCAAGAAGAGCTTATCCATGTGAAAATGTGGCCCCTTACCACGTTGTCCAAGCAGAGAGGAGAGCTGCCAAGCATCTTTTCACGTGTAGTTATTTGCACAATTGCTACAGCTATCAAGGCTTCTCTGTGTGGTCAGAATTTTTCCCCAGAACCTGAAAATGTTGGACTGTTGAATGCTTATGGATATGTCCCAGTTCTCCTTCTCTCTCTTCATTCCCAATTTAAACACTGCTATAGGCATATCACACACTATGCAAGTGCTGGACAGACCACAGCTATGATGTAGGAGGCAGATAATGACCACTGCATATAATGTCCATGTGCAAGACTCTGGGACCTCTCTGAGCCCTGAATAACTGCAATGATGGGCAAATCTGCCCTCGTCCTCTGCAGCTGTATTTCTGAACTGAGACTATAGAAGAGAGCTGCTTTTTGAAATTTCACTTGGCTTGGCTAACAGCCCAATTGTGTAGACTTGGAAGATTTTCTATCATAATATTTCTCTGAAGCTAACTGTGAGAATAAATGGCATGAGCTATGTTTGGCTCAAGAGCTGAGAGTTTAAAATTTTTGAAAAAACTTTTCTTGTTTGTTATGGAGCTAATCCCAAACTTTTGCGTCGAAGTATGGGCTCCCTGCTGGTATGGGGCCCTGTCAGAATGTATTGCCTAAAAGGGAGAAGTGCCCTCCTGTGTGAATACTTGCCATTAATAGTTCTGTTTTCAACTGCATTAATTACTATGTCAGAAGTAATTTCAGTGTGGACATGGCAACACTAAGAGATGGGATAGGGATGCTAAATATGACAAAACTGCTGCTTGCTTATATGGTGGACACTTAAGACTCTGGTCAAGGCCACAGTGCTGAAAACAGNCTGAACACAGTACTCAAGATGAGGCCTCACCAGGGCAGAGTAGATGCTGAGGAGGAGTGAACCTGTTGTCTTGGTTTCTAGAAACACATGGAACAGGTCAAAACAGATATTTTTGCAGTATTTACTGTATGTTTTGCTCCAATCTACCCAATGGGAACTTACTGAACAAGCTGTAACACTACTTCTTTCTGAGAAATAGAAATCTCTGGTATCCTTGATTCTACCTAGCTCTTGGGGAGCTCAGACATTGGTATTAGTAGATCCTTCAGGATTTAGAATGTCCTATCCTATTACCACACTTCTCATAGGAAAGCACCAAGGAGAACCTTTGAATCTCAGAATTCACAGTGGTTTTATTCTTTGTGCACAATGCCGCTGACAGAGACAGTAATGCCCTTAGCATAGTTCACAAGATGGGCAACTCTGCAGACATAGCACAAAGATCTGAAGGGATTCTCTGCTATATATGTAAAATCTATTGAGGAGGTTTGTAGGGTTTGCCAAAGCACTATCTCAGAACTTCAGAGCTGTGAGATGTATGCCAGATCCTCTCAAGCTGAGGGAGGAAAGGGGCAGACTTCTAGGACACACTCAAAGAATGCAATTCCCATGGTTTTGCCTAAGATACATTTGAATGGTGGCTGCAGCTGAGTTTGAATCCATCGTAGAGCATCCCCAAAGCACTGAAACTACAGTGAAAACCCAGCCCCTTCTTATGGTGCATGGACACAGAGTTGTTTTAGGAGCTGTGCTGCAAGAGCTTGTGACACTTACATCTCTCAAAAGTTGTAAGGGTCTGTCCTTGAACACTGTGGTGCCCTTTCACACTTTTAGACCAGCTCCAGCTGCTGTTAGAAGGCCCACTGAGCAAAGTGCATACTTTTCTTTAAGAAGTAGGAATGTCAGGATACGTTATGTTCTAGCAAAAAGCACACTATAAAAAACCCCTCTGTAAGCAGTCAAAACTTCCAGACATAGATAAGGCTGGAAGATTTCAAGAAAAATCACTCTTGTTGCAATAATGGAGTAATTACATTCTGAGACACCATTTTCACAATCATTTGGTTTAATTAACAAACCAAACCCCAACTTTCACCATTTTGTTCTCAGATTCTCTCTGGGTATGCAGTTTCTACAGACCATCTCAGAAAATTCTGGATTGTTTTCTGCTTCCTGCCTTATCTACTGTGGGAAGGATGCTTTTGTTCTTATTTGTTAAATGAGCAGAGGGAACAATCTGAAATTGCTGTCATGTATTTTCTTGTGTTTGCAGATTGCAGTTTTCATAGGTGTGTTTTGAGCTGGAGAGTATTTAAGATTTTCAACTCACATGCCAAGCAAATGTTTTGTGGAGGTCGTTGTGTTTTAAATTTACAGACCAACTGTGATTGATCATATTAGACTTTTGACTGGGGAAGTGTCAGTTACTTTCCCCTGTGTGCAAGTGGCTTGGAAACTGAAAGTGCAGTTATAGACGTGAGTTCAAAATCCTCTTGACAGGAGAGTAAGTGTAAATAGAAAAAGAACAAAATCTCATGAAAACAGGAGTAAAAAGTAAAGACAGTGCCAAGGACAGTGTGTTTAGACATTTAAGTGAATAATCCCAGATAATTTGAAGGGAAAATTCACTTTGTTTATAGAGATTATAACGCCCCCCATAAAACCATGAGGATGGAGTACTGTTAGCCAAAAGCCTAACAGTGACCTGAGGACCTCAGAGAAGGGCAGTGCTGTGCCTTGCTCCTGTATGGGTTTGCAAAAAGCACAAAGACTGAAGGATGCAAACGACCATTTCCTTTCTCCCTTCGTGCAGATCTCCATCTTAATGCACAGTGAGGAAGACAGCATTATTAGCACATTTGAACCCAAAAAAGTTGGGGATAAGATATACTCTGGTCAAACTTGGAGAGCATACACTATCATAATGTACCCAAACTTGCCCAGTACTCCCTCCTTGTACAGGAAACACAGAGACTCACTGACTGAAAATTGGAGTTCATCACTTCCTGTGGGAAGCTTAATTAGACTGATGGCTGGGAAAGACTTCTAAAAGGATGAGAGGAAAGGAAGCTGCAAAGTGAAATGTGGATTAAAGGATTGAAGCCACCCTCTGGATACTATCCTCCTGAGTTGGCTAGTGACCTACAGTGGAAGGAAAAGACTTGGACACTTGCAAAATAAGATAGCTTTTAAACATTCTTTTCTGTCCTCAGAGTTCTATCCAGGAGAATTCACAGAGTGAGATTCTGATGAAAGCTTCCCCTAATTTATCAGATTTACTGTAGGACTGCTGCACTGGAACTACTTTGGAAATTGCTTCATACTGTTAATGTAATGAAAGAACCTTCTTTTCTTCCTATACACCGCATGTTCAGATCAATATTTGGCTTCTAATTCAATGTTCTTCTTTGTCTGAGAGTAAAGTACTCTGATATTTCTTCCATTTTCATTTTACAGCATTCTCAGCATTTTATCTCTTAAGACAAATCAGACCAATTAGTCCTTCAGTGTCCCTGTATGTGCTTGTTTTCACATTTTGGCCTGTAGAACTGACAGCCACACTATTTTATTCACAGTTCAGCTCTTCCAGTGTTTTTGATTTTTTTCTTGCCAGAAACTCTACCGCGTCACTCTGCTATATTATCTCTGCATTTTCAAAGCCCTCATTTTTTTCCCAGCAAATAATCACAAAGAAATCTCCCGTAGCCTCTCTCTTATTTCTTTCCCTAATGATGTGCATGGCAGGCTTCATTCTCCATTATCTGGTCTTACTATTTTTTTCAGCACATCTGCACTAAACTGTGGTGATACTGGTTTTCACTGGGGATGCTGATGGCACAATTCAATGGGTCTGTGAGCTTCATCTGCAAAACCTGTAGTTTCATCAGTCTGTAGGGGATTGTCTTCAAGAGGCCCAGCTCTACTCCAGAGTTTCTTATTAGAAGTAATTAATCCTGAATGAAAACAACCATGAGTACTGTTGTGGAAGAATATGGTGGTGAGATCAGTATGTAGAAGTCTCACATGGGGAATATTTTGAGAGGAAATTTGGCAGAAAATGTGAAAAATAGTAATGAAGTTGCAGGTCTCCAGTATTTTGGAAGAATTAGTTTTTCCCTTGAGAATATGCAGATAAGTCCAGAAAGAAAGATGCTTGGAATTTTAAGGAAATCATGAAACATACAGATTTCTCTGCTCTTTGAATAGAGGTGCCAAGTCATTTTAATTCATATGCTTCCATCTATATTTCTATAACTTATTTACATGCATAGGCACACTTTTTCAGCTGTGCATCTGTGTTTAAAAATGCACACAAGAGCCACGTACAACTCCAAGCTTGTTTTTCTTTATATATGTATATATCAGGCAAGACAGATAAACAGCAATAATATTGCTCCTGCTTGCTCATTCTTGGATGTCTCATTTACATGTTTATGCAGCTTCTATTTTCTTTTTAAAATAAAACCCCATGGAACGATCTGCCTTGGCTTTCACAAGAGCACAAGTTACTGAACTTCTAAATATTTCATTAATCTTATGGACTTCCTTGTTGCAGTTCTGGACTTTCAGGAGTGTGAGGATATGCTATCATTCATTTGCCTTCAGCAGAGGCACAATGGCTCCAGAATGAACTTTTAATTATGGTCAGCATTTATGTCAGCAATGTCCATAACAAAAGAAAAATTGATTGCAAACCAGCTTTTACAGAGCTGACCTACTGTACTATCCTACTGTTACATAACAGAAACAGGAATAAAATAGGATGAGGTTTGCATTGTTTTTAATTTTCTTTAAAACAAGTGGATGACAATACTGCTCTAAGAATAAAGGGAATGGAACTAATCAAAACAAGCTGTAGCCTAAAACCTGAGTCCCTTCATGCTACTCGTTACACAGCCACAGCCTTGCGTTGGTGACCTGTCTGATCTTTCTATCTGCACTGCGATCAGTTGTGCTGTGCTTTATATAGACTGAAAGACCTCAAGGAACGAGTTATGTCCTGGATTGTGGGACAGCTATGCCTCCAACAAGCAAAGCACATGCTCGTACCAACCTCAGATTATATCAAGAGGTGTAAATCCAGCTCAGTATCAAAGGAAGGACAAACTCCAATTAGGAAAGAAATTAGTGGCCTAGAGTAAATCTTTCCACTTCAGCACTAGTGCTGGCTGTAAATTTTCTGATGGAGAAATCCCAACATCTGGGCATGCAATACTTAACCAGAAACATCCTGAGGTTCACTGAGTTTTCAAAGATTATTGTTTCCTGACCAGGGAACCGAGGATGGGATTTACTCCTGATTTTATAGCCCTCCCTAAGTAAGGATTATGGAGAAAGATAGGGCCAGACTAACACTGAATGAGAGGATCACATGCTGCACAGTGAAGGAACAAGGAACAGCAGTTAACAGTTATATTAAAGGACGCTCCAATTATATGTAAGGATTTTTATTTTCTTCCCAGAGAGGCAATTACATCTCTAGCCATGGATATTTCAAAACTCAGCTGGACAAAGACCTTGGCAACTTGATTTAACTGGGAAGTTAGTTGTGCTCTGAGTGGGGCCTTGAAGCATCAGACCAGTCTAAGCCATTCTATGCCTCCTTGACTTCAGACATATGAAATATTGATATTTCCATCCAATTTAGCCAATCAAGACTCCTTTATAGTCAGCAGAGAAAAGCTGGGTGCTACTCACTTTCATCCTAAGCTACGGTCGGACAGTTTGCGCATAGAAGAGTCTGTTCTTGCCGTTGGCTACCAAAGGCATCTAAGCCACCTGATTCAGGTGGGGATCTACATGGCACGCAACTGCATTGGATAAGATGGCTAGCACCCATTTCACCTCCTGAAAAGATATTTTGGCGATAAGGATCCAGAACTCACATACTGTGAGGCCTAAGAGGAGCTCAGCGTTCACCAAGGCAAAGAGAGTAACAGGCACTTCTTGTCAGCACCGAGGAGCAAAGCCATTAAGATCCTTACTTTATAGGAGGTTCTGGCGTGAGTCCCACAACTGTACACACAGCTTTAATTAAGATGTGGTGTTTATTAGCATCTCTGTGAGCCAGAACAGATGTTGTGCTGTGCTTAAAAGCTCTTCCAAGATAGCGTGAGAGACAGTAAGAAATAAGATTGTCTCAAACAGCCAGGGTCCTTTAAACAAATGTTTGCCTTTCTGCAAGGTATCCTGTTTTATCGTGTGTGTTTAGTGTCTACAGCTAGCTTCCTCTTTTGTTCCTAACCACAAGAGTTGTCACTGCAGCTGCTTAAATACTCAAGTGAAGACAAATTCATGTCATAATTTCACCCAACCACCAGAGACTCTCAGATGACTCTCCTCACATCCACGACTCATTTTAACGATCTCCTGGAAAATGGCACAGCACCTGTGTGGAGATCAGGTGGTGTACTCTGCCATCCCACATTTGAAACCACCGCTGGACTTCGCTGGAACCCCAAGTAGTGGTCCTTCTGTGTCCCTTCCCTTCTTTCACTTCTTCTCTTTTCTCTTCCTTTTTCTCTTTACTGTTCTACTCGCTTTGATGCTGAATACGTTTTTACAGTCTTATTGCTTGTTGCTCAATAAATCATTTGCATTTTCAATTGTTGTTGTGACTCCACCTCTAATTTTGTCCTTGGAAATCCTGAACCTGAGTTGCAATTTGGAGTGAGCCCAGGGGTCACATTTCCCAGTTGTGACAAGTGAATGGTCAATTCAGTGACCTGGAAATGAATGGTATTTCTATGCTCAAATGTATCTTGCCACAAGGAGGTCTTGATTTCTGAGTGCAGCCTTTTTGGCTCTTCCACCTCAGCCATCCAACAGTGCTACTAAAAGTAATGATGAAACCACTTCTCTCAGGGTGCTTAAAAACATTAGTGACTACAAAATAGCACTTCTAAGTGCTGAAGAACACCTCTTTAGGCCAGTAAATGTACTGCCTTTCTCTTAGGTGAAGTTAACCTGCCCAAATGCTAGAACAAGGAAGGAATAGCGAGAAAAATTTTGACAGTTATTTGAGTGGGGGTGAATGCCAGACTATGCATTTCTCAAAATGGATGGGCTGAGACCTCCATAAGAGGCCAAGACACCAGGCTGTGCCAGGCTTTGTGTCCTTTGCTCCCTGTATGCACCTGCCTCCCTGCCTGCACCAAAGACCATACACCTTACCTTANGTGTCCCTGCCCATGGTGGGGGTGTTGGAACTGGATGATCAGGTGAACCCTTCCAACCCTGAGTAATTCTGATTCCATAACCTCTCCAGTGAGGTGATCCTGCTGTGTCAGAGGGATTGGACTAGATGATCTCTCAGGATCCCTTCCAATCCCTAATGATTCTACGATTCTATCTTGACAGCCTCTGTGTTGGTGGGACCAGCACAGCTGTGTTTGAAAAGCTTGAGGTCTGTAACCATCTGCTGCTGAGTCCCAGCTACCCCATCTCACCCTGTCAGCAGGACTTCTTGGGGTACATCTGCCCCAGGATGTGGGTTGGGGGGGTCTCACAGAGCACAGGTAACCTCACCATGCAATCACAAAAGAACATACACCAATATCTTGGGAAACCTGACAAAATAATGAGGAATTTGGCTGCCTCTGCCTGGAGTAGAAAGTAGTAGAGTCTGCACTAAAAGAGAGAACATATGGTTCTATTAGTAAGAACAGAAATTAGTCCATTGGATCTGAAGCAGAGAAACGTTAAACATGTAAAACTAGAGGAGCACTTGTTTTGAAGACAAATCAGCTGCACAAACAAATAGGCTTTGCTTTCCAGGTCCTCCTACAAGTCCCAGAATAGTTGGTGAGGTTTGCAGTTACACACCACTCGGTTGCTGAGCATGTTTTCCTCTCTTTTGTGGTGGGGAAAAAACCATAATAGTCCTTCTCAGCAGCAAAAGAACCAAGAAACTCTCTGCATTTCATGTGGGGAAAATCAGGAGGGGAATATATGCAGGTATGGCTGGTTTCACAGCTACATGCTTCTTCATCTCAGGATAAAGAGGGGTTTTGTCAATGGCCTGGTGTGCCCGTATTGACATTTTCTCTGCGGGCTTTGTGAGGGTGTCTGGCACTTGCCCACAGCCCCACTCTGTTGTGGAAAGCCAGGCATGCGTGAGCTGATGGCTGGAGACAAGCGAGGGAAAAAGGGGGGACCTCAGTGAAGATGAGTCAGTTTGAGACAAGGAACACTGTGTCTTTTGTGGAGCAGTGTTAGGAGGGAGCAGAACGCAAAAATGATGGTGGCATGGCATGCCCAGGGTCACCCCCTCACCACCACCCCCACCTCACTCCCCAGACCTGCAGACGCACAGCGAGACCATGAAGCAGTGAAATGAAAGCGCTGTGGTGAAATGCAACTCCAGTGCAGTTGTGGAGCACAAGTCCTGGGGAGGAAGGAGGAAGGGAGGGATCATGCTGTTGCTGCTATGGAAACCAAATCCTCCCCATCAGAGGGAGATGTGCCAAAGTCCTGGGCAGTCTGGCTGCTGCTCACATTGCGAGCCAATTCACCGCCGCCTCCCACCCTGTTTCCCCCAGCCCTCCCACCTCCTAAGACCTCCTTAATGGTTTCAACGTCTGTGTGCAGAAGTGAAGGGTTATGAATTTGCAGCAGTTCCACCAGCCTTCCTGGCAGCATGTGTTTGGGTCTTTGAGAAATGCCAGAGGCTTTCTAGTTATTATTTGCTGTTTCAAGAATCTGCAGGGATTTTTTGCTTTTTGCTGAATGATATTGAGGGGAAAAAAGGGGTGGAGGGAAGTTGGAAGGATCACCTATGTCTCTTTCTGAGGCTTTTCTCGCTGCTGAGCTTGGATGAGGATGGAGATACTGACTGAAGAATTAATTTTGGAGCAGGGCTCCTGGATGCAAGTAATCTAGCAGAGGAAAACAGGCTTCCTGCCCCCGTTATTTCCGCTGCATCGTGTCTGAAGGAATGAGGGCTTCATGCTGCTGGCGGAAGCAAGGGGGAGGGAGGACAGAGGAAGAGAAAGGAAAAGGGTGATAAGGGCTGAGCAGGCCTCTCATTAACTTCTCTTGGTCTGTGCCTGTGGGGTGTGAAAAACGATTTTCTCCAAGCCCTGGATATGGAAATAGCTTGTTTTGTTTTGTTTTTGAAATAGCACTCGTGACCATTTCAGTGTGCACGCTCATGGCACTTTTCTATTCATCCGATTTTTTACGCCCGAGGCAGGTTGCTCTGTGTGCTACTGCAGGTAGGAAGAGCTGGTAGCCATATATTTACTGCATTATCCTTATACATGCCCTATATTTCAGAGACATTTCTTCAACGAGCTAATCTGCAAATACAAGTGAAGCAAAGAACATGGCATGAGACAGCAAAGTTATTATGCCAGCAGCATATGATGTTACGAGAAACTAGGAAAACACATCAGGGAGGTATGTCTGCCTTATTTTTTTTATTATTCCCTTTGTGTCCATAATTAGCTGTTCTTGAAAAGCCTGAGTACAACTGTTCTGCTAGTCTGACACAGTTCCCTCTGCGAGAAATAGTCCCACTAAACTAAATAGCAGTAGTCATGGGTATATTGTTCTGAGTTGCCATCAAACGCTTACATTAGTGCACAGGTAGACAGGGCTTCTGCATTGGTGTAGCTCTTTGGGTATCAGCAGAGATAACCCATGTATGTCCTTGTGAATGACAGCATCAGCCCTGTTTCCTGCTGCTGAAAGTTTCTGGGGTCACACTGGTAGGCCTGCAATATATATTTAAGGCTTCAACATATTTGAATCATGGCTAAAAGGAAAACAAAAAGCATCTGCAGACAGGAGGAGTCCCCAGAGAGGGGCTGGAGCTGAAAGGAATTTCACTGCTCTAATGATCAGCATCTTCTGCAAAGACAGGAGCTGGAAGAATGTGAAGCATTTGTTGTATCTGCATCATTCTGTCACAAAAGATTCACTCTGTTAGGAGCCCGGTTTGGTTACAGCAAAACTCTTGCCTGCCTTACTTCAGTGATTCTTAGCAGCAAGTCAGGAGGAGGTGGGTGCTGGACTAGCTAATTCAGCAATTGCAGAGTACCTGTTCTTAGCTTCTTGAGATTTTATTCTGCATTAAAAATAAGAAGCTGTTGTTTGTTCCAGGATTACTGAACAGACTCTGTTCAGTATCTAGAGAGGGCTGACAATTACCCTCCCTCAGTCCTCCCTGGAGCTATTTTCTTTGCTGGCAGGGAGGAAATTGTTCATGTTTCATTTGCGCTACCGTTGTTCCAGCTGCCAGAGCAGGAATGTTTGTCCTCCAGCCTGCATTGGTGGCAGCGGCTTCGCTTCAGAGCTGCCATCTGTTAGCGTTATTCCTATTATTGTCTGTGTGATCGCAGCACCTGGACTGATGTCCCTCTGTGCCAGGCACTGTTCCAATGGCAGAGGGGCCACAGTGGAGAGAGGTAAGGGACATGAGAGGCTGGAGAGAGGGATCTGTCTGATCTCTGTGCAAACTGGGACCAGGGCCTTGAACTGCATCCTCCAGTCCTTGGCATCTCTTAATCTCTTACTGATGTATCTTCTTAAATATCCACTGTAAATACCAGCTGCAGCACAACACAAGGGTTTGCTAGTCTCCAGTTTACAAAAGAAGGCTTCTTATAAACATTCTAGTCAGAATCCTTGAATCATCTGAGAAGATTAAAAAAAAAAAAGTAAATAAATTTTCATTCAATGTCATCCAGTTCTTAGCTGACTGAGAACCTCTGTAGCCTGGGGTCCTCTTTGTTCCAGGAGGGATCTTTGTTTCACAGAGTGTCTCGATGAACCCTTTCAGGCTTTGGATGCTCCAGTCTCAGCTTGGACCCCTGACTCCTGAGCCCCTGTTATAAGAAGTGAAATTCAATGCAGCCCTGACCAGCCCTTGACACCTTACGGGACTGTGCTCGGGCACATCCTCTTAGCCCGGACACGCCGAAACCCCTGTCTGGAGATAACACTCGGCATTTCATACCTCAGCACTTCCCAGTTCCCTTTGTCCGAAGCCTACGAATGGCTTCACCCCTCCAAGCCTGCAGTGCCGGAGCTGCACCACGGAGCGGCACCGTCCGCCCAGCCACGCCGGGACACTCCGGTACCGATCCCCACCTCCCCCCGGGCCAGCATCCGCATCCTCCCCGGGACGGGCACCCACATCACCCCCGAGACAGGTACCCGCACCGGTACCCGTATCCCTCCGGAGCCGGTACCCTCATCCCCGCCAAGGACCAACTAGTGCTGCTCTGAGCGAGGGGCAGAGCAGCTGGGTTGGAGACATAGAATCATAGAATCATAGAATAATAAGGGATTGGAAGGGACCTCGAAAGATCATCTAGTCCAATTCCGCTGACACAGCAGGATCACCTAAACCAAGTCACACAGGAACGCGTCCAGGCGGGTCTTCAATGTCTCCAGTGAAGGAGACTCCACAACCTCCCTGGGCAGCCTGTTCCAGTGCTCCATCACACTCACCGTGAAGAAGTTCCTTCTCATATTTATGTGAAACGGGGGCAAAAAGAGCATTTCCACTAAATTAAGTCCCAACAGTCAAGGGGGGCCTGCACACCAGTCGAAAGAACACCTTGTGTTTGCATTGCCCCTTTTTGCAAAAGGTAGTAGGTTCATAACTCAAAACATTGCTGTGCTGTCCAGGGCTGCAACCAAACACGGTACCCATCACCAAGTAGTTTCATCTTTTACAGTGTTTGGACTTGGTAGGAAGTGTTTTGGTTTGGGGTGTTCTTTCTCCCTCATTTTATTTTCATTTCTACCTTGAGCTGTTCTACCTCTCAAGATGTTCTACCTCTCTGTTCTTCTACCTCTATTTCAATTCTACTTGAGATGTTCAAAAATTCAATATTAAAATTTCTTCAGCAACACTGTGTTTAGGTTTTGGATTGTTGGGTTGGGTTTTTTATGAAATGAAATTTAGCGGGAAACATTTTTTTTACTTTAAAAAAATGCAGTGTTTGCTGTTTGCCACACTGTCAGTGATATTTCCGGCAAATGGCCTTATACGTACGGATCGATGGCTAGCTGGCTTGTGTAGAGGGGCTGGGAGAGCTAGGGCTGTTTAGCTTGGAGAGGAGGAATCTGAGGGAGGGCTCTGATCAGTGCTTATAAATATCTAAAAGGCAGGTGTCAAGAGGATGGGACCACACTCTTCTGGGTGGTGTCCAGTGACAGGACAAGGTGCAGTGGGCACAAACAGAAACATAGGAAGTTCCATCTAAACCTAGAGTAAAACTTTTTCACCTTGAGGGTAACGGAGCACTGGAATAGGCTGCCCACAGATGTTGTGGAGTTCCCTTCTCTGGGAACATTCAAAACCTTCCTGGATGTTTCTGGGGGATCTGCTGTAGATGATCCTGGGTTGGACCAGATTATCTTCAGAGGTCCCTTCCAGCCCCAATATTCTGTGATTCCGTGATCTAACCGATGTTTATTTTCACTTTCTGAAAATTATGACTGTGTTTTTTGACCTGGAAACCTGCATATTTAATGACTAACTGTTATGTTTTAAAACTGATTGAATAAGTCTTAGGAAGGATACAAAAATAAATTGGAAAAAAGAAAAAATATTTCCAATCCTGTCAAACCAAAACAGGATCTGCACTTTCTATTAGTTCAGTCCCTTCCTTTTTTTGACCATGCATCATCTCAATAGTTTGACCAGCTCCTGATTTGAGCACTGTTGTGGCTGGTCGAGGTCTACCTGGAGCTGTGTAGAAAGTGTCCTAGTCCCTACATTGTGCAGACTGCAGGCCCATGTCTTCCTACCAGAGAAGACTGAGGTGATGAGAATTACTGTAGGGGTGCCCCTCCATCTCACTGTGGTCACGACGTGTGAGTGCAGCTTCAGGGTCTGTGAGTCTCCCAGATTTGCCAGTTTCTCTGTAGCTTTTGTGTTCTGATTTGGTTGGAGGAGCCACTTGCATCTCCCACTTCTCCCAGCTCAGAGCTGCAATTTCTGTCCCAGTTTCTGTGTATGTTTTGGACAATTGAGTGAGGCATGACATTTTGGAAAGCATATGTGCTCCTGCAGCCTAGCTGATGCAGTTTTAAACAAAGGACTTCAAGCACGAGGGAGGAGAACTTACCAGTTCTTTGGTAACAAAATAGTTTTAGTTTACGTACATTTGAAGAAGAGAGTTTTGCAGCTAAAAGAAGCCTGAGCAATGTGTGGTTTTGTTGCCAGGTGATACATGACACACAAATACACACCAGTAATGAATAGCTTTATCACGGAATCAATCACAGAACCACACAATCTCTTTGGTTGAAGGAGACCTTTAAGATCATCAAGTCAAAGAGTGACTTAATGTGAGTGGTTTGGAGTGAGAGCTCAGAGCGACAGCATCTGAGGAGACTCTCAAGCCCAGATTCTCCAAGTTCTATAGAGCACCATTCTGAACCCGGTAGTTCTATATAATCCATGGGGACCTTGCACGAGGATTAACTGCAAAGTTTTAATTGCTTTTGCTGTTTCAGCAAGTTGAAAGTGGACTGTGCCGGTGTGATTCCACCTGTCACAAGCTGGATGGGCACGCCACGGGCACATATGGGAGTGCGTAACTGCACATCCCTGCTGTATAATAACGGACATTGCTTTCTCTAGTTCATGCATTATAAGACAAAAACCCAAACAAAAAGCAAATAGACCATGGCCTGCTTTCCCTTCCCTCTACAGACCAGAATAAATCTCTTGTAGGTCTGACCTTCTTCCCTCAAAGGCCCTTGTCCCAAGACTGGTGGCAGGACAAACAAGGCTTTTCTAAAGAAAAGCAGAGAGTACTTCTGCCAGCTCCATCCTTTCACTGGCTTTGAATTCAGAAGAGCTGCTCCCCAAGAACTGTACTGCCAAACCTAAATGATCGGTCAGACCGTGTTTGGATACTTTCCCTCTTGGTCTCAGGCGTTTTCTTTCACCGTCTTTGTAGGGCACAGGGAAGGCAGGCAGCTGCCCAGGGTAGTTGATGGCTGGACCTGCAAAATGGCCCCTTCAGCTAAGGCTGAAGATCCAGTAGCACACTCTGGCCAATGCCAAGGCTGTCGTGGTGGGGTCTGCATTTGCTTGCACTAACAGGAGAGGCAGCTTTTCTCTGCACAGCCCCACGTGCCCCATAGAGCTCTAAGAAGCAACCACCCCCTACCCTCCCCTTTCTGAGGCAGCAGACCCACCAGATCCTCACTTGTCAAAAAAAGCCAAATGAAACCTTCTCTGTCTTCTGAACAGAGATGTCCTAGTAGGGACATACTCCCTGTGATACACAACACTGTCTGAAACACCTTTCACCTCTTGACACACATGACCTGCTCTGGCTTTGTGGGTGGAAGGTAAAAGCAGAGGAAGAAAGGTCAAAAAGTCAGGTGAACAACATAGATGCAGCCCCACAACCCTTTATTTAGGAAAACAGCCCTCTTCTTTCCTGTGTAGTCTGAGCAATATGAACGCAAGAACGCTGGCCTGCGGTGATGCCGGTGTAAAAACAGCTACTGGCTGCCAAAGCTTGACTGGCACAGGGATCCCAGTGTAAGTTGGAATCAGCGTCAGCTGTGTCCACTCCTCATGCTCCAGCTCTCTGCAGGGATTGTGTGGACTCACATCCCACAACTCAGCAGCTTGCTCCTAATTACATATTTGTCCCTTCTGCCCACGTATCCTGCAACTGGCTTCCTCAAAGCTGAACATAGGAGGTGAGGGGATGACCTAGCTGGCTGGCTGAAATTACTTGGGAGAGGAGAAGCCTTTTGTGAGAACTGTGGGGTTTTTTAAGGTTTCCTTTGTATCTCTGTTTCTATCATGACTGGAGGGCCCACTTGAGGCTGTATTAGAGGTCTTGCTGACAATTCATAGACAAGTGAATGTGTTCTAGAGAACCCTCCCAGGCAGTAATCACAAGTGATACAAATTTATGAGACTATAGACTGGAGGTCTAATGAAGCACACATTTTGACAGGGGATTTATGTAAAAGTAGTAAACCTGAGTTTACTACTGTGTTTTCTATACAGTCATTGCTTCTTTCACGTGACATAACTGAGAAGGCAGTTTGAGAGGCAAGGAGGAGTTCATTTTTAATGCTGTAGTCAGACTCATCAGTTAATAGTAAAAATGGATTTTCTGTCTTCTCAAGTTTCCAGGTTAGGATTTGGTACCTTCTCAAAAGTCTGGTGCAAGTCATTGGAGTGACCCAAGACTGCAAAATCATGGGACATTTTGGATTGAAAGTGACCTCACCAAGTTGTCTAGTCCAACACACTGCTTAAAGTAAATGGTAACCCTGACCCTAACCCTAACCCCTAACCCTAACCCCTAACCCTCACCCTAATGTAACCCTAACCCTAAACCCTAAACCTAACCCTAACTCTAAGCTAACCCTGCTGCTTCTGGTTGCTCAGAGCTGTGTCCAGGTAAGTTCTCAGTGTCTCGGAGGGTGGAGGTACCACAGTTCCTCTGGGACACCTATGCCAATTTTCTACCATGATTTTTTCCCCTCAGCTAATAGACAGAATGCAACATATTGCAGTGTGTTTTTGTCCTGGTTTTGTGTCGCTATGAGGCAAAAGTCTTGTCTGCACCTTCTTCTTAGGTGTTTGCAGTCAACCCCAACAGTCATTTCCCCTCGACAAACCTCAGCCTTTCTCACACGTCATGTGCTCCAGCTACCTGACCATCTTCATTGCCCTGTTCTGGGCTCACTCACACGTGTCCAAAACTGGAGACAATAGTCCAGACATGTTCTCACCAGGTTCTGAGCAGAGTGTTGTGATCATTGCCACTGATCTGCTGGCTATGTTTCTGTTGACAGAGCCCAGTATGTGTCTGGCCCTCTTTGCAGAAAGGGCACACTCTTGGCTGCTCTCTACCTGCTCTCCAACAGATAAATCCTCCTCTGCAAAGCTGCTTTCTATCCAGCTGACCTCCAGTCTATACTGGTGCATGGAGTTACTCTGTTCCAGAGGCAGGATGTTGCTTTTGCCTGTATGGAAGTTTGTGGTTCTTGTCAGCTCATTTCTCTAGCTGTTCTCCTTCCAAAACAGCAGCCCTCCCCTCCAGTTTATCAGCTCCTCTCCATGATTTGGTGTCGTTCATGAATTTGCTGCGAGTTCCCTCCCTCCTATCATTCAGCCTTCACTGTCCTCTCACCTTGAAGATCAAATAATTCTGATGCCAACCTGCTCATTTTGAATGACTGTGTGATTATGACTGGAGAAAATGGCTGCTAAAAGCTGAGATCTACTTGGAAAAATAAATTAGTTTTGAGTTATTAGCAAGCACACACTCACGGGACCACTTTGAGCCTTCAAGAGAACACATTTTACTTTCCTCAGAGTGGAAATGAGACTGAACAGCTCTTAAATTGGTACAGGATAGGACTCAGGAACAACATAAGGTCTTTGCTAAAATTATTTGGTATTGTAACAGATGCAAAACCATTCCACTGAAGGCAGACCTTGGACAAGTTATCCCAGTGCTGCTGAGGGAGTGAGAAACCTGAATTCAATTTCCTGACTCGCCATAGCGTGAGTCACTTTGTCAAGAAACCTTATCTGTGTACTTTAATGGCTTTGAGAATTTGGACTGGAGTATCTTTGTCTGTAAATTATGATGTTGGCAATGACACCTCTGTGTTGTGAAAGACTCGGATGCCGTGCTACTGGTAATCCTGTCAATGTCGTACAATAAATTAAATAGAAATGAAATTCCTTCACTGCAGACTGCTTTAGTCAGTTTAAGTGTGGCCCTTAAGATCAATAGTGTTTTTTCTCATTTTTAGTATAAGACTTCCTAGTTGGCTTTTTTCCTTTCTTCCAGTAAATACCGCCAGGAGGGTCGCACGTTAGAACTAATCTCTTAGACTCTGAGGAAAGCAGGACTTATTCTGCCCCTCCCTGACTTTCTCCACTTCAAGAAAAACTACTCGATCTGCGTATTATAATAACAAAGCTTTTTGATCCATACCTTTATCAATATTATATTACTTTATGCCACAGCTCAGTGTACCAACTGTATTTTACTACAGGAATCATAATTCTTTGTTCTGAAAATGAGTTTGCAAAATGATAGCCATGATACTGGCTATAATAGTTGCCTATTAGCCATGGCCATTGCTTGGTTTATGGGCAGGATGGGAAATATGCCAGAGAAATAATTATTCCAAGTAGAGAAGAGCTCCACTGTTTAGAAGAACACAATTCCTATTGTAGAACTGCATTTATTAGTTTTATGCTGCTCTAATCACGTAATGCAAAAGCAATAGTGTGGGATAGATGGAATAAGGCAGCAGCGCTCTCTTCCTGGGTGTGGTGTCCCTCTCTTTGGCTCTACAATGGGTGATTACTTATGGTTTGTCCCCTTGGAGGGATGGGGTTTTTTTAGCTGTGAGAACGCTCTTCATGTGTGGAATCAGTGCTGAGGTATTTGATAAAAATATTAAAGAGCCATTTTTTCCTCTTTTGGAGTTCGATTTCAATATTTGTGAAAACAAAGATGTATCTTAAGATGTCGTTTGTGACCAAACCAAGGTCAAACATTGCTTGATTAGACAAGTTGGAAAGTTATTCCTGTTACTACATGTGGGTTCAGAAGCCACTCCCAAAACTAAACCAGCTCCTATTATGGGTTCCTATGCCTCTGAGTGCAGCACACTAAGATTAATAAGGCATTATAAAGTCTGGTTTTTATTCTCAGTCATTACTTCAGTGTAAACAGATTGCAGTGCTTTGCGTGGGGAGGAGCACGAGCTTCCAGAGCTGCTGAGCCATGAGAGATGATAATTGCAGTTTCTGGCTGTGGACAGAGACCACATACACAAATCCTCACTGCAAACAGAGTACAGCTGGAGCTGCAAAAAGACTGTCATTCCTCCGTGCCCGTTTCCATTTCTAGCCAGTAAAATAATTCACTATGCCAATACGACACGGGAGGCAGAGATGCTAATTTACATTCCTTTGTAGAAGGCTTTAGATGATTATGCTTCCCTCACAGCCAATCCTATGCTAATGAGAACTCTGATTCCAAAACAGTGCCAGGATTAATGTTTGTGGACTCTGCACCAGGGTAAATGACCTGTGGCATAGCTTTAATTAAGGAAGACAGCCACATAATTAGAATAACAACGGCTTACTATCAATTTCTGCAGCATGTCTCAGCCCCCGGGTGATACGTCACTTGTGTGCACTGCCTGCATGTGGGTGGACTACTACATGAAAGGCCCAGAAAAGAAAGCTTTGTCATTTCTAAATGGATATTACATAAACTGCACCCTTTGTAGAATCCCTGAAGCAGCAGTTGCATCTTATTACTGCAAGAAGAGGAACAGAAACCAGCATTGCACAACACAGACCTGAGGAGGGGTTCGCACGAGCTGATCCCTGCTCTTCTGGCCGGCTTTTTGAGCAGATGTGGTGAAAGATTTGGTCATGTTTCAGCCTAGGAGGTAGCAGCTCTCCGGAGAGAAGTGCTGTCAAAATATCTGGGTGCCTGGCCCCACTCCATTCCTCCATACTTTGTATGGTTTGTTTTGCAGGTACAGAGCCTACCCTGGTATTTTAGGCTGAGTTTTCACTTGGCAAGTATAAATATTCCTGTGTGAACAGGAAGCTGGTGAGAAAGTCCAGTAATCACTGTCCATTAGCCATTGCAGTTTCCAGGCAAAGCTCTGTATGAGGGATATTTGATCTGAGCACCCTGGTACTGAAGAAATTGGATGTGGACCCATCTCTGTCAGTGACTGGCTTCCTTTCGTGTGTTTATGTGGTACCATAGTTAGATAAAGGCCTGCTTCTCAAACATAGCCTGTGGACTCAAATTCTTTTACATAGATTCTTTAAAACTGTAATTCAGACACCTCTCCAAGCCCCAAATCCTAGAATCATAGAATCATAGACTCATTAGGGATTGGAAGGGACCCTGAAAGATCATCTAGTCCAATCCCTCTGCCACAGCTTTACTTCACTGGAGAAGTTATAGAATCAGAATCACTCAGGGTTAGAAGGGACCACCTGATCATCCAACTCCCCCACCAGGCTGGGACACCCCACCCTAGACCAGGCTGGCCAGAGCCCCATCCAGCCCGGCCTTAAACACCTCCAGGGATGGGGCCCCAACCACCTCCCTGGACAACCCATTCCAGGCTCTCACCACTCTCACGCTGAAGAACTTCCTCCTCACGTCCACTCTAAATCTACCCATCTCCAGCTTTGCTCCATTCCCCCTAGTCCTGTCACTACCTGACATCCTAAAAAGTCCCTCCCCAGCCTTTTTGTAGGCCCCCTTCAGATACTGGAAGGTCACAATAAGGTCACCTGGGAGCCTCCTCTTCTCCAGACTGAACAGCCCCAGCTCTTTCAGTCTGGCCTCCTAGGAGAGCTGCTCCAGCCCTCTGATCATCCTCGTGGCCCTCCTCTGCACTCACTCCAGCATCTCCACATCCTTCTTGTCATAAGGGCTCCAGAACTGGACACAGTGCTCCAGGTGGGGTCTCACCAGAGTGGAGTCCTACAGTAGTTCCTGCAGGTCTTTGATGTTACCTAAGCTCTCCTGACATTTCATGACTAGCGTGTCCTGCCAGCTCCTGCCCAATGACCCTGGACAACTCTACTCTTGTGGCTCTCAACCCATCACCTCCGCGTTATGTCTTTTTCACTGCTCTGACATGCTGCCCAGCTGTCCTATACAGTCACAAAGCAGAATGAACCATGAAGGGTCATCTAATCATATCCCATTGATGGCAGATATTTAACTTGATCAAAGAAAACTTCACTGCATCCTTCCTAGAAAGTCTCTTCCACTCTTTCACTGTCCTTGCAATTAGAAAAGTTTTTACGTGTGTTTCAATGAAGGCTTAATTGCTGCAGGTTAAATCTTGTCCTACCTAAGACAAATACTGGGAGGAAGATTAATTCATTCGTTATTTGCAGAAATGTTCCATGTGCTTGAACACAGTCACTGCATCTCTTCTCAGATATTTGGTCATTCTCCTTGTTGTTCCCCACAAACGATTTGTGTCGTTTCTAAGCTGGAGCCTATCTACATTTAGAATCATAGAATCACTACAGATTGGAAGGGACCTCGAAAGATCATCCCGTCCAGTCCCCCTGACAGAGCAGGATCACCCAGACCAAGTCACACAAGAACACATCCAGGTGGGCCTTGAACATCTCCAGAGAAGGAGACTCCACAACCCCCCTGGGCAGCCTTTTCCAATGCTCTGTCACCCTCACTGGGAAGAAGTTCCTTCTCAGGTTGAAGTGGAACCTCCTATGTTCCAGCTTACAACCATTGCCCTTCGTCCTATCACTACATGACACCGAGAACAGCCCAGTGCCATCGTCCTGACACCCACCCCTCAAATATTTGTAGACATTAATGAGGTCACTCCTCAGTCTCCTCTTCTCCAAGCTAAAGAGACCCAACTCCCTCAGCCTCTCCTCATAAGGGAGGTGCTCCACCTCCTTCATCATCTTCGTTGCTCTACACTGCACCCTTTCCAGCAGCTCCACATCCCTCTTGAACTGAGGAGCCCAGAACTGGACACAATACTCCAGGTGTGGTCTGACCAGGGCAGAGTAGAGGGGGAGAAGAACCTCTCTTGATCTGCTAACCACCCCTCTTCTGATCCACCCCAGGATGCTGTTGGCCCTCTTGGCCGTAAGAGCACATTGCTGGCTCGTAGTCATCCTGCTGGCCACCAGGACCCCCAGATCCCTCTCTCCTTCACTAGTCTCTAACAGTCAGTCCCCAACTTATACTGGTACCTGGGGTTGTTCTTGCCCAGATGCAAGACTCTACACTTACTTATTTGTTGCTTTTGAGTTCAGCTTCAAGTTTCCTGGATTTTAATTTTTTACTGTCTATGCAGACAGGAACTTGCAGGAACTACAGAAATAAAACCCCACCTTTTTGTAATTACAGCATAAGACAGTAACAAGGAGAAAAATAATTGTAGCAGCCTCTTAGCTGTCCGATGACACTTGAGTGCATAAGGTGGCAGAGATAAACAAAAGCACTCCGGCTTTTCATCCGATATCCAGATGAGCTGCCTCTTTGCCAGGCCTTCGACCCTTGGAACAAGTACTTTTCAGAGATCTGGTTACAGCACGACATAGGACTGGCTGATATTCTTCCTAATTAGTCTGGTGAACAACAGACTTGTTCCTACAGAACAGGAAGCTAATTATTTTTGCTTATAATAAACCCTTCAGATTTCACTATTAACATCTGCTCTTTAGCGTTGGCACAAGCACAACACACAGACAATGAATAATACTGTTAACACCCCAGCGTTACCAGAAGTGGGGTTTGTTCTAAAGTAAGGCTCCATTAGTCAACGCTGTAATAAAGAACATAGACTTAAGTACAGTAAACTCAATTATGAGTTGTGTAACTGTGATTGCTTCATACAGAAATTTACGGAGCTGCAGTTTGTTTTCCTGATCCTCTGCGACTGGGATAGTGTTCCTGTGTGAGTAGGATAAGTCCTCACTACAGACCCAGCCTGAGCTCTAGGTCTCTTCCTGGCTTGCCTGGCAATCCAACGTGCAGGAAGAAAACCTTTGCGAGGTTGTGAAATAGGCTGACAAGGTTTTGGTTTTGGTTGTTGTGTCTGAGCTGCCTAATGCTTACTTCCCTGTGCCAACAAGCTGCTACAAGGCAGGAGCCAGCAGTTTCACATGCTCAGATATTCTTATTGCACTGCTGGATAAGAGAAAGGACCCAGAAAAGTGAAAATGGTGACAGTGACCCCACCCTTTTTCTCATATATCTGTAGTGGAACTTATGTCAAGGGTGGGTTAGAGCCAGAGCTCTGCTTTCACTTAGCTGAACTCACTTCCTTGGCAGTTCACTTGGATGATGATAGCCCTGCTCGTTCTCTCCCACAAAGGACAGAACAATTTCTCCTACCATTGCCTGAAGAGAACTCCTAGAGAAGAGGACTCCAAATGTTTGGACCAGCGGATCAGCAGTAGCTCTCAAGATTCTGTAGCCCATCCAATGGAAAAAAATAGTAATGTTTACTATTTAATATAATTAAGCAGATCAGATACATGCTTTGTGGGCCACATGCCATCTGCTCACTTTGTGAGACAGCACCCCTACCCTCTCATGACACAAGTCTGTGGGATGTGCCCCAGACACATAGGCACAAGAACAAAAGGATTGAGGATAACAGAGGGAAGACTGTTTGCCACAGTCATGCTCACCCCTTCATCAGGCTGCATCAGATGTGAGCTCCAGTTCAGTGGGAGTTAAGAACATGTGTGCACTGTTAAAGTGGGGGAAGAAGACAAATATGGCATTCATGGATGTCTGCTTGTTTGGGTACTTCTTGCAATAGAGTGAGCTGCCCTTCCTAAAGTTAAGCTTGGGGTTTTCTTTATTGGGGTGTGTGTACCTGCACCTCTGCTCTCTGGGATTCCCCATCTTTCATCTCTGCTGCTTCCTTGCTTTAGGCCATGTACATGACTAACCTGTCATTCCAATTCAGATATGTTAATCATGACTCCTCCCTGAAACCATCAGCTGCAGTCCTCAGACTTGATACTTCCTGTGTGTTTTAGCATGAAGCTCCCACCTGGCTCCTATCTTATCCACCTTTGCTTAATACATTTACAATGCAGAGCAGTGGCATGTTTCCCAACCCTATGATGTGCCATCCTGATACACCTGGTCAGGAGATCCTCTGGCCTCCTGACCTCAGCAAAGCCTTTGACACTGTCCCACACCACATTCTGGTCTCCAAGTTGGGTTTGATGGGTGGACCACTAGATGGGTAAGGAACTGGCTTGATGGACACACCCAGAGAGTGGTTGTCGATGGATCCATGTCCAAGTGGAGGCCAGTGACAAGCAGAGTCCCTCAGGGGCTCTGGGACCAGTCTTGTTCAACATCTTTGTAGGTGACATGGACAAGGGCATTGAGTGCACCCTCAGCAGGTTTGCTGATGATACCAAGCTGTGTGGTGCAGCACAGACGTTGGAGGGAAGAGTTGCCATCCAGAGGGACCTGGACAGGCTNAGGGGGCTACAAAAAGGCTGGGGAGGGACTATTTAGGATGTCAGGTAGTGACAGGACTAGGGGGAATGGAGCAAAGCTGGAGATGAGTAGATTTAGAGTGGATGTGAGGAGGAAGTTCTTCACCGTGAGAGTGGTGAGAGCCTGGAATGGGTTGTCCAGGGAGGTGGTTGGGGCCCCATCCCTGGAGGTGTTTAAGGCCGGGCTGGATGAGTCTCTGGCCAGCCTGGTCTAGGGTGGGGTGTCCCAGCCTTCTGGGAGGGTTGGAGCTGGATGATGGTTCCTTCCTACCCTCAGTGACTCTGATTCCATGGCTTCTCCAGTCAGGTGAGCCTGCTGTGTCAGGGGGATTGGACTAGGTGATCTTTCGAGGTCCCTTCTAATCCCTTATGATTCTATGATTCTATGACAGCCAAGGGAGGTAGAGCAAGACACACAGACACTTCACTGTTGTCCCAGTTGCATCCCCCTCAAATGAGCCCTATTGGAGCGCATTTGGTCCATGGAGCTCTTTGCCATTCTGTGACCCCAGTGTGCCAGCAGGAGGAGAGGGGCTGTGATATCATCTCAGCTTTCCGAAATTCAGATATGTAAGAAGTCAGATTTTGGAGTGGGTGGCAGGCTGATGGACAAGCACGTTTGCCTACTTTGGTAGGCAGAGTTCACTGCCCCTGCAGTGCTTCTGGGCAGTGATAACAATGGGAATGGTGATTTGGGCAGGAGGACTAAATGTAAATCTTGCTTATGGACACACAAGTCTGCCAGCAGGTTCTTTTGGTGCTAATTTGTGGTGTAGGTTAGGTTAGATGTCCCAGGGATTATCTAAAAAGTCTTTCCTAGTGAAAGAAGTTATCATTCAATTTTGCCTTTACCAAGATACTGTCTAGGAGACTTTCTTTTGTTGGAGATGCACTATGGGTCTTTTAGATGTTTTACCTTGTGAGGATTAGTTAACAATCAGCGCAAATGAAATACCTTTAATGTTCATTTTGTCTCAGCCTGCAGAAATCTTTTATGGTGGATCAGGTGAATGATAGCTTGGAACTGCCCCTTTCTTTCTGTTGCCTGTAGAATCAAGGAGTCGTAGAAGACCCAACTGGGTTTGAAGAGACCTCCAAAGATCATCTAGTCCAAGTCTCCTCCAACAAGCAGGGACATCTCTAACTAGAACAGATTGCTCAGACGCTCATCAAGCCTGACCTGAACGTTGCCAGGGATGGGGCCTTCACCACCTCTCTGGGCAACCTGTTCCAGTGACCCACCACCCTCAGATTAAAGAACTTTTTCCTAATGTCCAGCCTAAATCTGTCCCCTTCCAGCTTAAACCCATTACCTGTCATCCTATCATTCCATGCCCTTGTGAACAGTTCTTCCTCAGCCTCCTCATAAACCCCTACAAAGGAAGCTTAGTCTGGACTGGCTCCTATGTTTATACCAGAAATTAAATAAGACAAATCTCACACACAATAACCAAACCTAAATCTAGGACATGGATGCTTCCATGTCTCCCACTGAAGAAAGAAGCAAAATGATCCTTGTGTCATGGAGTATGTCTACAAGTATAGATCAGTTTTCCTGTACTGTCTTTTCAGTCTGCTCTGAATTAGAGATCCATTCCTCTTTAATCCTTCATCTCCAGATTTCCTGGTTTGTCATGGAGCACGATACCAGGAACCTGCTCTTCCTTCTCTCTGACCCCCTATGAAAGCCAAAGGTCACTATATGTGACAGACATTTTGCAAGCAGATGACACACTCAGCTCCAAGCCAGCCAACCAAAGGACCTTTGTTTTGCTCAGTTCCTCTGGAACTTGCTGTGGACAGGCAAAAGCAAAGGGAAACACCATTGGGATACTCATCCCACGCTAAATGGGGGAAAACATCGAGGGAAACAAATTTGTGACACCCATTTCAGAGATACCCAAACTAAATGAAAAACCCCAAATATCATTCAAGTATTTCTTGCTTGTACATTCTAGAGCCAGGACAATTTCGATTGGATAAGGTTTGTGGTGTGTTTGCTCTTGGTCTCCATTCTCAGGTTACTTCTTAAATGCCACAGGATGACAGGATGAGCACTTCTCCCCAGCTTTGCCCTGGGTTGGATGACTGCTCTGGGAGTGGGGAGGGAAAGAAAGAGTCTCTAGGTCTATTGAACTGCTCCCATGGTGACTCTGCTTTCCTGTCCCTGAGGAAAAAAAAACCACTGGGCTGTGCTCACATATGTAAAGTGAACTGACTGACCTCCACCACGATGAGACATCTCCATGTTTCCCAGAACCAGGCAGGACACTGTTTATTTGGAATCAGGGAAGATTTTTGCTTCAAGCAATTACTGCATGAGAAGCAGCAAAACCAGATGAGGAATATACACTACCAAAGGAGAAGGGTAAACTGGGCTGGTGTAGATTGTCTGAGCTGCGAATCCGTTGATTCACAAGATGAATTACTTACCGCATCAGTAAGAAAATCACTCTCCCTTGCCCTGAAGAAGTTAATCGGATACTATGCTATGTGTGGAGCAGGACCTGTGCCAAGGTAGTAGTGGAAAGGAATGTTGGACTTTGGTACCTGGTGCTTTGTTAAAAACAGGCACTAGGGCAAAGAAAAAGATATGAAAATGTCACTCCTCCGGAGCAACATGGAACTAAATATAAGCAGCCAGACCTGATGCTTGTGCCCTTTCTCCAACTGTGAATATTCTGCCATTATCTGAAGACACCATTTCAACCATCCAGTCCAAAGAAATGTGAAGGGCAGAGTTTCAAGGCTTTGTTTTCTCCACAAGATAGGTGAAGTAGATTCACTTGAGCAGGTAGGTTTTGGGAAAGCACAGTGAAAAAGCAACACAAGCTGTTTTGAGGATGTGTGCTCTTGCCCTGAGACGGAGTCACACAAAACCCTTGCTTCCTCAAAGGCTATTTTTTCCTCCGGTGAATTGGCCATGACAAATGATATGAGTGGTAAGGCAGGTCCAAACCAGAGATCAGCTGGATGGAGGGGTCTTTTTAAAGTTCTGTTGTTACCCAGATACCTGATCGCCTTTTGCCTTGCACTGCATTTTGTAGACGGTCTCTGAAAACAGGTAGGGACTTGGTCAAACCAGAATGATTTTTTTCTCTCACGTGCTCTCTGACATAGAACAGTGCACACAGAAACAGGGCAACAAAAAAATGTAGTCCCACTTTCTAAAAATATAACTTTCTCCCCTTTATCTTGCACTGCAGCATTGAAGGAGAATCAATTACTGCCTTTCAGGGCAGTAAGAGTGCTGGTGAGATTAGCCTTCAGCCCAGCACCCTCCTGGATTTTCTCTCTCCTTGGAACAGGGTACTGTGCCAAAGTCATCTCTGTTTGAAGAGCAAAGGACAGAATAATAGGCAACTTATGTTGCAAGTAGTTTTGCAATGCTTTCTCATCCCAATTCCCAACATCCCCACATGATTCATTCTCCTTCCTGCTGTGAGTGCTACTGGTTCTACATGTGAAATTAAACTCTGGAAAGCATTTCACAGCAAGAGGGATCTGCTCTTTGACTTCGAGCTCTTCCTTTTGTGAGCAGGCATGCATTTAGCTTGTGTTTAGTGGCTAACTGGTTTCACCTGCTAAGCCTGCTCTTATTTATAAGCAAAACTGCTTTTGCAAAATATGAATCATCAAAGCTATGAGACTGAAATGGTAGACGAGGCTCCCGACTCCCCTCCTCTGCCACGACAAGCTTGTACACAGCTGTCTGTTGTGTGTCTGGTGTAGTAAACATCTGAAGCAATAGGATATCCAGTGCTTCTTTGGGAGACTCTTGGCTGAGGAAGCCAGTGATGACTTCTGTCACATTCCTCCTCATTTCAGCTTTTCAGATCCTGTAGCATCTGTATACACAAAGTGTAGCATCCGGCCAGTATACATAGAAGGCTGGCAACGAGGAGAAAACAAATGGCTCAAAGAGCTGCAGGTGCTGTTACATGTAATCAAACGGCTAAAAGGCTGTTTTCCTGGAATCTACCCTAACCCCTTATCCACTTAGACCCCCCTGTCAATCTTTCATCAGTAGCATTCACTATAGTTTGTTAGAATTAAATCAGGCTTTTTGTTCCCGGGGTCTATCCATGAGTTCTTTGCCTTCTCCTCTTAAATAAAATGTAACAGAGAACTCATTTTACTTGTACTCAGATCAAGTTCTCCTTTCGAAAACACTGGCCATTTTTCAGTACCACTAATGTGGGCTTCAATTTACTTTTGTCCTGCTCTGTTTCAGATGCATTAGATTCACTCTCTTTCAACACAGCTGATTTAATCTCCTTCTCTTCCCTGCTTGAGGCATCTAGGAGCAATTGGAATTACTTTATACTCCTCTTCAGTTTCACACTTTTGCCTCTTTTTCTGATGTTGGCTAGATGGGTAGAGAGTTTTGTATTTTCTTTTCTAGACACCTTAGTACAGTGGCAGCTTGGATTTTTGTGTGTGCTATTGGTCTATTTTAGGATGTTTGTATTTTTCCTCTATTAGCTGTCAATGTCAATCTTCTCCCTATGTCTCCTTTCCCCTATAACATTAGTTTGCATAATGTTTAGAACTGTGCTACGGCTTCACTCTGACTTGCTATGAAAACTCAGTTATCACATTTCACTTTGTCACTTCATTAAGCCAAGTACTTAGGTGTAAATATCAATGAAAATACACGCTCATATTTGGGTTAAATAAATGGTTTGAACATATGTTTCAATATACAGGTAAAGAAGCTTTGGCAGAAGTGAGACTATACACTGTCATGACAATGGTTTAAAACCCAGGACCATGAGTCTCATTTCTATTTCTGCTTGTCCCAACGCCCTTTCACAAAACAGGGTCACTGCAAATTAGAATTTGCAGCCCCTTATTTTAGCTTGAGAACAACCAAGAGACTCAGAATAATAAAATCATCCTCAGACATCCAGAGCAATAGAGATGTACAAAGCAGCACTGGCGAGGCAACACGAGGTGGACTTTATTAAACCCTGACTTCTCATTGAGCTCTGGAGCAATTAGGTGCTCTCAGCAGATTGGCAGGGCTGGAGGGGGTTTTTAGCAGATTGTTTTCCCCCTGTGCTGTTTATTAAATCATAAATCTACTGACTAGGATCATAGAAACGTGTACAACTTTCACCACGTTCATTGCATCTTGGTTTGCAAGGGAAGGTGACCAATGGCTCTTACACAGAGAATTGCATTATGCAGGAGAACGTGTCATTAAATGTAGTCTGGGAACATTGTCAAAACCATTCACATTGATAATAATATGCACAGAGTAACTTAACTCCAGAAGTGTATATACACGCAGTGTACAAATTCAAGCGTGTGTATGTGTGTGTGTGTGTCTCACAATGCCTTGTGAGAGCCAATCTGCAGTGCTCTCTTCTGTTGATGCATGAGGAATATAAGTAATATCTCAGAAAGGCTGATGTGTCCGTCTTTAGCCGTGCTGGGTTCCATAGCAGACGGATGAGTGTTTGATCTCCTTCTGTTTTCTAGGTGTCACTGGCAATCTGTGCTATAAATTCATGTGCTGCCTGGAGGGTGTCTTTCATTTTCTTCATTTGAGTTTCCCACTACAAGTACTGGTTCAAGCTACAAACCTGCAAAGCCAACCAATTTGTAACCCAGACAAATCGCAGAACTGATGTCCCATGAAAGGAGCCCAGGAGGTGGTGAACATATTCTGAAGCTCTGAAATTAAAATAAGAGCAAAGAAAGAAAAAAAGCCTGCCCTTTTTTTAAAAAAAAAAAGATACAAGTGTTTAATTTCTTTTTGTGCTATCTTAACATGGAGCTATCCCAGAGCTAAGCCAAAGCTATTAAGAACAATTAGTTCTGCAAGAGGGTATAACTTTACCTAGAAGTGTTCAAAATGCTGCCTCTTGTCTTTTAAACAGATGAGAAGAAACGTCTTCCCAGTGAGGGTGACAGAGCCCTGGAACAGGCTGCCTGGGGGGTTGTGGAGTGTCCTTCACTGTAGATGTTTAAGACCCACCTGGATGTGTTCCTGGGTGACTTGGTCTAGGTGATCCTACTGTGTCAGGGCGATTGGACTAGATGATCTTTCGAGGTCCCTTCCAGTCCCTAATGATCCTATGAGTCTATGATTCTCTGAGTCTATGATTCTATGATTTGGACAGAGGCATGACGTGCGCTGGGAGATTGCGTATGCATGTCAGTACATACATGCTTATACCCATAGGTATGCTCAAGAGTGAAAATGGATGTGTGTGTATGAATGATTCATGACATACATGAGTCAGGTGTGTCCTGACATGTATATTTAGATATCTAAGTCAAAATAAACATATTTGTATGTATGAAATCCAAATATGTAATTGTGTGTTTCCTCATGCTCTCCCTGTGGATATGTCTGTGCTTATTTACAAGATGCAGTGTCAGTTAAAATAATCAGGGTTGTCTCTTCTTCTTCTGGAAGTAGGACCATAGCTTGATGCTGGCTCTGATACCTTGTGACAAATCTGTGGAGGAAGCACTCCGATTGCTGGCGTACGCAGTAACGAACACGCAAAGACACCACCATCCTTTGTTGTGCCCTTACATACTAAAACTGCATTCACTTTCATAAAAGAAAATATCCAGCAAGGAGCATCCAATCAATCCCTCCAGTGTACCAACAACTGACGGCAACTCAGCACAAACATAGCTCTCTGTCCAACCTTCACTGTGCCTATGCAACTGAGCCAACGCAACAAAAGATATGCAACACGTGTGCTGCTTCCTTCAGTACTGCCACCCTGTGTAGTTGCCCAGACCAGCTCAGTTTTGCCTAAAGGACCTCCCACCCTTTCAAAGTGTTTCTCAATATCACCCTCTCTGCATTGCTCTCCCATTCACAGGGTGAGAAGGTCCAAAAAGAGCACACTCCTTGACCCATCTTCACACTTAGTAGCCAAGATGTGTTTGACAGGCTTGCTTAATCATAGAGGAGAGACCTGGATCAGAAGCTGATAGTGGAATTACCAGGAGTTTCAGAACACCCACTGAACCAACGATTTGCATGTGAATTTGCAGGGCTTCAGGAGCTGGGAGAGTTGTTCTCTGTAACACCAACTAGCTTTTTGTGACAACACGTTGCTGTAAATGGTAGCAGCAGCATAGCTGCAACCAGGAGCTATCAGAGGATTAGCAGCAGCTTACACACAGCCTCAGACTCCCTGTGTGATTACAAGCCCTGGCTACAGGAGATAACAGTAACAGTATTTTTCATTGCAAAATGGCTTTGGTGCCGTGACAGAAATTCTCACTGGTAGATAGTCCTGGTGTGGTGTGTGATGTAGCTTCTAACATTGCTAGTGGGGACTGGGGTGGGCAAAAGGGCCACACGTTTTGAAGCACTGCCATTAATCTTCCATCTGTAAGCACCCATTTAATATTTAATCTCTCGACTGGATTTGCTCTGTAAGGACAAACTTGCTCCCGCTTCTCTCAGTTCCATTCAGATTCTGAGTGAACATCAGCACACTGGAAGAAGCATGAGGCTGATATAATAGTTCAACAAAAGAGGATTTTCTCCTGTGACAAACTAGGCTGCAGGAGAGGCTAAGTGGTGTGTTTAAAACACAAGAGCCAGGTGAAAGTCTCACACTCTTGAACATATATCAAGTCTCAGAAGGCAATAAGAAGTAGTAGCAGAGCTGGAATCTGCAAAGGATGGTGGCTGTGATAATTGGGTGGATAAGAGATGGACAGATGAATGTATGGCTGCATACTGGAAAAATCTCTTCCAGTGAAATGCACTTTCCTAAGACTGGGGCAACGCCTGTTCAAATCAATGGGAAATTGATTCCTTTAACACAGTGAGTTATCTGTGGACGAGAATGAAATTTCAGCTCTGCACTAATAGCAAGGAGGTAATATAATTGCCTACACTGCTGTAAAGAGGCACATGAAATCCCAACAGTCCAAAGCACTGTCAATATTTCCAATAGTTCTCCCATTAGAAATTAGCTTCATTTCATCAAATATCCTACAGAGAGAGAAAATCCCAGGGGTCTATTTAATCAGGCGACAAGAGTTTCCAGGGAAGATGAACTGCATGGAAGACTTGCAACTCATTTCTAAGACATTATGCAGAGGACAGGCTCTGCTGAATGCTAGCAGGACTCAGTACTGCTCCATCCTTGATTCTGGGGCTGTGCAGCAAGCTGCATCATTTCCACGGGACTGAAGCTGGGCAAAAGTTACTAAAATTCAATCCATCTTGATTTTCAATTATTCTTTTGCCCTTTTGGAGGCCCTGCTTTTGGAATAGTAAGACAGAACCTGCTATCTCTTTTGAGGTAGGATGCTCACTGGTGGCTCTCAATAAGCAGAGAGAGTTTTCTACCAGTGCAAATATTATAAGAAGAAGCTACTGGGGAAAAGCAAGTCAAGGTGAGATCAGATGCACTGGCTTACCTGACGCTTCAGCTTTGTGAAGGGTCTCCTTGCCATTGTGAGAAGTGTTGTTAAAGCAGGACAACAGCTAGAAGGAAAGACTCCAGCTCATTTTCAGGAAACAGACAAAGTACTACAGTTTCTGATAAATTGCTGCAAGCTTGGTTCATGGACTGCACCAGCTCTTTCCAACAGATGGTAATGCAGCATTTAGCATATCTTCTCTGATAGATCTCTTCCTCAGGAGGGGCTGAAACACAGAAGAGCTGGCAGCAAATCCCAAAGGCCAAGGAGTTCCCGTGGCTGCTGTGCACACCACATAGAGTAGTCATAGACAATGATTATGTCTTTTAAGCCAGACAGGAGGTTACTGTTCTTTGGGTTGTATAAGAGGTCTAAATTGCATCCAAGTCCCTGTAGGTAGTATCAGTGCAGATGGACAAGGCAGCAGCATGTGCCCCAAAATACCAAAATGGTATTTGTGAGGTTTAGAGCTTAGGTGGAAGAAAGGCTGGTGGGCAAAGATGTGAAAATCTGCTGAGACCCTCACACTCAATGTCATCTTTCATTAGAAACTGGGATGGGGGAGTAAAGACAAAGATATATTTGATTTTGGGCACCTCAGTACAAGAGAGGCATTGTGATGCTAGAGTGGGTCCAAAGAAGAGCAATTAGGTTGGTGAAGGGTCTGGAGAATAAGCCTGTAGAGCAGCAGCTGACGGACCTGGGGCTATTTAGTCTGAAGGAAAGGAAGCTGATGGAACCTTATTGCTGTCTACAACTACCTGAAAGGAGGTTGTAGAAAGCTGAGGATTCGTCTCTTCTCACAAGTAACAAGTGATAGGAGAAGAGTTGTGCCAGGGCAACTTTAGGTTAGGCATTAGGGAAAACTTCTTCATTGTCATCAGACACAGGTTTTCCAGGGAGGTGGTTGAATCACTATCCCTGGGTGAGTTTGGAAGTTGTGTAGAGATGGAGCTAGGGACATAGTTTAGCAGTGGGCTTGGTAGAGTTAGGTTAATGGTTGAACTCAGTGATCTAGAAGGTCTTTCCAACCTGGACGAATCTATGATTCTATGATGTGCAGTTCTGTGACCCCTCAGGATACGATGCACAGCCATCACTATAACTGACCAGAAGCCTTCTAAGTCCTCCCTCTTGTACTGAAACAACAAACCACAAGGGACCTTCCTCATGGGGCTGGGACTTGACCTTGTACTGATGCTTCCAGGGTTTCCCATAACTGCTACAGGGATGTGCCCTTTACAGCTCATCTGCCCTCTTTTGCCAGGTGTTCAAAAATTCTCAGATCCAGAGTTGCATAGAGGGCATCCTCACCCTGTCATCAGGATGTCTGAGAGTTTCAGCCCCTCATTTGGCACTATTTGTTGTGACAATAAAGTAAAATACTGCTGCAGAAACTTTATTTTTTTAATGTTTGTGTCCATGTAATGCTGAGCAAACCTGAGAGAACCAAGACATGGATTCAGAAGAAACATTCACTGGCTAAAAGCAGATTTTAAGCCTTAGGGAATGCTGACATGGAAACAAAGCAGTCAAGTATGTTGGAAATCTCTTCTGCTTCAAACTCACTGTAGTCACTACAAAGAGGAGCCAGTCCATTAAATCACGTAAGAGTGGCCTCATGGAGTCAAATCAAAAGCCCATCATATAGCATCATGTCTGTGACAATTACTGGTATCAACTGCTGAAGGAGGACAGGCAGAGGGGACATACCTCTAGTAAAAGCCATCCATTGGGGACTTGTAGAGGTGTTCTCCACAGCGAGTCTCCCTTATCCTTTTGGGCCAAATGTTTCAGTCTCTTTTATTGACTTATTTGTACATTTGGCATTCCAAAAGTTTATGGTGGCAAATTCACAGCAGGGAAAAACTGTGGCAGTGACTCTCTTCACGAAAGGATGGGCTACGTGAAAGAGTGCTCCCTATAGCTTGCTTCAAATATTCTGCCTAATCATTGAATTCAGCGTCCCCTGCTCCTCCCCTGCACTGAGCAATTACTCACTTTATGAATCATAGAATCATTAGGGATTGGAAGGGGCCTTAAAAGATCATCCAGTCCAATCCCCCTGCCACAGCAGGATCCCCTAGACCAAGTCACACAGTCAGTCTGGGTTAGAAGGGACCACAGGATCGCCCAGTTCCGTCTGGGAATCCACATGATCTTCAGATTTTACCTCATTCTCTTTTGCAGACTGAAGAAGCCCAATCTATCTGTGCCTGTCCCATAGTTTAACTGTAAGGCCCTCAGAAATGCAGGAGTTTGGCCCCATGCACCTTGCACGTGCACGCTGCTGCCCTCCGACACACTGACGTCACAGTCACGAGGGAAGACCAAGGCGCAAAATTTCGGCGGCTAGAATTCATGCAGATGGGTTTTGCATCAGTTTCTGCACTGGGGACTGGAAAGACGATGATTTTGCAGTTTCTGCCACTCCAGAACTGATGACACCGTCTACTCCTAGTCATCACAGAGCAGCCCAGCAGCCGGGTGGTGCTGTGCTTTTCAAGGTTGAACAGGGCAAAATTAATAGCAGGAGATACTTCAATGAAACCAAGCACCAGGAAAGATGTGATGTGTTTGGGTCTGCTTTGCAGCCAAAGATGCAAACCAGGTAGGAACGCCCTGGACTAAGTCCAGCTTTATTGCACAACGGCATCCAAGGGTACCAGTGCTGAAGAGCCCTTTTATTTCCCGAGCCATGCCTCAGCAGTCAGAAGAACTTGTTCGGTGGGCCTGAAGCCAAATGTCTTGACCTGAAGTCTCAACGCCTGACTTTCTGAAGCTGGTGTTTACTGTCCCCTCTATCACAAAGCTGCTGCCTGGAGAGCAGCTGGCCGGAGGTGTCTGGAACAATCCCAGGCACCAGTTCATAGGAAACTCTTTCTATGTCTCTGCTTGCCCACAAAGGCTCATATTTGATAATTGCTGGTGGGCAGGAGGCTGAGCTGAAACCATTAAAGGGCAGGAGGCAAGATTTAAATATTCCACCAGTCATGGTTAGGCCTGTGAAATAAATAACACACACGGTCATTGTGCAAGGAGGAACAACAAACTGACTGCCCCCGCCACCAGCTGGTTTCCTGTCTGTGGTGTAATGGGTGGGAGTCTGGGTGGTAAACTCAAACCTCACTAAAACCAGGTTATAAATTCTTTGTCCATTCCCCTCCTCCCCCTCTTTCACGTCCTCTCAAGAATTAAGAGCTGGGTTGTACTAGAGTAATTTTAACTGGACTTTTTTTTTTTAAAAGCCTCACACTCCACTTTCTTACTGCTGAAAACTAAGATTTTCTGAAAGTATTTTCCCCTTTGAATCAGAAATGGGGTGAAATGTGGTAAAATGCTCTCTCCAGGTGGTCCCTTTTATTTTGGATGGCGGACCTCAGGAGTAAAACCAAACGAGCCAATGCCTTGCCAGTGGAGAAACACAGGGTTCGAGACTCTCATGTTCTCAGCCTGGCATGCAAACAGCCTCTCAAAAACAAACTGAAAGCAATAAAACTAGTGAGTCAGTAATTACTCATCGCTGTCAACATTGGCCACATGTGCTCTTGGCCCATAGGTAATGGACCAGGGAACCTCCTGGAGGGTTACAGACCTACTGTGCAGCCGATCCACCTCTGCTGGTGGTAATTATGGTTGTACATGCTCTGGAGCCCACAGGATCAAAAGTTGTGTTGTGAGGGAAAAGCCACCTCCATTTGATTTTCCTCTGATGGTCACAGGCCATACAAGCAAGACAAAAAATAAGTTCTTAGGATCTGAGTGTCAGGAGTACAGAGGGTGGTTTATCCCAACCCTTTCACCTCACTGTGATCCTAACACCAGAAACCTCCAGATGCTCAAGGGTCCCAACAGGAAAGGAAAGGCTGACACAGGTCCCATTTGCTTTTTAACACTTTGGGGCAGTGCAGGTGACAGGCAGAGGTGTTGGGTTTTCTGGCCCACTGTCTTCACCCTGAGAGATGCAGAAAACCGAGCAGCCCCATGTTGTCTCGGAGTGCAGGTATTTAAATGAAAGACAGGTCTGAGCTTCTTGTAAGCCACCCTCACCTGCTGCCTGTGTTCTGGAAGATGAGAAATTGCCTTTAGCACAAGCAAGACCAGGGTCCCATTTTGCTGCAAGGATTTCCTCAAAATGACCCGAGGCTACCTTTGTTACCTGAATGCTGCCGTGCATTGCAATGGTGAGACAGGATTGTTCCTCGGAGGCAAACAGGAGCAAAAGTGTTTATTTTGGTGGCTGTAGGAGCAGTCAGTGTGTATGACTCATGACAAATATGCTTATCTACTGGGAACCTCTTTCATCAGCAAAACTTTCAATCCAGTTGATATCTTCTCAGGTGATGATAAGCGTAAAGGGAAACAAAAGGTACCACTTTCATTGCTGTCTGAGTGCTTGTGTTTTCCACACAGAGAGACATAAAGATGCTCCTTTGCAATCTTGTCTTCTCCCAGAGCGAGAGTACAGTTGCTTTTAATCGAGCTAACTCTTGTCAGCGCACAGACCAGAAGTCTCCAGCTACCCTGGCAGGCAGCCAGCCAAACAAGATTTCTCTGTTTCGAGCCTTAAGTGTCACTGAAGTGTGACATATTAGCAAGAATAGCCTTGGGTGGAAAATATACCTTGACCTGTGACGCAGCAAGCTGGGGAGCACAAGTGTCTCACCCTGGCTTCTTATTTTTACAGTCTGGAAGAATCTGTTTTTGCTAGCATGGACTTCATCTCAGGAACAAAACTGCTGTCTGACCAACCCTCCTAATTGCATCACATACAGCCCTCGGCTCCCTTTCATGGGTAATCACACCAGCATCTTGCGGTTAGCCTGCAGATGCAGCTCTTACTTCCATGGAAAGCACTGTTATTTTGTCTTTCTGCGACATCATGAAGGGGTGTACTGCTCTTCACGTGAATTTGACCATGGAAATCTGCTTTCATTTTGCATTTCTCTCATTCCCACCCATCTGTTCTCCTCTGAGGTGGAAATAAAGGATGTAGGTTGCCACCTGATTAGCCAGCACTTCACAGACCAGCATTGGCTTCTCTCCAGATTTAGTATTCTTATTCTTGTACGCAGCCTTCGGATGTGTTTGATGATACACAACATGTGTTTAACGTGATTCTGTTCTATTCTATTCTATTCTATTCTATTCTATTCCATTCCATTCCATTCCATTCCATTCCACTCCACTCCACTCCACTTGTCTGGATATCAGGTCAGATGATGTGTCCTGCAGACACTGTAAACCAGACAAGTAAGGTATCTGTACATCAGATATTCCATAAATGTGTTCACTGTGGTAAAAAGCCTCCTCTTCTTTTCCACCTCCTGAATAAGACCTCACCTGGAGCATTCAGTGCCACCACGGGAATGCCAGCAGATTCCCTTCCAGCTGCGTACTGCTGATTCAGTAGTCAGATGGGAGCTGAACCACCCGTTGCCAATTGTTCTGTGGGTTAGATACACAGGAATTGTCTTGCCAGAGCAGGCCTCTGGTCCATCTAGTGGCTAACGCAAGATTTTTAAGAGAAAGACACAAAAGGCTTATAATGAATCCAATTAGTCAATATTATACGAGTGGGAGATACTTCTCCCTGACCTCAGCTGGTTATCAGAGTATGTACCCTGAAGCATGAGGATTGATAGCCCTTGTCATTTCAGTGTACCTGGAGTAGCTGCAGATGCTCTCTTTATTCATATTTATGTTTAGGAGCACATTGAACACAAGAGCATGCAACTCCTCCAGTTCCAGTAGTGTCAAACTAGCAGTGGACCTGATAAATCTATTGACTGAAGATGTCTTTGCACACGGAAGAACAATGTCAAGCTTTGATATAGTTTTTCCTCCACACTAACATGTAGCTCTGTTCCTACAGAAGAGCATTGCTTATACTGCACTATTCTTGAGCAGATTTTTTTCTCAACACAGGCCCAGCAATTTAAAAACAGCACCCCAAGACAACAAAACCAAACAGCTGGCATTTGCTGACGTTGACTTTACACAGGAGGGAGAGCAATCTCAGGGAAACAAACCTCAGGTGCCTGCTATGATATTGATATACACCCCAGACTTCAGTGGGTTTAGGCTCATTTTTAAAGAAGAAATGCTTTTTAGAAACACAGCATAGACCTTCAAAATACTGCCATGGCATCTGCTGCTGAATTCACCTGGTTCTAAAAAGTGATGCGATAGAAACAAAAGTAGGTATAAAATGCCCTCCAAATCCCAATATTTATTATGAATGTGACATCTATTTGTGGGAAAGGAGTGTATATAGGAGGGGATGTGTGTGTGTTTGTGCACTTGCATCAACCTGATCTGCTGTTTACAACGGGAGGGTACTGAGAGCTGTACACGGGGACTGGTTCCTGTGATGAGTTTAATCAGTCCTTTTCATGGTGTTCAGGGTGATTCGCTGGCTGGTGTGTGGGAGTGGAATCGTTCCTGCAGATTTGCCCTAGTTTAGGCTGGAGTTGGTGCTTTAAGTGTTCACTGATTTACAAACCAAGTCCTGTACTGACCACCGAAACCACACTGATTTATGTCTGCTCCCTGACAGGGACTCAACAAGTCATTTGGGACCTCTGGGAGAAGCACATGAACAACACACGCTGCTATTTTGGAAGAACATCTGATCTGTAAAAGCTGAGCACAGTATGGTTTTTGCATTACTGACACACTAGTTTTTAAAAACACTGAGATGCAACAGGAGAGGTCCTGTATGAATCAGAAGATGGAGTGTTTGCTAGAGAAACTAACTCTCATACAATTAGTGAGGAAGCATTTGTTAATATCTGCTGGACACCTGCATACACTGTTCCTAAGAATAACACCGGATTCTGGTCTCTCCAGGAGAAGTATTCCAGAACCATGCCTCTTCCCTACAATGTGGTACATTTAAAAATAAAATAAGAACCTGCTTCCTTGACGAGTTCCTACAGCTTTCCCGATTCATCATTTGTCCTTCTTCAGTGTCTCTGAATTCATCCCCCAATACGTCAATGTCTTGAACTGGTTTTCTACAGCTGTCTCCCCACCTCCTCATACAGGATTAAAGAGACAAATTCCTTCTAAGTCCCCCTGCAGTGTTTCAGATGGTTACACTCAGGCCAAGGGGATGCACAGGGTGGACATCTGTCACTAGCATATAGGAGCACTGTCCTCAGAATCCCTTTCTCTGCTGGAAGAGGAAGAGACCACCCCAGAGGACAGACCTGTTCACAGGTGAATAGGCTGGGATGTCCTCATTAGATCCACCCACTGTCCTCACCAGGGAAACATTCACAGCAGACCACTGCTGCCATCTGGTTTTGGTTGCCTCTCTGTGGAAAGCTGGGCAACGGAAAAGCTCCATTTGGTGAGAACCCGGACTAGGACATGTCTGCAGTGTGCCTGCAGATGAGGAACTTGGAAGTGTGCCCATGTGCAGTAATATAGGTGCAACTGTGGAGTGTCTGAGCTAAGCTCCTCTTCTGAACTAGCACTGTCTCCTTCCTTCTGCACTGAAAATTAAAATGCTGGCAACACAAAACAACAAGCAGCTATCACCTGGCCATGAGAAGAAGCGGGCTGTATTGACTTCCTGCCATTCTTGACACGTTTTCCATTGGTGTCGTGCCAGTACAGCAATCAATGGCTGGGATGCCCTTCCAGCCTATGACTCAGCTGTGCTGAATTCTTTTACTCTAAAAATTGGATGAACAAACAGAATGGGGACTGAAAATCAAAGATGATGCAGGATGGTGTCTGTCTTTTTCTCACAAGCATTCATCTCCATACGCTTTCAGAGAGTTTTGACACATATTGTCCTGCAATGTTTGTTCCAGCTCTGGCAGTTATTGAAAACTCTGATATCAGAGGCAGTACAATATTGACACTTAGATGCATCTTCTCTCTATCAGTAGTTCTTGCCTATTTCTTCTCATGGACACAAAAGTTGTTTCTGATTTACGCCCTGCCTGTTCCTAGCCCAAGGACTTCTGTAGAGGGTGAACTGCAGCAACTGAGTCCCGAGCAGAGTGCCAGTGAAGCTACTGCAGTGACCCTGGACACAGATTTGTTCCCCCATATCTACACTGACTTCTTGCCTGTTTACAAAGAATTTGGCTGAAAAAAGGCCTTGGCTTGAGTATGTCTAAAGCTCAGTTTATTTTTACTGACTTGGGCCCTGCAGGACTCCTAAGGATTGCAGGCACCAGACAGCTGTGTTTAGCCTTGTCTCTTACAGCAACGTCAAGGAAACCCGTTGTAACTGGCAAGCCTTCTGAAGGCCTGAGTGCTCGTGGATTACAAAAGGAGAAACAGCCAGATTATTTAAAATAAACTGTTACCAGACAAAAAGACACCCACCCTTTCCCTCTATAATTTCTTAAAAACAGGGAATTTGCTTTGATCAGACTTTAAGGTGAGAGCAGATCTCCTGGAAGTTATCTTCAAGCTAACAAAATAGTGATAAGCAAGGGAGGAAATGGAGCCAAGATGCAGCCTGTTTCTTGAAAGACAAAAATCTGGCCATTACGACAATCTCTCCTGAGATCTCACAGAGAGGATGTTACAGAAAGAGCCTAGCTGCACCCCAAACAGGATTTCCATTCTTGTGCACTTGGTCTGTTTGCATGGCTTTGGGATTACATGGAAATATTCTCTGGTGGAGACACGGGCAGCCTTGAAGACTCAGACACCTCTAGCTGAGAAGGAGTCCAAGTATAGGGTGTAAGTTAAGAAAAGACAACAGCAGAAAACATTAAAATCACCAAACTGATCAAACAAATAAACCACCCAACAAAACCCTATCCAAGCCCAACCCTCATTACTGGCTTGCTGCTGTAAACCCAGATTCACCAGCCAGTCAACAGAGGATTTGTGTGAAGCAGCTGGACCCCCATGGAAATGAGCATGTAATTGTCACAGAGCAGTTCCAGGTTTAAAATGGAGAGAGAGATGAAAATGTACAGTGAATGAGTGTGGTTCCATCAGCCTGCAGCCAACAGGAGAGATGGAAAGTCTCCCTGCCATGGGCGAAGCAGCTGGGTCTGTCACCAAAGGAAGAGGCACCTCCAAGAGAAAGTAAATCCATCCTTAAAGAGGTGCCTAGGAAAGGTGGCATGAATTACCCTAATGGAGACTCTCTCTTTCCCTTGACTGCAATAGAAGCACAAGCAATGGTTTTACTGTTTGCCCACCTTCTATATCACCAAAATCTGCACCTGGTGGAACAATTCTGATGGCTTATTGCCCCTGCAGGTGCCAAGGCTGTGGTGCAGACTCCACTGTGTTACTGGTTAGAGCTCCTCCACCCATCTATACTCAGAGGGAAGAAGCCCAACAGTACAGACAGGATTTGCACATCAGATTGTCTTGTTTGTCTGGATTTTAAGTAGCAGCAAATTTCTTGACATTCAGAGGAAGGTGAAAACAAACGGTCTTCCAGCTGGAGGTTCTCTGATAGTATGTGCATTTCAACCTGAGAATCCAAGTAACTTGAAATCACATGGAGAAAAGGTCAGAAGTGGCCATGGCTCAGAAAGGAATCATACACTCACAAGCTGCCCATCAGTAAGGACTTCTTCTTCGCACAGGATTACCACAGTGCACTTTTGTCCTAGCTGTGCAAGATACAATGCTGAGGTAAGAACTACAAAATGTAGACAGTAGAAGAACTTCCTGTTTGAGATTGTGATGGACCTGCTAAGGATAACTCAGGTCTTATCTGCTGTATTCAGGGCAAGGGAGGGGGTACAAGCCAGTAAAAAGGGGTGTGCTGTGCTCATCAGCTCAGAACAGGTTGATTTTATGTGCTGCAACCAGTGTCTAATGACACCATCTTGAGACCATCTAAAAGACAAGGAGACATTCTCGCAAGTAGCTTGCAATGTGTCCTCAGCCTCAGCACCCCTTTGTACGCTGCGGATGTTCAGCAGATGACCTGGCCCTTTCAAAACTTTGCTGTTTGATGGGTCTGATGCCTATCTGTAACTGTGAATTAATATGCTGAGTATCAGTGAATCTCACTCTTGCTTAACAGATACAGTTCTCAGATTCCACACAACATCCAGCAGCTCTTGGATCCTGGGCCAAGGCAAAGAATGCATGTTAATGGTGCCATTTGTGTATTCTTTGAATGCTACATCAATCTGACTTGGCAGAAGTGCTCTTCTGCTTCATTTCTCCTTTCTCCCAAGCCCTTATCAGGCACTGAGTCTATGTTGTCAGGGCAGAAGGGTGAAGTCACTGAGAGTTGTCGCTGTCCTCAGCATGGTGTACCACAGCTCTGTCACCACTCCAGATCAGGACCAAAAAGGGAGCATAGACAGCACGTGCACTGTAAGCAGCAGTGAAACAGGACTCTTTGTCCAGCCAAGTGACACAGCTAGGTTGGGAAACCAGGGTAGTTCTCACTTTCCTCCATAATCTTCCAGGTCTTCCTGTTGCTTTACAGTTGTGTTTTCTTCTTCATGTTGCTTCTTCCCTGCCCTCCATATCTTCANATCCCATCCCATCCCATCCCATCCCATCCTATCCTAATCACTATCTTAAACTATTGCATCCCATCCTTGCCAGCTGGCCCCAGGCAACTCAAATGACAGGCTTGAGGAGGATAGCTTCTCCCCATCCAGGTGCAGATCAGCTGCTGTTCCCTCACCTTTCCTAGTCATCATCACACCCACATCCAACTGCTGCTAAACAAAGCAGTGCAAAGCCAGAAGATCTACATACATCTGCACAAGCTTCTGCGGAGCCAGATCACACAGTATCACAGTATCACAGTATTAGCAAGGTTGGAAGAGACCTCATAGATCATCAAGTCCAACCTGTCACCACAGAGCTCAAGGCTAGACCATGGCACCAAGTGCCACGTCCAATCCTGCCTTGAACAGCTCCAGAGTTGGCAACTCCACCACCTCCCTGGGCAGGCCATTCCAGTGGCCAATGACTCTCTCGGTGAAGAACTTTCTCCTCACCTCAAGCCTCAATTTCCCCTGGCGCAGCTTGAGGCTGTGTCCTCTTGTTCTGGTGCTGGCTGCCTGAGAGAAGAGAGCAACCTCCTCCTGGCCACAGCCACCCCTCAGGTAGTTGTAGACAGCAAGAAGGTCTCCCTTGAGCCTCCTCTTCTCAAGGCTAAACAATCCCAGCTCCCTCAGCCTCTCCTCATAGGGCTTGTGCTCAAGGCACAAGATGGTGGTGACTATCAGCAAGTGTGTGGAAGTGATGTTTTAGTCACTTCTGCTTGCCAGGTTAGGTATTCCATGGATAATTGGTTAATTGACTCATAGATATTCAAAGGTTCCCTTTAGCAGAGCTGAAATTGTCAAGGCTTTGCTGCTTTTGGCACTGATACCTTCAAAGGAAGTCTCTGGGGTTGTTTAGTCTATGGAAGGACTGGTCAAAGCAGTGGTGAGGGTGGTGGGTATGCAGTACTAGTTCTCACATAGAAGAAATATTGCCAGGTAGGAAGATGACATACGCTGCGTTGTCCTTGGAGGAAAAGGCAAAATGGATGGGCTTAAACTATCCAAAGAGAGACTTTGCTTAGGTACTAGGGAAAGTTTCCTCATGGTAAAGATGATAGTGCAGCCATGGAATAGGTTATCAGGGGACATTGTGTAGTATCCATCATGGTGCGACAGGAGGTGGCAGAGGTCCAGCACAGATTAGATCAGTATCTAGCTCCATTGATCAACTGTGGAACAGGCAGATGGACTAGGTGACCTCTCAAGGTTTCTTCTAGTCCTGTTTTGTCTGACTCATTCATAATAAGCAGCACCAAGAAGCTGTAATCAGTGCAGTTTTGGAGGCTGCACTAAGACTGGTGAGAGAGGACCTCTACCTAGGAGAACCTAGCGTTAGCAGAAATGAGAGACAATGTGCTGGGGGGGGGTGGGGGAGGCCGAGAGAGGAGGCCAGATGTCCCAAAGCTGCCCAGTGGCAAGGTGATGGGGAGGAATTTGGAAATCAACATCCAGTAGCTGTCTGACCAGAGGCTGGCCAGAAACATTAACACATCAGCTGGGTGGTGTTGCCGACACCCCAGCAGACTGTGCTGCCATTCAGCGAGATCTGGACAGGCTGGAGAGCTGGGCAGAGAAAAATCTAATGAGCTATAACAAGAGTAAGTGCAGAGTCTTGCATCTGGGCAAGAACAACCCCAGGTACCAGTATAGGCTGGGGACTGACCGGTTGGAGTGTAGTGTAGGGGAAAGGGACTTGGGGGTCCTGGTGGACAGCAGGATGACCATGAGCCAGCAATGTGCTCTTGTGGCCAAGAGGGCCAACAGCATCCTGGGGTGGATTAGAAGAGGGGTGGTTAGCAGATGGAGAGAGGTTCTTCTCCCCCTCTACTCTGCCCTGGTGAGACCACACCTGGAGTATTGTGTCCAGTTCTGGGCTCCTCAGTTCAAGAGGGATGTGGAGCTGCTGGAGAGAGTTCAGCGTAGGGCAACAAAGATGATAAGAGAGGTGGAACACCTCCCTTATGAGGAGAGGCTGAGGGAGCTGGGTCTCTTTAGCTTGGAGAAGAGGAGACTGAGGGGTGACCTCATTAATGTCTACAAATATTTGAGGGGTGGGTGTCAGGAGGATCGCACTGGGCTGTTCTCGGTGTCATGTAGTGATAGAACGAGGGGCAATGGTTGTAAGCTGGAACATAGGAGGTTCCACTTCAACCTGAGAAGGAACTTCTTCACGGTGAGGGTGACGGAGCACTGGAACAGGCTGCCCAGGGGGGTTGTGGAGTCTCCCTCACTGGAGATGTTCAAGACCCGACTGGACGGGTTCCTGTGTGACTTGGTTTAGGTGATCCTGCTGTTGCAGGCGGATTGGACTAGATGATCTTTTGAGGTCCCTTCCAATCCATAATGATTCTATGATTCGATGATTCTATGATTAAGTTTCTGTATTGCCACTGAGTCAGAAGTTTGGCGAGTTTTATATTGATTTCAAATACGTTCAATATTGTCTTTGTCTGGAGACTTTCAAAATACCTAGGCATGCTCCTGTGCAATCTCATCTAGGCAAACCTGCTCTAGCAGAGGGATTGGACTAATGATCTCCAGAGGCCCCTTCCAAACCCTGTCATTCTGTGATTCTGTGAGTGCTTTGCAAGCCTTATTCAGAACGGGAAGGCTACCTCCCATTCTGCCACTCAGAGGCCAAGGTAGTGCTGTGAAGTTCTTCAGAATATTAGAACAGGCTGCCCAGGGGAGGTGGCTGAATTGCCACTCCTGGATGTGTTTAAAAGTCATGTAGATATGGAGCCTAAGAATATGGTTAGCAGTGGGCTTGGTATGGTTAGGCTAGTGGTTAGACTTGAAGATCTTGAAGTATTTTTCCAATCTAAATGATTCTATATTCTGTGATTCGATGAAATCCCTTATCAAACCCACAGCACACGAGGTTTTGTTCTGTTAGCCCCAGCGTTAGTTTTCCAGGTGATGCCTTTCTGCAGAGGAATCCAAGACCAGAGTCATACATCAACCTGATTTTATGAAACTACTAAGTTATCTCTCCATCCTTCTCTTGTCACCAAGGGAGAGCAACTGGCTGGCCATTTGTGAGCTGAGATCTAAATCCACATAAGATGCTGAGCTCACTGCAATAGGGCTGCTGAAGAACCAGGATGCAACAGCAGCTGCATAATAGTTGAGGCTGTTCGTTCAGATTAATTTGTGGACCTGGAAGCATTTAACAAATTATGGAAAGTAGTATTTATATTAAAAATTTGCCTTGATCTTTTTGTGTTCTAAGTCACAGTTAACGTCTGAGAATCTTTGACAGGTTCAGTTGAGCGCACAGAAAAAACCAACACACATGCACAGGCACGTGCATGGAGGCAAGCACACCTGTCCCTGGTCATTCCCTGTCAGGGAGAGAGAATGATCCCAGAAGGATAATGTCCAGGGAAGTTGTGGAATCATAGACTTACAGAATGGTGAGGGCTGGAAAGAACCTCCAAAAGATCATGAAGTCCAATCCCCCTACCGGAGTAGGATCGCCTAGAGGAGATCACGCAGGATCATGCAGGTGGGTTTGGAAGGTTTCCAGAGGAGACTCCACAGCCTCTCTGGGCAGCCTGCTCCAGTGCTCTGTCCCCTAATAAAAGTGGATTTTTTGAGAGGGCTCGTAGTAAGCATGAAGAAGGGAGCCTCCTTTTGTTTCTCCATGCACAAGAGAAGCAGTGTCCATCCCCATGCTTGCTAAAGGAGAGTTAGAGGTAAATCATGCTTCTGGCTGTGCTGGAGAGGCTGGGCAGCAGGAGGCTGCAACATGCTCCACACCATCAGCTGCTCTGCCAGTTCCTGCGGGAGGAAAGTGCTGGCAGGTAGCAGGACTGAGCCCCTGGCAGGTAGCAGGACTGAGCCCCTGCAGCCTGGCAGCTGGACAGGCTCTGCCAGATTGCGTGCAAGCCAGCAAGCAAATCAAGTGGAGCTGACAGCTTCTCCAGTCAGCTCGGCTCCCACAAGAGCTTTTTGTTCCTAACATGAGGGGAGCAATGCTGAGACTCTGTAGAGCCATGAGGGAGCGGGCAGCTTGCCTTTGTTCACTCTGATTTCATGTAGAGACACCAGAACAGCCTTTTCCAGCATTGACTTAATTACCTTCTGCATGAAGAAAGCAAAAGCTGCCTAATTAAGGAGTTACGTCAATAGATTTTGACTCTCTTTCTAGGAATTAATCTGACTCACCAAGGGTGCTGTAGGCTTATGCTCTCCTTGCAGACCAGCTCATTTCTGTTTACCCATCACAGTGCATAGCTCTGCTCTCTTTTCTGGATGAGAAACCACAGCACCAAGCTGGTCTTTTGTGACTTCCCAGTAGCTTCACCAGCCACGCTGGAGGGATGCTCCTTGCAGGGCAATACTGTCTGCCCAACAGACTCACTACTAGGAGCTCACTGCTCTCACTCTGGCTGCTCTAAATGTACATGGGAAAGCCCAGGATGGCTGGAATAAACTATTTTCAGCAATGAGTAGTAATTCTTCTGTAGTGGGCAGTGGTGACATTCCCTGGGGGATCTCACAGTTTGGGGGAGGGCAGAGTAACCTCCAGCCTAGCTGCTGCTTGCCATTTGTTATTTATTAGTGGCAATGAATAATGGGGATAACAAAGTCCATCCTCTCCTGTGGGAGCCTTTGGTGTTATTAAAAATAGCAGAACCACCAAGCCAAAACCAGAAGCAGACTCCTGGGAATATCATCCCTTTCACAACCAGCTCTGCAGTAATCCTCAAGTCTTGCAAATAACCTTCAGCACTACACATCAGCCTGCTTCAGTGAACAGCCACCCTCACCGATGCCCCAAAGAGCAATAATCTACTGCGAATTCCAGCAGGAAAGTGTTTGATAAAAGTGGCTTCTACACTAAGGGAAGCATGCAGATACAATATCTTCAAGTGAGAAATTAATCTAGTTGAGAAGCTTTTGGCCCACCACAAGGTGGTGGACAAACGGGCTTCCAAGAACATGACAACCAGTTGTGTCCCAGAAGCTCCCACAAGTACCCTTGTGTCGTGCCTTGGACTGAAATGAAGGATCCCAGAAGTCCATGTGAGCTGGAAATGGGAACCGCCAGTGGCATAACAAACACTGCCTGGTGCTAGCCAAGGTTTTCATGTCATCAGGAATAAGAAAAGGCCCTACCAAGGACAGTTTGGTGATGTGAGCATGATGGCTCTAGCAGAACACCAGTGACAAATCACAGGAAACTCGCGAGACTTGATATAAAGTCCCTTATGCAAGTAGAACGATGACATCTCCACTTTCCCTAAGGAGTGAAGAGAAACCCTGCATGTGACCCAGAGACCATGGGATGTGGTTATTCCTGGCTATAGATTAAGCACTGGGTGCTTTGAATGGTTCCTACGTGGATGCTGAGAGAAGCACATGCACCTGCTCTTGGAGCGAAGCTGCGCACCATCGCAGTGAAGTTCTCAACAAGCAGGCTGCTAACGTGTCGATGCTTCCGATGTGACCTGCACTGTGGCAGATCTGTGCAGGACAGCAAGGCACCTGCTGATACCCACTGATGGATGAACGTCCAGGGGCAGTACCATCTGGCTTAGCCAGAGCTGGCTTTGGCCATTTGTTACTCTGAAGGAAACCCCAGGAATATGTGGAACCCTTGTGTTGCAGTGATCCCTCAAGAAAGAAGAGTTGACAAGCTGAAGGCATCTTGGCTAAAGACACAACAAAATAGGCTCTGGGGCAATGTCTTGACTGGTCTAACCCTTGGGCATAAATCCAGAAAGGTGGGATTTTTGTTCCAGTGACTGGGCTGAGAAAGGACTTTGTTGCCACCTTGCTGCATGGATCTGAGAAGTCATCTAAGCTCCAGCAGCATCAGTTTCCAGATCCAGGCATTAATGATAATACAATGAGAAGAAAATCAAAGTTGTTGAGATGTGATCCCATTTCAGGCCTCCGTGCAGGGCACAATCCATGTCACTTGAGTCTGATTGAAGGTATTTAGTTGGCTACAGATGAAAAGCAAATGATAAGGTGATAGCATTGGCACAGATACTTCAAGAAGTAGGGGCACGAACAGTGTAACCAGCATTCACCTCAGAGAAACATCTGTTAAATCCTAAGCCAAGCATTTCATAGAATCATGGCATCACAGGATCATTAGGGATTGGAAGGGACCTTGAAAAATCATCCAGTCCAATCCCCACACCACAGCAGGATCACCTAGACCAAATTGCCCACAGGAACACATCCAGGTGGCTTTGGGGTTTCTTTTGTGAGTCTTGGGCCAGTTGCTGCCCTGGTAATGACTCTTTGTGGGTTGTTAATAGGAGTCACTAAAATACGGCTAATAGAAGTTACCAAAATGTAAACCAAATGCGTACAAACGACATTTGCATAAGCAGGCACAGCGGATGCACATGCAAAAACTTGTTTGGATGAAAACAAAGACTAGCTGCAAACCCAGAGCAGCTGCTGGCGCTGATGAGTAGCTGCTGGAATGTTCCTTGAACACAAAGATGTTCATTTGCATGGCTAAATGTTGGCTCCAAGCAAGCACCTGGATTTGATGCAATTAATGGGTCTGACGGGTGCTTCTGTCACACAGGCACTCATGAGACAGACTTTAAAGTAACTGAGCAGGCTTAGCAAAGGGTTTCCTTTTGATTAAATGTGTAGCTTTATTTACCTTTTCATTTTAAAGCTTTTCGGAGTGGCCATGTCTCAGCTGGCCGTGGCTCAGCGCTTCAGTAAACTCACAGGTGTTCTGAGTTCTTCTCTTGGTACCTTGAATTTTCAATTTCATAGCAACCGTTCCCAGGAGCTGGAGTTTCAGGAGTCCTAATGAGGTCAGAGAAGGCCAGCAACCACCATGTCATCACTTCTTTGGAAAAGATGAGCATTTAAGCAAGGGAGGACAGTCCCTCCTTCCACTCCCGTGATGGCAGTAGACCTGACCGACCAGCTGTCTGCAGGTCTCAGGGTGGGAAGCCTGTGCTTGGCCAAGGACTATGCTTCATCCCGGCTTTTCAGGATGCCAGCTTACGCCACTCTGTCCGAGGCTTCATCTTAAAAGTGCAGCAAACAAAACAGTGCTGTTAACCTCCTGCCTTGCAGTGCTGCTCTCCACATCCTCCACACAGGGAGATGCAATTAACGGTTATAAAAAACAAAAGTGAGTTCTGAGAAACCCTCTTCCTCAGGTCTAACTTTATCTTCCAGAGAGGTGATTGCCAGGCACTGAAACAAGTTCCCACAGATCTTTCCACACCCCTCCCTCTGCAGGCATAATCACAGGGGCTTGATTCTAAGCCTCTAGGAGTTTGATGATGAAGATTTATTTGGGCCGAGCAACGGCTGCCGTTTCATCCAGTGTGTCCAGAGCACCCTTTGGAAAACGCCACTGGAAACGGCAGACTGACCAGAAAAATCTGCTGTGTTGAAGAGATCTGAGGAACTCTTCCAGTCAGATCAGAAACCAGGCTCTCCTTTACTTCTGCCCATGATAAACTGTTCCTAAGACACAGCCTGAAGGTGCAGATGAATGGCTGATACGGCTGAAGGCTGTGCTGCCATCCAGAGAGACCTGGACAGGTTGGAGGGCTGGGCACAGAGAAACCAGATGAGGTTCAACAGGGACAAGTGCAGAGTCCTGCATCTGGGGAGGAATAACAAACTCCACCAGCACAGGCTGGGAGGTGATCTACTGGAAAGCAGTCCTGTGGAGAGGGACCTGGGGGTCCTGGTGGACAACAGGTTAACCATGGCACAGCAATGTGCCCTGGTGGCCAAGAAGGCCAATGGGATCCTGGGGTGTATTAGGAGGAGTGTGTCCAGCAGATCGAGGGAGGTTCTTCTCCCCCTCTACTCTGCCCTGGTGAGGCCTCATCTTGAGGACTGTGTTCAGTTTTGGGCCCCCCAGTTTAAGAGGGACAAGGATCTACTGGAGAGGGTCCAGCGGAGGGCTACGAGGATGATTAGGGGACAGGAGGGCATGGCTTATGAGGAGAGGCTGAGGGACTTGGGGCTTTTTAGTCTGGAGAAGAGAAGACTTAGGGGAGATTTGATCAATGTTTATAAGTACCTGAAGGCTGGCCAGGAGGGGGGGGACAGGCTCTTTTCACTTGCTCCCTGTGACAGGACAAGGAGCAATGGGTGTAAGTTGCAGCAGAGGAGGTTCCGCCTCAACACAAGGGGGAACTTCTTTACTGTCAGGGTCACGGAGCACTGGAACAGACTCCCCAGGGAGGTCGTGGAGTCTCCTTCTCTGGGGACTTTCAAGGCCCGCCTGGATGTGTTCCTCTGTGATCTGTGTTAGATAGTTTTGTCCTGCTCCGGCAGGGGGGTTGGACTCGATGATCTCTTGGGTCCCTTCCAACCCCTAACATCCTATGATCCTATGAAGCACAGAACATTCTGCTTTAGCCGTTGTCCCAAGCACGAAGACAGTCTGCAGTAGAGAAGGCTTCCTTTTGCTGATGTTAAGTGATGATGACTGTGTGTTTCAGCATCAGAAACTGAAGGAAAAATCGCCACATCCTGGAAATGGGAGGCCTCTGCTTGGGTAATGCCAGAGGGTGCTGCTAATTCTCCCATCACAGAAATCCCACCTCATCTGTGCTTCTCGAGGCTGGAGAAATCCCTGCAGTTGAAAGCAGAGCAAAATTCAAGCCTCCCAAGACCCTGCTCCCTTTCTTTCAGTAACGAGTCCAGGACTCAGTTGCTGCACAGATGCAGGTAGTCAAGGAAGGAAGCTGAATGGTGGGTTCTGCTCATGGAGCTGACAGCAGAGCTGAGCAGCTCACATGAGGCTCTCTAGGGGAACACCTTGGTTCCTCTGGGACTTAGAAGGTGCCAGTTGACTTTAGCTTCCAAAAGGAGCATTTTGCAGTACTGACCTCCCTCTTGCACCATACGTAAACCTTACTGGAAGCTGACCTATTCGTGGATCACATTCTGCAGCTGCATGTGTGCGGCTGGAAAGCTTTTCAGGGCTCCTTCCACTGCCGGGCCTGTTGCCATGGTTGTTGCAGGTAAGCACTGCGGGCGAGTATTGGCCACAGCTGAATGATCATTGAGTCAGTCATGTTAGCACCACCTCTGTGTCCATATCTCGTAAGTGGTGGAGGGCTCAGATCTTCTTTCAGAGTGACCAGGTGGCATCTACACAGCACAGAGCCAGAAGCACCCTGTAAGCTCAGGGGATGTCTTGTTGGTTTGCCTACATCACCTACTCTGAGCAGATCCATTCTGGACAGATGATGAACATCTGATGAACATCCCAGGAGGACCCTTAGAAGTGGGTAGGAGACTTCCCAAGTCTCTGTTTAGTTTCCTTGCTACGATGACTGTATCATGACCCTGTGGTGCACTTGCCTGATCCCTTTGTGGCTAAGACAGAGGCGCTCAGGTTCCACTTTGTGCGTGAGGAGGACACACAGCCCGAGACAAATATAACCTGGAAACTTTGACGTATTGATGCAGCTGCTCGAGCTTCTGTCCCAAATCTGCGTGCAACCAGCACTTACAATTTCATAGGCTGCTAAGATGGTGGGCTAATCAGGCTGAATGCTCAGAGCAGGGCAACACGTGGTGTTCCCCAGCTTTGTGACTTTATGCTGAATCACCTCCACCTCAGACCCCTTGTTTTTTTCTTGGGGGGTGTCCTGGTAGTAGAAGCAGCTAGGTGTGTTGATGATGCTCAAATACCAACAAGATTTTGGTTTCCTTAGTGTCTGCTTTGAGGCTGTGTAACCTTTTAAGCCTTCAGGCTCATGTTTATGTGAGGTACCTGTGTGTGCAGGGGCTTGGTGTGAGGTTTTGGAAGATCCTGGAACCTACAGAACAGTGAAGAAGTAGCTGTTGGAGAGTAGTTTAGGAGAAAGGGACCTGGGGGTCCTGGTGGACAGCAGGATGACTACGAGCCAGCAATGTGCTCTTGTGGCCAAGAGGGCCAACAGCATCCTGGGGTGGATCAGAAGGGGGGTGGTCAGCAGATCAAGAGAGGTTCTTCTCTCCCTCTACTCTCCCCTGATGAGACCACAGCTGGAGTATTGTGTCCAGTTCTGGGCTCCTCAGTTCAAGAGGGATGTGGAGCTGCTGGAGAGAGTTCAGCGTAGGGCAACAAAGATGATAAGAGAGGTGGAGCACCTCCCTTCTGAGGAGAGGCTGAGGGAGCTGGGTCTCTTGAGCTTGGAGAAGAGGAGACTGAGGGGTGACCTCATTAATGTCTACAAATATTTGAGGGGTGGGTGTCGGGAGGATGGAGCCAGGCTCTTCTCAGTGTCATCTAGTGATAGGACGAGGGGCAATGGTTGTAAGCTGGAACATAGGAGGTCCCACATAAATATGAGAAGGAACTTCTTCACAGTGAGGGTTACAGAGCACTGGAAGGTGCTGCCCAGGGAGGTTGTGGAGTCTCCTTCACTGGAGATGTTTAAAACCCGCCTGGATGTGTTCCTGTGTGACTTGATCTAGGTCATCCTGCTGTGTCAGGGGGATTGGACTGGATGATCTTTCGAGGTCCCTTCCAATCCCTAATGATTCTATGATTCTGTGATTCTATGACAGCGAGAAGATTAAAGAGCTCCTTGTGGCACTGCTCATGCCTGCTCTGCAGTTGCCACATCACGGTGTGGACACTGCACTTGCACAGATCCAATTCACCCCACAGTGAAATTTTTAGTTTTGCTGTAGAAAGTAGGTTGTTTGCAAAATAATACATGTGGGCACTAGAAACTCGGGGAGCAGCAGAGTTGCTCTTTAGTTTGACACTATGGAAACATCTTTTTAGCAGCTGTTATTTTTATGCACCTGAAGGTGTGTGCCCAGCCCTGAAGAAAGAAATTGCACGGTTTTAAAAATCAGATTTTAAAAGATGACCCTGAGCAATTCCAATACGAAGTTGGGTTTTCTGAAAGCCTCATGAGCACCAGGTCACTGTATACCTACAGGTCTTTGTGCAGTAAGGAAAAATTTATAGTAGAGAGAAAAAGTCTGTTTTAGTTGGAGGTTACTAAAGATGCTCTTGAAATTTCTTTCTAAGTATCTTAGAATCATTCAGGTTGGAAAAGAGCCTTGAGATCCTAAAATCCAACCATTAAACCTAGTCTACTTAGTTCATCACTAAACCATTTTGCTAAGCACCACATCTAGATGGTCTTTAAACACATCCAGGGATGGTGGCTCAACCACCTTCCTGGGCTGCCTGCTCCAGTGTCTGACTACTCTTTCAGTGAAAAAATTTTCCTGATGTCCAGTTTAAACCTCCCCTGGTGTGGCTTGAGGCTGCTCCCTCTTGTTCTATGACAATGACCTGAGAGAAGGGACCAGCCACCTAGTCCTCTAGAATGTCCTAGTTGTAGGGGGTGATAAGATCTCTTATCTGAAGGCAGAATGATGAGCTTAGACATGAAACCCTTGGTGCTCCTTGCTTAGGAACAGCCAGGTGGAATGCACACTTACTCCCACCATCCAAGGATGTACAACAGTTTGTACATCCTGTCTAAACACGAATCAGTCAGAACCATGGGTTCCCCTGCAAGAATGGGACATTTTGAAGTAAACCCAATGCCTGTGCTCGGTGTGGTGTTGGGGAAATCTCTTAAAATCACAAATGCAAGCAAACGCTATTCAGTGACTCCAGCAGCAAACTAAGTCCCTGTTTATTCCTCAAAAGCAAGATGCTGTTGCAGGAGTTTTGGATTCCTGGCAGGATCACCTCATCCATATGCACAGCAAACACACTGAGAACTGCCAAGTCTACGGGCTTTCCCAACAGAACACTCATTCTGACTCTGTGTCTGTGGGGCTGCTGGACCGACTCAGTGCTTGTGCAAGGGGAGCTCCAGGTTTCACGTGGGTGTTTCACAAAAGCAACGAGCTCTCTGTGTGTGTGAGATGGCTACCAGAAGAAAAATTCATTTTCTGGTTCTTGCTCACACTTGATGATGTTTGAAGATAAACCAAGAATAGGTCCTTTGTCTATCTATCTATCTATCTATCTATCTATCTATCTATCTATCTATCTATCTATCTATCTATCTATCTATCTATCTATCTATCTATCTATCTATCTATCTATCTATCTATCTATCTATCTATCTATCTATCTATCTATCTATCTATCTATCTATCTATCTATCTATCTATCTATCTATCTATCTATCTATCTATCTATCTATCTATCTATCTATCTATCTATCTATCTATCTATCTATCTATCTATCTATCTATCTATCTATCTATCTATCTATCTATCTATCTATCTATCTATCTATCTATCTATCTATCTATCTATCTATCTATCTATCTATCTATCTATCTATCTATCTATCTATCTATCTATCTATCTATCTATCTATCTATCTATCTATCTATCTATCTATCTATCTATCTATCTATCTATCTATCTATCTATCTATCTATCTATCTATCTATCTATCTATCTATCTATCTATCTATCTATCTATCTATCTATCTATCTATCTATCTATCTATCTATCTATCTATCTATCTATCTATCTATCTATCTATCTATCTATCTATCTATCTATCTATCTATCTATCTATCTATCTATCTATTTCTCTCTCTCCACCTATCTATCATATCTCTATCTTTATCTGTTTATGGAAAGGGAATATTTACTTTGCTGTATATTAGACATTAAAAAACAACCTGCTTTTTAGTGAGGACATTAAGAGCTTTTTTACCTACAAAGCCAAGGACTGTGCTTGAATCCTCATTTCATGTATTGCTAGTCATTTTTCTCAGCCAGGGAACTCTGAACTACACAATCACAGAATGTTAGAGGTTGGAAGGGGCCTTGAAAGATCATCTAAGTCCAGCCCCCCATGCTGGGGCAGGGTAAGCCTACAGTGCTGTCTCAAATGTCCTACATGGGGCTCAAACTCATGAGCCCAGGAATTCAGAGTCCCATGGCATCTGCTAGGCTAGCTCCTGCCCTTCAGAGCCTCTGCATTCAGATCTTTCTTACCAGGTCCCCCTTAGGGGACCCCTCAGCACCAGCCAAAAACCCCACCATTCATCTCTCACCTTTCTATGTCTGCCTGTGCCATTGAGACATAGCACTGGTGCGGCTTCCTTTGCGAACCGCTGTGTCTAAGGGCACGAAATTCCCTCTGCACGGCTCTGGTAAAGGAGACAACAGCCACAATACACTCTTACAAGTTGTGAAGATCACAAACTGGGACAGACATCCCAGAAAAGTCAAGGGGCTGCTTAGAAGTTCCAGTTGTGGTGAGGGGCAAATGCAAAACTGATCAGCAATTGTGCCTGTCCTCAGAGCCAGTGGGTTTTGAGCTATGATGGAGTTCTGTCTCCAAGACCAGCGTGGCTTCCTGTTTTCTTCATCTCTCTACTTGTGATCCACTAGATCCAAATGCAATTTTCTCTCAGAAGAAACATAAATAAATACCTGTTTTCTTTGCTCAACTCTCTTCAGTGCTCATCATGCTCAGGTTTGTAATTTTGCCCCAGCAAAGCGTTAAGCACTCTGGGAAATTTCTTAGCAGGAGCAGCACTGGGCTTCAACAGGTAGCTCCTTGAAATTGTGCAGAATGTCTTGTCTAGGGAAAACCAGCAGAACTACTGCTAGCAAAAGATGAAAAATAAGAAGAAGCAAAAGCTCTGAGTCTCACAAACTGTTTTTAGAATGCTTAAAATAAGGGGGCTTTCTGGGACCCAGGGGAGCTGAGAGCTGAAAATGGATTGACATTTCTGCTTTTCTTTCTTGACACTGCTAGGGCTGATTAAGTGTTAATTGAGCTGGAGAGTGCGCTAACAGTCACTGCTTCATCCTGCTCCTTTACCCCCTCAGGACTTGTCACCACTGAATAGAGGACAGAAATTATACTAGAAATGCCTGCAGTTTGGAGGCCGTGTACATTAAGAAGCTTGTGCTTTATAATGCTTTATGGCTGATTTGAGACAAATCAAATTTCCAGCCTGGGGTTTTTTTTCTCTCCCCAGAAATTACAGGAGATCGGGTTACATGCGAGGATCTCGAGTCCACAGAGCTGGTGCACGGACCTGAACGGTGTCTGCGCTGCTGTAGACTCAGCGGTGGGCGCACACAGACCTTCTCCACACACACAGTACAGAGCAATGAAGGGGCGAGTGCCGGCGCGTAACGCTCCCAAGGACAGACAGAGAGTAACAGAAAACTAACCATTGCAAGGAATATTTTTCAGTGTCTTCTGCTGCTCAACACAGATTTCCTACCCAAGGGGAAGTTCATATTTTAACTTTTTGCTCTGATTCAGAAAAACACATTTTATTTTGGTAAAAAATCTCACAAAAAGAAAACTCCGTTAAGGATGTCCCTCACTGGTTGGAGAAGTAGATCGTTCAGGAAAATTTTGAATATCTGTTTTAAATTTCCCTAATGAATTCACTTGATTTCCAAGTTTATATAATTTTATTTAAAAATTTGTTACTTCATTTTTTATTCTTTCATGAGGTTTTCAATGTATGATTTCCAATTTCCTGACATTTTATGTGCAATAGCAATACCTACGTAGCAAACAACTTGTCCATGGTAGTGGAAGCATTATGAAATATTCAGTATGCAAATAATTATGCTTGAACAGACTTTCTTACGTTCCAGAAGTTAGCATCTCCCGCTGATGTGCACAAAAATAAATTGCTGCATTGCTCAAGGACAGAGGAGCTCTGAGCACAATATTTACAAGGGTTTCCACTTCTTATTTAATTAAAATCTGAATTAGGTGCTTGAATATGAAGTAAGTGAGTGTACCTGATCTCCAATTTCCTGGTGCTCACTGTATAGCTTAGATAATGTCATAGGCTTCTAGGCCTTTTTTAATTCTGGATTTTTCAAGTAAACTCTGTGTAAAAATTAAAATTAATAATCCCTTCTTAGCTTCTGGGAGAAAAGAACATAGCCAACAGAACAGAGTACAGCTGCAGCCGATAAAAGTTCGAGTATATATTTGATAGGAGTGAGTATTGTACTTCACTGGCTATGCCCCATCCCTGGGAACATCCAAGGTCAGGCTGGACAGGGCTCTGGGTAACGCGATGTCGTTAAAGATGTCCCTGCTCACTACAGGGGGCTTGGACTAGATGACCTTTAAAGGCCCCTTCCAACCCAAAGGTTCATTCTATGGTTCATTCTATTAGAAAACACCACAAATTCATCACTCATTTAAATGGGTTTCTTTTGAATTTGTTCTGATTACCAACCCTGACACACAAAATTTCAGCTCATTTCCTATCTCTCTTCTGAAGTGGCCACAGCTTAATCCCAAAGCCTTCCCTCCGTCTCGGACCGCACATACAGTCGTCCTCAGGAGGAAACAGAGTCAGTATAAATGGTGCTTGAAGACCTTTTCTACAAAGGTACAGGCTAGGTTCACATGATACAAGATCAGACACATTTTTGCAAGACCAAGCTAAAATTATCAGGAGCCAGACCCTTCTTTGCCCCTGGCTTCCCACTGATTTTGAATTGTCAGTTTTCAACAGCCAAGTTCAAGCTGACCTTTGTTTCTATGTCACATTGCCTGTGAACAGCTGGGGTGGGACTTGACTCACCTGGTTTTTCATGTCTAAAGTACAGGTCTTTATCTCTGGGGTCACGAGGAAGATTTCTTAGTGCTACACAGGTCAGCAACACGCTCCTTGCTTGCATTTACATCCCCCTGTCTATGATCCGTTTTGTTCCCTGAGTATTGACAGATGTAAAACACAGCAGTGCAGATGCTGCACATACCCACCTGCTAGTGTAGAGATGACTCACACAGCCTCAGGTACAGAGTCTTGATTACTACCTACAAGTGTGTTCTGGGGGTCTTTTTGTCTGAGAGGCTGTCTAATTTGACCTGTCACGCATCGGGGGGACAAACACCCTGAGCCACCCTGAGCATAGAGCTTGCTGCTGGATGCTGCTCCACCAGACTAGCAGAGCTCCCGAGAGCTCGTAGGGAATGTGATGGTCTAGGAGACTCCAAGGGGTACGCGCAGAACCCTGTGCCCATGCTTGCTTTACTTAACCACGGTAAAGGCAGGGCTTGCACTCGACAGGCTGTCAGAAAGTATTTTCACTTCATTTCCCACTCTTTTTGACTGTGAATTTCACTGTTAAGCTACCACCATGCTGAAATGTGCAAAGCAGTGCCAAGAGGTACCTGGAGCTGTTGTAGCTGTTGGCTCACTCCTGGGAGAGGCAGAATTTATCTGATGTTTCTCCTGAATGCAAAGAGCATATTTTCAGAATCAAAACTCAAGATAGATTTGTGGTAACAGTGTTGAGATTCCTGAGATAGCTCTGTGCTAGTGCCCCAGCTGTCTGATAAACCCCACTGATGTTGCTCTTGGCACCCTCCGGCCCACTGGAAAGTGGGTATATTCCTTGCACTGGAGAGTTTTTCCAGTACCAGAGCTGAACTGGCACACGAACCTGAGGGCACAGTTCATCGGTCTAGTGCCTGTGGAATGCAAAAGGAATCCAGACATTTAATTCCTTGGAAAATCCCTGACTCGCTGCTCTCAGTAGCTTCAGCACGTAACCATGGGCAGCTGGCATCACCAACAAGAACCTGAACAGCTGGGAGAGTGCGAGCTGGTGGGGCGTGTTCTTTGTAAATCCTTTGTCACGCAGCAGCGACGCTACTTCCTGGGCAAACCTGTGGTGAATGCCACTGATCTTAGAACTTAGGAAAATACTACTAATAATCAATGGTTGATCAAACCCTCTGTAAAAAAATCCTGTCCGTTTGAGCAGGCAAGACATGTTGGGTTGTGATCCCACCTGCTGGTGCCCCACAAAGGGAGGCAAAAAAACATACACCCCGTGAGTTTTTTCTCTCTGTCAGTGAGATCACTTCTACAACAGAGATCTGCTCAAGAGCAGTCATCCCATCTTGGTTTAAAATCTAGACGTAGCAGATTAAATGACAGCACTTAGGTGAGATGAGCCCACCCTGCCATGTACACAAACATTTAGCTCACATGGCTGAAGCACATGGACTGTTGTGTTTATAACTTCAGTAGTCACCACAAGCTAAAGACAAGTCTGGTTAAAATATACAGAGCCAAAACGGGATCTTTTTCCTCGTGTCACCAACTCTCTCCAGCACCACTGCAAACACCACAGACATCACTAAGCACAAGTAGATGTTGCACATTTACTCTCACCTCCAGCTACAGAGCATTAAAACAGCAGCCATGCCTCTGAGGCAAGGGGTAGCCATCACTCAGCAAGCTCCTGATGGGTTGCCAGTGGCTTTGAAATCAAGTTTTCCTAAAGAAACTATTTTAGGAACAAGCAATTGCCATGTCAGCTGATGCCCAGCCAGGACACAGACAGGAGCTAATGGCTTCCAGCAGGGAGAAGGGCTGAACTCAAAAATCCCCTAAATTTCCTGACCTGGGTGAGAACAGTAACAGCATTAGCATCCCAAAATAACTGTTATTGTCATGTCTAGAGCTGGTAATGAGACAGAACCACTGAAATGGCTTATGTTTTGTTCAGAGTGTGTCTGTCAGGGTGCACGTTGTGGGAGATGTCTCATTTATTGAGCAGATTGCCATATGAGATTGGAAGAGGGCTTCACCAGGAGGGAAAGCATTTCACCCTAACGAGGGCTAATAACTTGCTGACAGTTCAGCCAAGTCATTATCAGCAATATCTGTTTGCTACCAGGATGGGAGAGGATGGCTCTTACTCACCAAAAAAGCCATCAGAGTCCTTAGAGAGCTGAAGGCAGACACTAGCCTTGGGGCAGCAGTGTGGACAGTGATTCCTGAGTAAATTAACACAGGTAATCCCCGGAGTGAAGCTGACTTGAAGTTGAAGAGAAGCCCAGGGGACCCCAGGCAGGGGAAGCAAACAAACGGAGTTTTCTGTAAGGAAACAGTATGAGTGACGTGAGGCTTAGGTAAGGAGTGAATCCTTAGGTGGGGCTCATTAGGTGAGAGTGAAAGAAGTCTTTTTGGAGCTGATCTTAAGACAAACAAATAAATGCCTGTGCTTTAGTCTTCTTCCCCTATCTTTAGGTCCTTTCAGGGTTTCGTTTGCTCTGCAGGCTCTGTACATAAGCACAAGTGTCTGCTATGTGTTAGACTGGTATTAAGGGTGATAAGAGTGTGTCTGAGGCACCTGGAATCATAGAATCACAGAATCATTAGGGATTGGAAGGGACCTCGATAGATCATCTAGTTCAATCCCCCTGCCACAGCAGGATCACCCAGACCAAGTCACACAGTCAGTCTGGGTTAGAAGGGACCACAGGATCATCCAGTTCCAACTGCCCTCCCATGGGCAGGGACACCCCACCACAGACCAGGCTGGCCAGAGCCCCATCCAGCCTGGCTTTAAACACCTCCAAGGACGGGGCCTCCACCACCTCCCTGGACAACCCATTCCAGGCTCTCACCACTCTCACGGTGAAGAACTTCCTCCTCACATCCACTCTAAATCTACCCATCTCCAGCTTTGGTCCACTCCCCCTAGTCCTGTCGCTACCTGACATAGCAAGCTACTCTCTATTGCATGACCGTTCCAATCCTTAACTTAAAACACTGGTGCCCCAGCTGTGTGCTGAAATTCACTTCTGTGGGCATTTAGATGGGAAATGCTCCTGAAATAACACACTGTTCAGACCTGTGTCGTGAGCGTGTGCACACACACAGCGTGAAGCTACACTGGCACCAGTGACCATCATCCCAGTCAGCAAAACTCCAAACTAATTTTAGTTCCTTTGAACCTTATTTGCATCTCGTATGAAGTTGTCCCACATCATCTAACCCAGAAACCCAGGCATCCGGGATCAGCTTTCCCCATAGAAGCCCATAAGGTGTTGTCCTTTGCACTTGTGTCTAGGACAGTGCTGGTAACAAACCCATGTGTTGGCTGCTGCTGAGCAGCACTGATACAGCACCAAGGCTGTCCCCAAAACCCCACCCAAGGGACAGTAGGCTGAGGGTGGACATAAGGTTAGGAAGGCACACAGACAGGACTAACCAAAGGGGTATCCTATACCATAAGACATCACACTTAACAGTGAAAGCAAAACAATGGGGAGGGAGTCGATTCATTATGGAGAAGTTTGCCTGCTGCAACAGCCACTGTGTGTACTGGGTCCTTATTTCCCAGAAAGTGTCTGGACATCAATTACTTCTGGGAAGAGGAGCATACATCTCTTTTGTTTTGGCTTTTCTGCTGCACATGTTTCTTTTTTTCATTGTGTCAAGGATTAATCCCGAGACAAAATTAATCAATTACATTAGTTAACGTGCTAGTGGTCCAAAACAAAAACAAAACAGGGAGGGGTTCAAAAACCACTTGTAGATTGCAAGATAACTTGACTTGGAGAAAAATAATAAGACACATTTAACTCGCCCTGCACAAAAACCCACATACAAAGACATGCAGAGACTAATCGCATGTTCTTACATACTTGAGCCAAGCCATTTTCTCTACCCCCTCAAAATGAAGAGACTTCCAGCAGTTCTTGTGGAAACATGAAGTCCATTCAGTCCATGCACATGTCCCTCAGTGTCAGCAGGCATTATAAAGTCCATTTCCCATTTCCATGTGTTTCCAAGCCAGTCCTACATTTCCAGTATGCCAATTCCTACAGGAACGAGGGGAGAATTCTCTCCACTTCAACACGTAATGAATTTCAGAGAAAACCTTCCTTCTGCTGATCTCGAAAGTTCAAACTTCCCCTCTCCCTCCATTCACCATATTCACAAGGCAAGATGGCTGCCATGCCCATCTCCAGCAACAATGTGTGTTCTTTCCAAAAAACAGATGAAAACAAAGTGAAGGAGGAGTGAGACACCTGAAACTGGAAACTCCAAACCAGTTGTACCAGTTAAGAGTCAAACAAATGTCACAAGTTGCCACAGCAACTTCCCAATACCTCAGGTCAAGAAACCCACCAAATTCAAACTCTGACACATGAGACTGTCTTTACCTTGAGACATTAATTTTTTATATCTTATTTTATCCCCCTATCCTGCTTAGGAGAGTGTGAGTGAGAAGGCATGTGGGTGGGCACTTGGCTACCAGCCATGCTAGCTATGGTATCATTGATCACAGAATCATAGAATCATTCAGGTTGGAAAAGACCCTTGGGATCATCGAGTCCAACCATCAACCCTAATCTACAAGGTCTCTCCTAAACCAGTCCCCCAACACCACATCTAAGCAAGAAAGAACAGCCAGCCCTGTTTCTTACTCATCTATCCTTGATTGATGAGTGCAGTTCTCAGATGGGTGTTTGGGAGCAGTCCTTGTTCAGAAAGCCAACTTGTAGTTCTTTTAAAGTTAAATGCATGGGAGAGAAAGAACTTCTATCCCGTGTTCAGTGGAGCAAGACATTCTATACAGGATTGTTCTGAAGGGACATCTAGCTGTATTACCTCCTGATTTCTGCTCCTCAAGGCAACGGGATGAGTAACCAGTTATGCTGAGAGGGCAGCCAGGGTTGTGAGGTGGGAAGTCATTCCCTCCCGTGAACTCCTTCTGAGGGAATTCTCAAACATGAGAACGCCCCTGTGTATTTGCCCTGACCAAAAATATGAAGACTATAAGGAGATAGATTTTTAACTCAGTGCAAGTGAATCTGTGTAGATCTAGTACTGGTAGTGCAGTATTTAGCAGGGTGACCTGAAAAATGAATCCAGATGTCTCGTCTTGTTATGGCTTGTTGTGGATTTTTGGGGGGATTTTATTTTGCCCACAAGAATTGCGATGTGATTAGGGAGCCTGCCTGGATACAGGAGATGAGAAATGTTCCAGGCTCTGAGATGTACTTAAAGCCTTAATTAAAGACCCTGTTAAGGTCCTAGGGATGTTACTGGTGTTGTTTCTTCTCACTCAGTGGGACCGATGACACGTGCTGTCTACTCTTTTGGCGATTATCCCAAGCTGGAGGTTTTGCTGCTCCTTACTCTTTGCCATAAATAGCTGGAGCCTACTTGTGAGGTTCTTGTCTACCAGGCAGGTCTTCAAAATTAGGAGGACTAACAGGAGAAGTGTAGCTTCTTCCTTGCCCTTATGTAGCCTTGCTTGTTTGGATTCCTACAGTAGAACCACTGAAGAGTTTTTCTCTGGTACAGTGTTTCCTCACAAACAAGAAAGATACCAGATACCTGCCTGTGTGTCTGAGGTGACGAACCTCACCTCCAAATTTTCAGGTGCTTGCCCAACTCCCCAGACCTTTTATGATTCATGGATGCTCATGGAGAGTAAAACACCAAACAAAACAGTACTTTGGAGTTGAAGTTTCAAGTTCACATCTGCAAAAAGTAATTGACCTTTTCTTCTTAAAAGGCAACAGAAACAAGAAGAAAGTTCAGCTCTGATCTCAGTCTTCATGTCGCGGGCTCACTGCAGTCCATCATTTGAACATGGACAGCCTTGGAGTAGGCAAATGGGTGTGAGAGCAAGTATCTGTGGTTCCTGGGCACCTGCTGGTTTCGAAGTCAGAACCAGAAAAAGACTTATTAAATGACATGATGTCGTCCATTTAATTTGGTTGGGATGTTTCAGCTGTGCAATTTGATTTGCACGTGGGTGACAGCTTAGGCTACATAGTGCCTCCTTATAAGCTTCAGTCTTCACTGTTGTAGATCACAACCTTACATCACTTGTTCCACAGCTCTTCTCCCAGTTCACCCACCTGCACCAGAAAAGCATTGCTTCACTTTTAGACAATAAACTTTTACCTTAGCCAGCAGTAGATGAAATGCAGGGCTTCTAGATGTTGTGTTGTTGTCTCTGACTTCTCTACACTCCCAGAGGGGTTTTCAGTCATTGTTAGGTCTGCAGTCTTGGTCTGTATCCACGGCACAGAGCTGCCTTGTTATTGACCTTGAGTAAGAACTTGATGAAAGTTAAGAAATCAATGAAATGAATTATTATTATTACCCAGAACTGACTGGAATTCAGATATTGTGTGATGCTCTCAAATGGCTTTTTAGAAAGACAGAGATGCACAGCAGCTGCCTAACACCAAGTTACACTCAAGGCACAGCGCTTGTTACGGGGTGGACATCTGACCGTAACTGGACTGTCAGTACGTACTGAGCAGGAAAATGTGAGGGATTTTATTGACTAAAAATCAGTAGTCAGTGATGCATGAATGTACCTCATCACGTTGCACTCATGTTTGGAAAGGCATCATGAGCCGGCGTTTCACCCAATCTTTCTAGAAAACAAGACTCTACACTCTAACGATCTCGGAGTCCGGCACTGCGGTTGTGATGTGGTGTGACACGTAGCTACTGCGAGATCTGCCGCTGAGTGCCTTCCCTTCCAACGACTTGGGCTACGTTTTGCATAGAAGTAAACAAGCGATGTGTAGGGGTGAAGGGAAGGGAAGTCCTTTCCTTTCTTCAGCCATGGATAGGGGATTTCAGATCTTGTGCTCGGATTCTTTTCAAGCCCATCATTGTTCCCAGCCCTCTGGAAAAATACAAGACTTTGCTGAAGCAGTCAGAAGCGGTAGGCTTACAGCCTTGGGCTACTGGAAAACTAAGGTGAGTTTGTGTCAGAGAAGTTGCTGGTGCCCAAGGGACATAACTGCAGTCCTTGTTTCTGCTGCACGCAGATGGTCATTCCAAGCTTGCCGGCAGCCACAGAGATGCAGCTGGCTGCAGCCACAACCTCGCAAAGTTGCCAGATGGGAAAACGAGCAGCTATGTGTTCTGCCCTCCATCACCTCCAAGTCTCACCATCTTCACCCTCCTGTCCACACCAGCCCCGTTTCAGCAACAACACACAGTGAGAAGGAGCAACTGTGCAGACGGGAAGGGGGAGAGAGGCCCTCGCCTAAGCCTTGGACTGCGCAGCCCTGTCTGAACTTCCACTGAGCCGTCCAGAAGCCCGTCTGCCTACACCGAGTAATCGCATTTTGTCGTGGCTGCTATAAAACACACTGGAAACACGTGTGGCTACAAGGGCACATTAACCTCCTGCATCTCAGCACGCCCTCTTTTGCTGCTTTTTGTTTGATTTAACAGGAAAAGGAGACACTTCAGTGAGGAGCAGTGGTGCTCCTGCAGCTTTCTGCGTTCTTCAGTGGGCTGCAGGCACGTGTGTCAGAGAGCCTGCTACAGGGAGTGTCTGTGTTTGTCTCAGTCACCCCAATGGGCAATGCAGGGCAACATCCCCTCCCTCTAGGACATTTTCCAGTGGCCCATGAAAAGGGGGTTCATCTCTAGAGGCGCATTTGGTGTCGGGGCAATACATGATGAGAACAGCAGTCTTTCTCAGCAGCACTTTGTGGACACTGAATCTGTCACATTCCTCCTGCTACTCATGGGACAGGTTTGCCCAGGGCTTCTGGCTCTCTATCTGAGTGGGCTATCTCTCTGTCATTGGCAGTGACACTAAAGGTCTGAATCCGTATGAAGCGACTAGTTGCTATCTGAGGTTTTGCAGGACCCTTTGCTGGGTTCCTCTTTGTGCAGCCCTGCAATCCAGACCTACCAAGGAAAATAGCTCCGTATGTCAGGTTTCATTATCACCCTGGTTTCTAATAAAGGATTAGGGTTGAGCAGCCCAGTTCTCACAGTTTTCAGCTTTCACTGGCCTTTGTGTGCAAAGCAGTTTCTAGAATGTTGTTACCACTCCTCCTGCGAATAAGAGACGTCTGTGCCTCGAGCAGAAGGTATAAAGTGATTTGTTTATTCAGGGAAAGATAGCAATCATGAATATTAGACTGGGTTTAAAAGCCTTGGAATTTATTAGGGAAATAGACTTCAGTTTAATAGGAAAGAAAGGGAGGGGTGGAGGGGGTGAGAGGAATGAGAAGGAGAAATTTCAAACAGAAATATTCCAAAACCTCTTATTCCTGAGCTTAGCTCTTGCCTGTTGAGCTTAAACAACTTTCCATTAACATTCCTTATTGAGTACTGCAAATGGCAAAAGCAAATAAACATTAGTCTGTAGCCTGATGTGGTGTTGTCAGTGATGCGGTTCATGACTGTTTTCCTGTTAGTGCAAAAGAAGGTGCCAGCAGAACGGCTAGTTGCTTGCCTAGTTAGACTTTGTGTTTCATCTCTGTGCAAAGCAGGTAAGTGAAAAGTGCCATCCAGACCGGGGACTAACGTGAGAAACTCTAAAAAGCTCCCTAAAGCAAATCTATATTGTCAAAAGTGAGCCATTTGCCACCACATCCTACACCCCCTTTCTGAGCTGGTCAAACTCTATTTTGCAAAGTCTGTATGGTTTCCTGGAGTCCTCAGAATTCCACTAACAAGGCATCTGAGGGTGTTTGAGCTGTTTTTCTCCTCAGATGGACTATGGCAATCCCAAAACTACTGGCAGGGAGAATGAAGAGAACCAACATGTAGGAAGGTTGGAGAGGGACTTTCAACAATGTTATCTAGTGATAGAACAAGGGGAAATCGTTTTAAACTGAAGAAGAGTAGGCTTAGAGTAGATTTTAGGAAGAGGTTCCCCAGTACGAGGGTGGAGAGACTCTGGAATAGACTGCCTGTAGAGGTTGTGGATGCTCCCTCCCTGGAGGAGTTCACGGTCAGATTGGATGACATCTTGAGCAACCACATCTAGTTGAACAGTGTCCTTGCCCATGGCAGGGATGTTGGAGCAGATGATCTCGAAGGTCCCTTCCAACCTGAGCCATTCTGTGACTCTATGATGTACAGTTTCATGAACTGGTCTAACTTGCTCTTTCCTACAAGCTTTACCATAAGATAGTATCTTTGCAACACTTGCCACAACATTCAGCTTCACCAAATCGCATCCGTCCTTGGCTAAATTTAGCAACAAAAGTTGTAGGTGAAGAGTTAAAAAAGGCCACTAACCTTATCTTTACACTTTTCCTGTATCAGGCTATCCAGAGGGAAGCCTTGCCTCACCTTAGACTGGGAACATCACATCAGGACTCTCTAGACTAAGTGCAGTATCAGCCACAGGCTGTAGCGTTAGTTGGATGCAGAACACAACACCTTAACATGGGGTGAGGCCAGAGCACCTGGGGTTTGCATGGAAGTGTTTAATCAGATCTCAGATAATCTTTCCATATCTCTTCTCGAATGCCAACACAGAACTGACTAATAAGCCACGCTCTTGTGGTGTTCAGTTGATTGATCGCACCGAGCTAACCAGTGCCCTCTAATAGTGAGCTCATACAGGACCTTCTCGCTGCTAAAACTCAGGAGAGAAGAGGCGAAGAACAAGGGAATCTCTCTGCTCTGGATCACAACTCGAGGAAGCCAGAGTACTCAGCCAGTGTGCGTGCTGGCAATGAGTGTGCTTTGTACTTGAAACACCCCCTCTGCAGTTTTTAGCGTTTTACTCCGGTCATCAGAGCCAGGCTCCTCTCAGTGTTATCTAGTGACAGGACAAAGGGCAATGGGTGCAAGCTGGAACATAGGAGAGTCCACATCAATATGAGAAGGAACTTCTTCACAGTGAGGGTGACAGAGCCCTGGAACAGGCTGCCCAGGGAGGTTGTGGAGTCTCCTTCACTGGAGACATTTAAGACCCGCCTGGATGTGTTCCTGTGTGACTTGGTCTAGATGGCCCTGCTGTGGCAGGGGGATTGGACTGGATGATCTTTCGAGGTCCCTAATGATTCCATGATTCTATGTTTCAGTGCCTGCAATAGGATCAGTGCCCTGTGACAGCAGGCAGACCGGCAGCTCCTCCTGTTTGTTTTCCATACTGCAGTCACTGCTGTGCAGGCACGTAGGGAGGTAGCTGAGCGCACAGTCCCCGCTCCCCAGGGGTGCTGCACTTTCTGGCTCTCAGAAACACTGACCCTCTGGCTCTCAAAGCCACCAGGCAGGACTGTCCCCCAAGTGCTGAGCCAATACCCCTGGGCGCCCCTCTGGCAAGCCCAGTAACATCCCTCTTCCACTTCAAATCCAGTTTAAAGGCCTGTTAACGAGCCCTGCTAACTCTGCCCTAGAGTTCTTTCCCCTTAGGAGATAAGCTTCTCCTTGGTTCGTAAATTAATTCATGGCCCAAGAACACAAAGTCCTGTGATAACACCAGCCTCAGAGCAAGGCTGGCTCCTCCTGTTTACCCTCTGGTCATCCCCTGCAGCTGGAGGAATCAAGGACAACATAACTTCTGCTCCCAATCCCTTGACCAGTTGTCCTGAGGCCCTGAAATCTCCCTTTATTGACCTTGGGCTTCTTCTCCCTACCTCTTCTAGAAACCTGAAAAATCAGAAGAGCTTAATAACCTGTGGTCTGTACAGGGGAAGGACATTTTCTTCTCACATCCCTAACCTCGGCCCCAAGGGAGGCAGCAGACCTCCCTGTGTACTGAGGTCAGTCTGCAGATTGGACTTTCTGCTTCCTTCACAAATCACCTGTGACAACAACTCATCTTTTCTTCTTTACTTTGTTTTGATGCAGGGATGGACGGACTAGACCTTGGTGACATCTCCAAGGTGGAAGATTTGTTGCCCTCCTCCTTGTCCAGTACCTCTTGCAGAGCACTCTACCTGTTCTGCATGGGCATCTTGAAAGGTGGGGTAACCACCAGATAGATACTCCTGCATCATCTGTAATGTAGGGCAGGAACTACCTGACATTGCCCTCTGCCCTCCAAGTCACCACATTCAGTGGGGTAAAGAGAGGACAGGGAGCTCTCTGTGATGGGGGCTCTGTCTGCCTGCAGTGTTTCTTTCATGGGAGGTAGGGAACATCACCAAGCATCTCCCTCCTTGTCACATGCCCTAATAGTCCTCAGCCTGCTCACCTTCTCCCTAAGCATTGCCACTAATTGCAGGAGCTCTTCCACAGGGGTGCTCACCACGGCCAACATTAGTGTTAGACACCACTGTGGGAGCAAAGTACAGCCAACATCCCAAAATTTAGGTGGCCACGTGTTCATACAACAGCCCTGTCTGGGTTGTAGCATCAGAGCAGATGGGTGCAGAACTATGAGTGGCCATGGTTTTTCTTCTAGTAGTTAATGTTGTTCCTAACTGAGATGATGGCTTCAGCACCTGCCTGTGCTTACTGCAGTGCCCTGACTGCTGCACTGGTCCTGACTGCCCAACCCCAGGTGTGGCCTTGCCATGAAGGACCTGGATGATAACTCTTCTTTGCTCTTCTTCAGACTCTTGGGGTGACGGAGCACTGGAACAGCCTGCCCAGGGGGGTTGTGGAGTCTCCTTCACTGGAGATGTTTAAGACCCACCTGGATGTGTTCCTGTGTGACTTGGTCTAGGTGATTCTGCTGTGTCAGGGGGATTGGACTAGATGATCTTTCAAGGTCCCTTCCAATCCCTAATGATTCTATGGTTCTATGAAATCCACCTCAACTGGCTTTGAAGACTCTTTGAGCTGATGATGTGTCAACATAAAACCATGCTAAAATGTTTGCTGTCAGAGCAATGTTTGTGAGTAGGTGTTAGCTGTTCATTAATGATTTCGCAGGATTAAAAGGCAAAGGAGATTTTCAGATTTTAGACCTTAAATTGAGAGTCTTGAGATCAGACATGGAATAGATATGAAATCACTAGGGAGTAAACTAGTGGCTGGCACAAGGCTTGATGAAAAGGTAATCACAGGACATTTATCTGCAGAGATCTGTCTCTCCTGTTAACCAGGCTTCTTAATACAAAAAGAGTTAGAAGAGAAGCCAAGAGCCAAACTTGGCAAAATTTAGCTACAAGAAACACAGGCCCCACCTAAGAAACAGAGGACAGTCTCCTGGAAGCAGTGATGAACTCCCGTTACAAGGGTTCGTGCCTGTATAAACAGGCAGGTGATGAGTAAGGAACATGGGTCACCTCTGTGAAAGTGTGTCTGGTGCTAGTAGTCACAACTGCAGCAAGAACACCGCAAGGGAGGAGACAATAAAGAAAAGTAATAAAAAATTACTCAAGGGCTGGGAAAAATGCCTTCCAATAAGAGGTTGAAAGTTTAGCCAAGAAAGGACTGGGAAGTGACTGTACTAAACTACACAACTACACAGAGTCAATAAAAGATGCTTCCATCTCGTTGCAACGTGAGACAGGAAGAGACACTTGAGAGAAGGGCAGGTTCCAGACTTTACTGCCAGTGAGCATTGCACAGATGGCCCAACTATATGGTTCCTCTTAATCCTTTAAGGTTCCTCTTAAATCTAATTTCTGTGAAACTTGGAATCACTCTGTATAGACATTTCTATAGTCAGGCTTTTTATGATTCACCAGAAGACAAAGTCTTCTGGAAGGCTTGCTGGTAGCTACGGGCAAGGACCACAACGCAGTGACACAGAGCGAAGTAGTAATACTTTAGAGAAACACCACATGACAGCAGTGTCCTGAAAAGTAGCTGTGCTTCTAAGGTTGTGAAATTCAGAACCTGGAAGACAGAACGGTGCTGTCTTTCCACTGGAGAAAGACTTGGGAACCCTCACCCCAGCTACAACAGCCCTTACAGATGCTGGGTGGCACGCAGGGCCTCTGCTGATGAAAGTGTGAGCAGCTCTGAGAGAATCAGCTCTTCACGTTCATTTTCTGGCAGACAGCTTAGGACCAAATCTATTCTATATAACACCTTTGATCTGCAATTTTATTTGCTGTCAAGGTTTGACTCGGTGCATGACCAGTTCCTCAGGTAAAGCCAAGCTGCAGTGCACAGCTGGGGAGATGGGCTTCCCTCCCAGCTCTTGCAAAAAGCCCGAAGGCTGAAGCAGTTACGAGCTCCTCCCTGGGACTGACTTGCTAATGACCAACTTCAATTTCATGCACTGTTTTTATCCATTTCACTTCTGAAGAGAGACTTTCATGCTGTATTTAACAGAAAAGATCCAGCTCATGCTCACCAGCTCTTCAGATGTCCTTTGCACAAGAGACGTATTTTTCCAGGAGGCTGAGAGACCTCTTTGTGCTGAGCTGTTGCACTCACTGTCAGGTGCTGCAGCAGGAAGGGTGCATTGTGTCTTTCACCACCAGGGCTTTAACACAGTCAGGTACTGCTACCAACAGAAAAAGATGAGGATGAGGAAACACCCAAGTGCAGATCTTTCCACCCAAGCCCTACATGAAAGGTTAGTGAAGTGGCACACAGCACCTGTTGTGGTCAGTGGTGGAAGATGACAAGGGAGGTCTCGCTGTGGTTTTAAGGGATAAGTTATACAATTTAACTAGGTGTTTGGAATAAGCTGGTAAATCATGCAAGAACAAGAGGAGCATTAGAATTCTAGTGCACCCCATAAATTACACCATAATGTCATCAGACTTGCTTCTTCTTAGGACCATACGTAGGACAGACCCTGTAATCCTAAGGACATAGATATTTTAGCTCTGTTTCCTGGGTGCATGAGAGATAGTGAGTTGAAACACCACACAGGCTGGTGGATGTGGCCAAGAAAGACTATCAGTAACTTCTGTGTGGCAACAATCACCATCCAGGCTTGTGATCCAGAGTTTCCTCCTTTATGTCCTCAGGATGCTAATTTCCCCGCATTCTGCTTGAAGACACATTTCAGATCCAGCCTGTCCCAGCTGAAACAGGTCACACTTGGTCAGACAGAGGACTGACTTACAGTGCTTAACTCTGATACTGAGCATCTCAATGAACTCTTTCTGTCTCTTGATGTCTGCAGGCGTAATGTAAGGCATTGATACCACTCTCCTCTGTCTCCTCACCACAGGACTGCACAAGGAGCCCTTGCCAACAGCATCATCAGCCAATATTGGGAAAAATATCAGTGGAATTTCTCCAAATCAAGAATATGAAGGGTCAGAGAGGCTCCTGCTGCTCCCAGGAGCTCTTCAGATGCTAATGCGTCTGGAGGCTGAGATGTCTGCATGAGATGGAGCTAATCTTGGAGGGGCTTGGAGTTGGCTTGTGTCTGCACATGCAGCACAACATGCTGTCTCTCTGTGGTAGGTGGTCTTTACTGGGGGCTCTTTCCAAGGAAACTCCAAGCAGAAAGCATCAAGGTTTTGGATAGCTTTGTTCTTCATTGCTGAGAAAAGGGCCAAGCAGCACAGAGAGATGAATTAACTCAGTGTCAAGGCCTCGCTGGTTTCTTATTTTTCTTAAGCAAACCTCCAAACTTTCTAGGCTCCAGTAAATAATCCACTTTCAACATCTTTTCAAAGCTGAAGGGTCCTAGGACTTACCTATGACCTAACTGCTCAAAACTGCTATTTTGTTCCCTTAAAAGTCAGACTAAACTGTTTCAAACCTCCAGAGCACTTTCCCAAGTGTTGCTGGGTTCCTAATTCATCATGGTTTTTTAGAAAAGTTAATCATGTTTCCTACACTGACTGCCCATCCTGGTGTGTGAGAGAGAGGTATTGCCAGAGGCATCTAAAAGCAGTGGCACAACTGCAGGCTAGCACCCTGCAAAGTCCTGTCCCTTTCCCCACCCCACTCAGTTACAGTATTTCAGAGCCCTTTGCATTCTCATTTTCTGTGTATTTAACTGGAGAATGAAGGATGAAAGAGAGGCAGAGCCTGATGAACTGTTTATGAAGGTGACATCTGAGAAATGCAGTCAATCTGTCACAGTTTGCCTTCTACCCAGACCTGCAGCAAGGGTTAATGAAATCAGAGTCAGGCCCAACAGTCCTCTGGAGTGGAGCTGGTGTGAGCTGCTGTTCAGCAGCTGGGGCTGGTGAAAGGAAGGTTTGAAGCTTGAACTGCAACAAGAAACCACCCCCTACAATGAAAACACAGTAAAAAAAAATGTGAGAGCCTAAAGTCTGACACCAGTGACTCCTAGCCACATCTCAATGAGGAAGGCAGATTGTCTGGCCAGCATGCCACTCGGAGGTGGTACCACGTATTGATTTACTTCCAAGAAACCTTAATTACATCGTTCAGAGTCTTGAAAAAGAAGGACGGTCTTGGAGTTATCGGCAATGCGAGACCAGGCAGTAGATAACAAAACCTATCAGTGATTCTGAGCTGTTTTAATACACTTCTTGATATGTTTGTCAGAAAAAACAAGCAGACAATCATGGCCAGATACGCTCTTTTAATCTAAGTAGCCAGCGCTGGATGCTGGCATCCCCTTGTTCCGTTGCCTCCTCACATTGTCGAGGCTTTATGCTTTGCTTAGCCGAACAGATGAGCAGATAGCCTCTGCTCCCAGAGCATCCTTTGGACTTTCATGGTGTTTTGAATTAGTGATGCAAGTCCCATTTTGCTGAAACAGGCCGAGATTCTGTTGCTGAACGAGCACTTTCTATTTGGATTAACAAGGCTGCATTGTGTCACTGGCTGATGTAAGGTGCAGAAGTGCCCAATTTATCAGAATATTAAACTCAAGAGCCTGTTGTGGTTTCTCTCTAGCCTACAGAACGTATATTTGCAGGTCTGCAGCTGAACTCCCTTCATCAAACACCTCATTACCTTGGCAAAGTGAAGGGAAATAGCAATTTAAATTCTTCAGGAATATGCTGGTTGTACATTAACCCATGAGCCTGTAGCTGTAGGAATCAGACAAGCACCACAAGGTATCTTTTGTTTAACAGAAAATCAAACCAGAAAAAAAAAAAGTCCTATAGAGATTGGGATCTTGCTCCTGACAGAAATGAGCATGAGGAGGGAAGGAATTGTGTTGGTAAGGAATTCAACCTATATTTATCCTGGGGTAGTCAAGAGCATTTCTGAGGTGTGTGCTCCCACTCTGGTGAAAGGAGACACAGGCATGTGCCACCCACTCCCTCAGGGGTTTGGTGTCCCCAGGGGTTGTATGGACTCAACAAAAGCTCTGGCATAGTCTGATAAAGTCTCTCATCTGCACTTCCAAAGGAATCTGATCCCACAGTATCCCCCACATCGTCCTGCTGGCCAACTTAAACAGAGACCAAGAAATCAACATTTTCTTTCTGATTGAGTAAAAAGCTTTCTGAGTGACCTTCAGGGTTACTTGTTCCTTCATGGCTGGTGTACCTTATGTAAATCAATGTGGATATCAACTCAGCAAACAAGTTTGGGGTGGAACAAACATTGGAAATTACAGATGGATGCACCAGGAGGAGGAAGCACCTAAGTATGCAGAAGCAGTCTTTGGGGACTTGCAAATCACCATGCCATGCCTTGTGAAGGGCTGTCAATTCACAGTGAGGCTGCTAAAGAAGAGACAAGTGGGGAAGATACATAATCCCCTTGGCACAGGGTGACAAGGACTGGGGCACAGGTCTATTGAGGCTTTTGCTATAAAACATTCCTCTTCCTCAGAGGAATTATTACAGAGAAATTCTGCACACCTCAAAACAGAAAATGCCCCAGATTTAATCTGGAAAGGGTTTGTCATTGATAACATTTAAGATTAACGTTAACAGGGAACAGCTGCCAGAAACCAGCTGTGCAGCTGCCCCACTAAATGAAGAAGCTGGTTAGGATGGCAAAGTCTGGACCTGTGGCTCATGTGCTGTAAAGCTCTGCTGTGTTCAGGGTTAATGCACAGGGAACAACAGTGCAGGGGCTGCTGTGTGCAAAGCCAGAGCTGGAACAGGCTGCCCAGGGGGGTTGTGGAGTCTCCTTCACTGGAGAGGTTCAAGATCTGCCTGGATGTGTTCCTGTGCAACTTGGTCCAGGTGATCCTGCTGTGTCAGGGGGATTGGACTAGATGATCTTTTGAGGTCCCTTCCAATCCGTAATGATTCTAGGATTCTATGATTCTGTGTCTGTTGTTGTTTGTGTGCCTATTGATTTATCTCTCCATCCATCCACCCACCCAAGAGTAACTCACAGCTAGACCCTTCTCAAATGCAGTGCAAGTGTTTCAATGTCCTCATTCCCATCTTCTCCAGAGTTATTATTTCAGCAGTTCAAAAAACCTCCTTGTCAGTATCTACAAAGTAAAGAGCTTCATTGTGCAGAACAGGTAGTTATTTGCTGGTGGCAATCTGCCTCATGGTTATGAAGAAGTTGAAATTACCAGCATCTTACTTTTGGGGTAAAGTTTACAACTGTGGACTGGAATTTCAATGGAACAAAAGTCACTGCGTTTTTGAGCTGTCTTCATTTGTATGTGCTGGTAATCATCCAGGAAACCAAAGGGGAGAGACCCTGCAGCAAACCACATGGAAAATGGTCTTGGTACAGAAGTAATGGGAGCAGCTATAGTTCAAGGGCCTTTGTTTCTTCTAGTCTACTCTACAGCAGCTTCTGTAGAGATGGCAGGAGCAGAGGAGACCTTTAAAGATACCCAACTCCAACTTTAAATCCCTTAGAAGTTCCTTACCAGTGCAGAACAATTTCAAGAACCCAAGACAAACCAGTGAGCTTTGAAAAGCTGTCCTTGGCTGAGATGCTTAGACGTGTATAAATCCCACTGAAATGTGACTAAATGGGAGTCAGTGACAAGCACCTGGTGTCAGTTCCTCATCTTTACCAACTCAAAAGGCTATGGGGACATCAAATTGTGGCACTGGCACTATCAACTGATAATCATTATGTGAGATCAACGCTGGAGGCTAAACCCGAGTCAGGCAGATCTAGTGATACATCACTCAAAGAGAGTGGACAATAAAAGGCTCTTGATCTTTGAACATACCATATGCTCATATAATTGCATAAAAGAGTGTCTTTGGAGAGCCCATTGTTTCAGCAATGCCTCTAAACTGGACCTGGCTAGTGCAAGTGGTGAACTGCATTTCTGCAGGGACTTCAGACCTTTCGAAATAATGTATTTTTGGACTTTGTGCTTATCCTGCCATCATTAGCTCAGCTGGCATCCTGGCTGATCACACCTTAGCAGAGTAAACCTACTCAGGGGATTTCACCTCTACTGTGGAGGTCAAGCAAAGTAGTCAGCAATTTCTGCCTGAAAAAGGGGCCCATAGGAAGAAGCAGTCTTTTTTTGTTGGGGTTTTTTTGGTGGTGCCTGAAGATGCATTTGAACCTTAGTCAAGCTTCGTCTGCATGTGTGTAGGATTTGTCTCAAGGCTAGTTTGTGTAACGCAGAACTAGCTAAGCACGGGTTGGTCTCTCTTCTCTCTTGCACCTTGTGTAAGTTCCACTCAGACCTATCCTGGTTGAAGGCACACGACTAGCTAGGCAGCAGCAGAGCTTTTCTTCACTTAGTTGGTCTAAGTACAAACGCTTGTATAAGGAAAACCTCAGGAGAGATAAGCTGTCTATCACATTTTGTTCCCAGGCTCAAGGCTCTGAATAAATAGAAAAAGAATAAATAAAAATGGTGTTTGCTGAAACCACAATTCTTATCTTAAATGCCCAAGATGAATTTCTCTTCTTCCTCCCTTCCTTCTCTATGGTCTTTTGGGCTCCACTGACTGAAATGTTTCTTTTGTTCCTAAAATGGATCATATCTCCTTCTCTCCTCTTGCTCACAAGAATTTGCACAGCCATCCCCTCCTGTGGCAGGAAGTCCTAGAAGGGTCAGGCTCCACGATGACCACTGGAAGAATCAAGTAGTTTGTTTAATGGTCTGAATTCACTTCTGACCCTGCTTTGATGATCTCCTGAGGTTCATTCAGACCTGAACTGTTCTTTGAGACAGTAATTCACATATTACAAGGGGAAGCCCTGATTCACTAACCAGCCTGTCCTCAGTGAAGAAGTCACACATTATCCACAACCCTGGTTCAGCATTGACCAAAAATGTGCTTGCAGATCACTACACACAGGAAGTGCAGGCAGAAGCACATCAGCCTAAAATCTGCCTTTTGCAAAGGCAACAACATCATCCCTGTGAGAAACACTGCCTGGCACTTCCTACTCATCAGTGCTTTAAACACCGGGAGAACCCACTGCAGTCCTAGGAAAGCTGCACAATGGAGAAACCTCTCTGAAGCCCCCTTCACGTGGATGTTACTGCAACGTGAAGGTTTGAGGGTTGTGCTGGGTGCTGCCTCATGCGTGCTGGCAAAGCAGCCGAGGCAAAGAGCCCACTAGCCAACACTCACAATGCCTCTGCATCCAAGGCAGTGAGGAACACGCGCACAGAAACGACTTGTGCGGCAGAAACGAGTGGTAACAGATAGCCTCAGCACTTGCTTTCATACAGGTTGGAAGCAAACTTTCTGTGCAGGAAAGAAAACTACTGTGGAGTTAGGGGTTTGGTCCCAGCCTCCCCACACCTCCAGGTTCCCAGGAACTTCAGCAGAGATTTGCAGAAAGGACCAGCTCCTCTGGCATGACCTGGCTTCTTGAATTAATGCATTTGGCACAGAGACATTTTCCAATCACCTCTTCTGCTGATTATGTAAAGCTTAAGCCAGGAGTGGAAAGACATAAAACTAGCTGAGTGATTCCCTTCATTTGAGGATGACCAGTGATTCATATTCCTACGGGAAAACATGGCATTCTACAGAAGGCTGAGAAACAAGGTTATACCAAGTCATTTGTTAAGATCCGTTTAAATTCCTGTTAGGATTTGGAAGTGAGAAGCCAATTTAAATTCATTCCATTTCATCCATTGCTAATTTTATTTATGCTTCAATACTTTCAAATAATAGTTAACCAGCATGCAGGCAATAGCTGTGCAGATGGTAGGTGGGTAGAGGGATAATTTATGTCCCAGAGCAAGCTATAAGCCAGCTTCACCAGTTGTGAGTGATGCCCTGCGTGTTGCAGACCTTAAACCACAGTGAACATACATGATTATTTACCCACAAATCAATTCCAACTTAAACAATGCATTTCCCTGGTTCTAGGGCTTCTTAAGGGAATGTGTACAACAGTAAGGGAATGTGTGTAACAGCAAGATCCTTCGATTTAGCAAATAATTCCCGATTTCCAAATCTGCTCCAAACCAAGGTTATGCTGGCGATCCCATATCTGCTTCACAGGAACCATATTTTGCCTCTTTAAAGTAGATATTTTACAAGTAACAGTAAAATATTGAAAATGCAAAGAGTACAAAGAAAAAAATATTTAAACCTTTCTTGGAAAGACAAAAAGACCAGATATATAGCAGGACATATTCTCACACGTGTGGACACATGCCATGATTTCATAGAAACCAGGATCTGCAGCACTGGAAAGGAATCTCAAGACACTTCTGGGCTGGGTGTCCCCAGACTGTCACATTTCTCACTGACAATATGTAAAGCCATTTCTAGGATTTTCATGAAAGCAGCTCACCTATGTCTTGAGATGAACCTGTCACAGAATCTCTCTGCCTGGAAAAGACCCCTTGGACCACCGAGTCCAACCCTTTCCTTCGTCTCAGGTTACTGTGGGCTCCGCTTCAGACGTGCCACTAGATTCAGTGTCTGTGCTGCTTAGGGCTAAAAACCAGCTCAGGTCAGTGTGTTCTCCCAGTGTGTCTGCCCCTCAGTGGGCATACTTGTGGGCACAGTAATATGCAAATGCTAGCATGTGAAGCAGTGCCTCTGTGCAGTGGCACAGCTTGCAGAGGAGGTACCGGACAGATTGACAAGCTCAGGGAAGTCTTAGCTATGAGTGTGCAGCAGCAGCATTTACAGGCCTTAGTGGGTGCTTTGGAGAACAACTGGCACGTTGACTTTGCTCTCTAAGACCTAAGAGGCACAATACATGCGGAGAGACAGGACCAGCCACCATGAAGACAAGACACAGCAATAAGTCATCTTCGTGTTCAAACCAGATAGAAACTTCCCATTTTCAAGCTTCTGATGTCCTCTGCTGTTTAGTCACCATTTATGTTGATGAGTCTAATAGTGTATTGTTCTTTCTTTAAAGAAACCTGCACTGATGTTGTTCAAGCCTTAGGGATTTCTTCTGAATTTCTTTTCTTCCAGTGGCTTTTGAGTGTAAGCCTTAGTCTCCCTGGTATCTCCTGTTCCTTTGCCAGCGCTGACGTTTTCAGCCATTTCTCATCTACGCCCAGTGAACCGGAGTCCACCGGCAGCACAGTCACATTTGTTAACTACATTTAGCACACCGTGTGATATTAATGAGCCACGAGCTGAAAGCTGCTGCGCTTCCCTCTTCTCTCTTACCCTCAGACAAATCTGACTCATTTGCTCTTGAGACTGCATTTGTCACAAAACACCACGGGAGCAGAGCTTGACAGAAAAGACCTTGGCAACCCAGAAATTATATAGTCCAGTCTTCTTCTTTTTTTAAAACAGAAGCATTTCCAGTCAGTTTTGGTGCTGGGAAGGCTTTAGTCAGTTTACAGAGCTATTATTTTACTCAGACCTGCACATTTTTTCCAATCTGTAATGATTCTGTGATTTGCACAAAGCCCCATTTACAGAAAGCCAGGGGTGCGAATGTGCAGGCTGGTGCTGGGTGTTCCCTGGACCTGAGGGAGATCAGTGGCAGATCTGTCCGTGAGTCAGCTTCGCCGGAACTGATGACCAGGTTCTTGCCTTGTCCTCGCCACGACACAGCAGTCCAGAAGGCAGAAAGGCAGCATCACTCCTAAGCCTGTGCTCACTGTGCCCATCCCGAAGCATTGGCAGAGATGAGATTGCTCAGGTCAGCACCTGCTTGTTTTTCCCTGCCAAGTGGAAACGGGCCCGATGGCTTTTGCGCAGGCAGGCTTTACCTTGGGTATGTCCATTTACATCAAAGCCCTTGCCATTCAGTAAGAACAAAGTGCAGTGAAAGCCAGGAGAGGAGTTCCTTTCAGTATGGAAATATTTCCCCAAGTGGCTCAAATTAAATTTCATGTGCAGAAATCCATAGTTCCATTAAACTTATAAATGCACTATAAAAAAGAAGCATGCTGCAGGTTCCTTGATTTACTGCTGAATCTCTGGGCAGCATGCAGCAGAGCAGAGGAGGAATGCAATTTGGAAATATACTGCAGGGGATTTGGCAGCATGTTGGCAGAATCAAGTTTCATCCAATTTGAGGGGGTTTTCACTCTCCTTGGACACTGTAACTAGCTGAGCTTACTATTAAATTACACTTTGCTGGATCTCCTGTAAATCTGAGAATTAGTGAAAATAAATGTAAATGTAGTGACTTTTGCCTTATTTACACTCCCATTAAGCTTTCAGCTAATGTAACATCGTTTGTTCCTCTGTCACAGTCTCTGTTTTTATGGTTTGTGTGTGGAGATGGAAGCTTCTGTGCTATGGAAAGGCACAACCCCGAACAGTCCATGGGGCAGTAATCAGAAGAGTGACATTACTGTGTAGGTGATCCTGCTGTGGCGGGGCGATTGGACTAGATGATCTTTCGAGGTCCCTTCCTGTCCCTAATGTTCTGTGATTCTGTGTGACTCTGCCATTTGGATTTCAAATGGAGCCTTTTGTTAGTGACCAGTTACGGGACCTGTGCACGTTTAGGGGAAGCTGGCCTTAGGTGTTAGGGGAAGAAGTCCGTAAAAGCTGCTACCATCTCGATTTATGTCTACAAACATATTTCAGATACTTGAACACTGGTTCTCCATCATCCAGAGTGGATGGACTTGTGGTGCTAGAGAGACTACCATGACATTAATATGTTCTAGAGGCTGTTTCCGGGCACATCAAGGACAGGAGGGTCATTAGGGACAGTCAGCATGGCTTCTCAAAAGGGAAGTCATGCTTGACCAACCTGATAGCCTTTTATGAGGGTGTAACCAGGTGGATGGATGAGGGCAGAGCCGTGGATGTCATCTATCTTGACTTAAGAAAGGCATTTGACACGGTCTCTCACAGCATCCTTGCAGACAAACTGAGGCAGTGTGGCCTAGATTTTCGGGTAGTGAGGTGGATTGTAAACTGGCTACAGGGTAGAAGTCAGAGAGTGGTGGTCAATGGGACAGAGTCTAGTTGGAGGCCTGTATCTAGTGGAGTGCCCCAGGGATCGGTGCTGGGACCGGTCCTGTTCAATCTATTCATTGATGACTTGGATGAGGGATTGGCATGCACTGTCAGCAAGTTTGCTGATGACACAAAGCTGGGTGGTGTCGCCGACACCCCCGCAGACTGTGCTGCCATTCAGCGAGATCTGGACAGGCTGGAGAACTGGGCAGAGAAAAATCTAATGAGCTATAACAAGAGTAAGTGCAGAGTCTTGCATCTGGGCAAGAACAACCCTAGGTACCAGTATAGGCTGGGGACTGACCTGTTGGAGTGTAGTGTAGGGGAAAGGGACTTGGGGGTCCTGGTGGACAACAAGATGACTATGAGCCAGCAATGTGCTCTTGTGGCCAAGAGGGCCAACAGCATCCTGGGGTGGATTAGAAGAGGGGTGGTTAGCAGATCAAGAGAGGTTCTTCTCCCCCTCTACTCTGCCCTGGTGAGACCACACCTGGAGTATTGTGTCCAGTTCTGGGCTCCTCAGTACAAGAGGGATGTGGAGCTGCTGGAGAGAGTTCAGCGTAGGGCAACAAAGATGATAAGAGAGGTGGAACACCTCCCTTATGAGAGGAGGTTGAGGGAGCTGGGTCTCTTTAGCTTGGAGAAGGGGAGACTGAGGGGTGACCTCATTAATGTCTACAAATATTTGAGGGGTGGGTGTCAGGAGGATGGCACTGGGCTGTTCTCGGTGTCATGTAGTGATAGGACAAGGGGCAATGGTTGTAAGCTGGAACATAGGAGGTTCCACATCAACCTGAGAAGGAACTTCTTCACGGTGAGGGTGACGGAGCACTGGAACAGGCTGCCCAGGGGGGTTGTGGAGTCTCCTTCTCTGGAGATGTTCAAGACCCGACTGGACGGGTTCCTGTGTGACTTGGTCTAGGTGATCCTGCTGTTGCAGGCGGATTGGACTAGATGATCTTTCGAGGTCCCTTCCGATCCGTAATGATTCTATGATTCTATGTATGCAAATGTCCACCAGCCTGGAGCAGATTTCTATTAGCTACTTGGTGTAAGTGACAATCTTCACTTGTCAGTGCAGACACATCCTTCATTCATCCTTTCATCCAGCCAGAGATTTCCCCAAGCCTTGCAAGCCACACATAGCTCACAGAAGCCAAGTTGAATGAACGCTGGTCACAAGAATCACCATGTAAACAAGGCAACACAGGCTTCTGCCCCCTGGTTTCTCTCTTCCTCCACTCTGAAGGTTTTGTAATGATGGTGTTTTGCATAGTGACTTGGGCGCTTCTCCACAGCTAGACCCATGGAGGGCAGAGAAGCTGATGGAAAGGGCATTGTCAGTGAAGAAAGTGTGGTTAGAGTCTCACTGTTCCTTGATCTCTCTCTTATTCCTTCTGTTTTTCCTTCCATCACTCACAACGGACAATAATGCTTTGAGTCCACAGGAGTGCCGAGCTTCTTACAGAGGTTCTGATGCACCTTAGATTTGCCTGAGCTTCTTGCCTTTCAGTATCTGTGGGGGGCTACAAAAAGGCTGGGGAGGGACTATTTAGGATGGTGTGCAGTGACAGGACTAGGGGGAATGGAGCAAAGCTGGAGATGGGTAGATTCAGAGTGGATGTGAGGAGGAAGTTCTTCAGCATGAGAGTAGTGAGAGCCTGGAATGGGATGCCCAGGGAGGTGGTTGGGGCCCCATCCTTGGAGGTGTTTAAGGCCAGGCTGGATGAGGCTCTGGCCAGCCTGGTCTGTGGTGGGGTGTCCCTGCCTGTGCTGGGGGGGGGTTTGAACTGGATGATGGTTCCTTCCAACCCTGAGTGATTCTGATTCTATAACTTCTCCAGTGAGGTGAGCCTGCTCTGGCAGGGGGATTAAACTAGATGATCTCTCAAGGTCCCTTCCAATCCCTGATGATTCTATGATTCTTAATACAGGCCTGTCTGCTCTCCATTTTCCTCAGAAAATATCCCCATAATGTCATCCAGAAACAGACTATGAGATATAAACTGTACTTCAGATTTTCAATACAAATGATCTGCTGTGGCAGAGAGGAGCACATGGAGATGTGAAGGCAACAGACCAGGGATGTAAGAGATGGTGAGACCATGACACCAGCAGCCTGCCTTTGCTGAAGGGAATGGACAGGTCCAACCAAACCAAAGGATCTTTTCCTAGCACTTGCTTTCCATAGGGTGCAAAAAAACATGAAAAACCAAACCATGAAGCAAAGACATCTGTGAGCAGATGCTTGAAAAGGCCAGGTGCTTGTTAATGTCTAACAAGTGACACCTCATCTAAAACTCACTGGTGTTGAGCTTTAGGCATCTACTCCCTAAATTCACCAAGGGAAAGAAGAGAACTCTCTTTCTTAATCTATGATAAATAAGTAAAGAGGAAGACCTGGAAGAGTCTTGACAAATTTGTTCCATTCAACAGCAGAGGATCCCATTCTACACAGCCTTCCCTTGATGAAATGACTCAATAGTTTAGAGTGATTTAAGCACATCTCCTTACCTCAAATATGATGGTGAAAGAGGCAAAATTTGTCTATCCTGAGGTTTCCAACTGCATTTTAGAACTCTTCAAATTACTATTGCCGCCATTCATCTGTGGTGGAAGCCAGCAACAAGCAAGAAACCAATGTTTTGAGCCAGAGAGAGTTTAATTTTAGACAGGACTGACAGTTCAAACCTAAGGCCAAACCATGCCTTAGTGGAAATTTGCTGCAGGAATTTTGTAGCTCTTCTAGTCACTTTTGAATAATAGGACTTCTGTTCTATTCTGTGGAAAATATGGGCTTAATTTCTTTGACTGAAAATAATTTTGAGGACTTGTTCCCCAAGTTAGACAGAAGAGCAGAGATACTCTCCATGTGGGATGACATAAAATTTCTGGGTGGCCAAATGAGGTTAGACAATGAGTCTCAACCAAGTCTACTGGAATAGGATCCAAAGTGTGGTATTCGGGGCTCAGATTTTAAGGTCTATTTGAAGTCTTGCTTTCATGGTCCAGCCCAGGCACGGTGAGCGTCACAGCTGTTCACAGCCATGTTTCATAAGACCCATGGTGAAAGTGAGACAATAAATAGTCTTGCTTGGAAGCAGTCTGTGCTGTGGGACGTGATCTCCCAAGAAACAGGATGGAGAATCCTCACCCTCTTCAAAAGGAGAGTCCTCTGGTTGTCATATCTGCTGTAACAGCGGGTTACGAAGCCGTTGCGCGTAACGAATCTCGGAGGGCTATTTTTAGGCTACAGCACTAGGAATTCTCCTAGGTTTGTTTAATACAGAACAGTCATTTCCTTTAGAAGCCCGTGTGTGTTTTTACAATCTGACTGCCCATCACACCTCAGCTAATGTGCAGGGTAGTTTTTTTGGGTTCTGACTTTCATCTTTTCTGGTTGCCATGGCGACAGCAATACAAACACCTCCAAAGGATGAGCTACTTCCCTTGGAAGAAGAGCATCTCACTGTACGCGCCAGGGCTGTAGAAACGCTTAGTGTAATTTTGACCACATGGGGAGCTAGTTTGGTGGGTCATAAAGCAGAAAATGCCATCTGGGTCCAAGGTTGTGTCAGCTCAATTGAGGGAACATGTCATTTAATCTCTTCCATTCTGAAGACCGTAGTTCATTTCTCACTCAGGTAAAATGAGAGTTGTAACTTATGAAGAGTATTTTGCAGTCTAAATAGCTATTTATATATTAAGTGGAATATTTAGTGCCAAAAGAAGTCCCTCTCCAAATGTAAATCACCTTGACTATGCTTTCAGAAACATGGTGTAATCCTTTACCCTCCTGTTAGTAGTGTTTCCCGCATAGAAGGGTCAACGGAGTATCTCAGCCCCTCGGCAGAGGACTGACAGCTTTTAGCACATATTCCAGTGTCCATATGCAATGTCCATGTGACATCGGGGAAGGCTGTGGACAGGCTGAGTGTGTGTAGGAGATGACTCTCAGAGCCCAGAGAGGCCCCTGCATGGACTACATTGTACCCAGTCCCATGCTCATCCCGCTTGAACATTGCGCTCTTTGACAGCAAACGTGCCCTCCAAAGTGCTGACCTACAAAGCAGCTCAGAAGCAGCAGATCAGCCAAGATCTTCCAATGTCCCTGTCTGAGCACAGCATGTCAGTACTGGACACTGGGTGGTATACAACCACCTTCCTGCTCCTGGAGTCTTTGTGAGGTTAGAAAATCTCAAACTCTTCTTTGTCGTGTTTTTTCTTCTAGAGTTTCAACATCATTTTTTGGTGACAGGGAATTGTTTGAGTTGTAGCTAGGGAAGAAAATTATTGTAATTGCTAATAAATATTCAGAATAGAATCAGAAGAAAAATTCTTGCAACAAAAAGAGATACAGCCTCTTCCATTGCAATTTAGAGTCAAACCCAGAACGCTGTAACTCCTTTTCTCCAGCATGCAAAGAGTTAAAGCAACACGCTTTCAAATGCCCCTAGCTGCAGTCTCGCCTCCTCCCACTCCAGGTTCCTGCCCTACATGCTGGCAGCCCAACTGATGATGAAGAGGCTGAAGGAAAAGAGAAAGAGCAGTATTATTAGCATTTGGAAAACGGAAGAATAAACTTTGTCCCCTTAGGGAATCGCTTGAGTGACACCATGGAAAGGAACCCTGGGGGTATGTCTTCCTGCACCCTCTGCTTTCATCACCTGTGCAAAGGCCCCTGGGCTTCCAGTGGAATTAAGTCTGTATTCCATGTTGCACAAGTGGGGCAATCTTGAATAGGTCTTTCTTAGCCCTGCATGTGTCCCAAATCTACCTGGTGCTATTCAGTTCTAGGGGGCTAAGTTTGCCCTGTGCCTAGTTTGGCAGAAAATACTCTTTATCTGTCTTTGCAGTTCTGAGATTTCTAATTCTATAAGAAATTCTAAAAAAGCTCCACATCACCTAATCATTGAAGCATCTTATTCAATATTGTCTCGGAGACAGAAATAAACCCCCCCCCGAAACAACATTCTTGGAGGCACATACATGCAACCTCAGACTATACAGTGATCACAGAGTCAGAGAACATGAAGGATTGGAAGGGACCTCGACAGATCATCTAGTCTAATCCCCCTGCCAGAGCAGGATCACCTAGATATTGAATGACAGGTGGTATTGAAAGGATATTGATAGGAGATGACGTTGAATAAAATATTCCAATTCCCTCTGCTCTGCATGTCTTTGAGGCAGACATAGAAGGAAAAAATTCCCATACTACTCCAAGGGTTAGAGCATTTTGAAAATAATAACTCCCAACGCAGCTCCAAGCAGGCTTACTTTTGGCATTGAAATCCTTGTAAATCTCTCTATATATTTGTGAAAATAGCAGCTAGGAGGTGGCTTTTTCAAATTTGCTTAGCAAACATTTTAATAGCAGCAGCTGTCCAAACGTGCCACGGGACCCCTCTAGGCAAACATACGACATCAGCTGAGCTTTTGTATTCCTATTCGATTTACAGGCAAATCCAGTGGCTCTTGCATTTCCATGCCATACTGTATTTAGGGACAGTCTTGTGGATCTTTTTGTTTTAAAAGAGCTTTTGGGTTTTCAAAAAGGGAGCAGGGCAGGACTGAAGCAGAAAAGAGGAAAATCGATAGGCCAGTGCTCAACGTACCTGTTTTGTAATTACATGAGTTCAACGGTTTTCCAAAATCCACAAGAAAACTAATGCTGAGCGCACATCAGTCCCGAGTAGAGAAGTCACTCTGATTTCGTAGGCATGCAGAGAGCTGAGAGTTGTACAGCTGGAGACTGTCCCCAGTGTCACCACACCACAGGCTACCTTTGCCATCAATCACTGGCCATTGTTCCTCCAGGGGCAAACTCAGAAAGCAGCACACCGTGTCCCAGGGCATCATGGTGGTGTGGCACTGAGACAGTCCCAAACAGGGAGAACTCCTGCAGCATGTTCATCCCTGGACTGCCTTTCCCTTCTCTGGCTAACTCTCCTTTGCCACATATAACCACTAATCTGAGGCAAGTGAGAGGCACCAAGCCATCAGCACTCTGCCTTTGATGGGTTTCTGACCTTTCACTTTGTCAGTCTGGAACACGAGGTACTGGCAGGTTGGGGCTAACTCAGATGATATCTAGACCTATTTAGGAATCATTGCATCCTTGTGAGCCTTTCAGGACAAAGAGGATCTTTATTTAATGAGTGCTTGAAAAAGGCCTTGTGACATGGCTGGGTGTAAACAAGTTGTCACGTAGACTATGCTCTTCATACTGATGCTGGGACGTATTGAAGCAAGTTGACCATCACCATCTGAGAAACGCTGGAGTATCCATGCCTCTTAGATAAGGCTCCAGACTGTTCTGAGAAATTGGTTCTGGGAACCAGTTAGTTCTGAGCTGAACAAAACTATTGCCTCTAGTACTCACACTTCTGTTGTCGCAGAAGTGCTGGCTTTGGAATGGTTTTATCTGAGACCTTAAACTTTTATCTCAATAAGATGAACTAATGCAAAGGGAACATTTTGCACTTGCTGGGGTAGGCAATGCTCAGCACCAGCTCTGCTGCACACAAACACCATGCCAAATTCCCTGCTGCCACTCTGGTGCCGTTATCGGCTCCTCTAGTCCTCACAACCTCCCTACTATGATATCGAGCATCTTCTTTACCCTTCAGTTGTACCCATCATGCAAGCTTTTTGCTGTTCAAACGTGACATGCAACCTCCCTGCTGCTCTAGCCTAGGATCTCAATAATTACTGTGGCCAGGAATCTTCCAGAGCAGAGAATTGCAGACAAGACATAGAGCCAGGCAGCTACCCTCAGAGTTTTATGGATCTACTGGATGGAAAAGGACAGACAGAGTAAGTGACTGCATCTTTTCACATGTAAGAGTCCTTAGGTTTCCATGGGGTGACCCTTTTGGAAGCAGTGTTTCACTGATCCCTTCCTCAGACAGCAGCCCAGATGGAAATCTACCAGAAGCCCTTATACAATAGTCTGGAGAATCACCCAAGGTCTCTTTCTAGGAGGGCTGGCTGTTGTAGACCTACTCCTTTGCATGCAAAAGGAGAGCCTGTGCTCAGACATCTCACAGGGGAGACATGAAGTGAGATGAGGCTTCAAAGAGGCTCTGGTTCTTGGGCAAATGTAATAGGAATATAACTAGCCTATCCCCCATTTTCTGAGGGGTTCCACTGAATCACCACATCCAACCGTTCTGATCGCCACCAAGAACATAACTGTTAAGGAACGAGATTAAACAGGTAAAGGGGGAGACAGAAATTCTTCCAGAAAACTGCAGGACGATAACAAAGTGGTGATCTTGGGAGGGAGAAGGTGAAACAAGTAAGCCAGGGTCAAGCAAACATCAAACTGCTGCCGAGAAACTGAGAATGTGTCTGTTCTCACTCCCACCAGGCACGAATGGTGGGTTTCACAGGAGGAATGAAAGCTCAGCCAGAAACAGCATTAGGTCTGAGAGTAAGTTTTCTGGTGGAACTAAAATTAAGACATTGAATCATCTCCCAAAATGTCATTTTGCCTCCACCCCACAGCATTTCTCACACTTGTTCATGAGTTTTCTTACATAAAATCAAGAGCTGCCTGAAGAGGATCAGGTAGTCAGCCTGATGGCATTTCAGAATGGACTACGTGTACGCCTGCACGTACTTTCCTGGTCCACGGAGCGGATACTCAGCTCTTTCAAGGAAATAAAAAGATTTACAGAGTAGACATCCATGTGCTCCCACTCAAGTAACCTGCTTTCGCCCTCAGCCCTCTCTTGGCCTAGACATCTTGAAGAACAGCATCGGGGTAACCATAGTGACAAGTGCCTTGAAATGGTTGTAGTCATGCTCACTTAAAGCAAACAGCTGTGGAAGTCTGGCTTAACCCTAATGAAATCCTCCCAGGTCTGGAAAGCTAAAAATAGAAGGGCAAAAATAAAAAACAAACCAAACCAAAACAAAAGCCATCCATCTAGGCAAAATTAGCTCTCCTCCGAAAGAGGACAATTCTTCCTTTGCAGCTAGATCTAAATTCAGCTTCTTCAGGAGACAGAGCCTTCATGTCACAAGTTCATTGCTGTATATTTAGAGCCAGACGCTGAAAGGTGGGGTCCGAATATAAACCTCATTGTCCCTGGGCAGCAAACAGGAAGCCAACGATACCTTGGCGAGGTCAAGCTCAATTCAAGTTCTCTGGAAGGCTGGAGTTTGTTCTTTTGTTTGTTTGTTTTGCTTTGCCCAGACATCATAGTTTTTTCATTGCCTTCCTTCACAGGAAGTTTTTTATGGCTTCTCATGTGGGTATGATGGTAGTCACAGCATGGAGGGATTTAAAGGCTTTAAGTGATTCTCTGGAAGAGCATCAAGGTTGGGTTAATTAACCACTTTGCTATTTTAACCTAGACCTTCTCCTGCTGCAAGCCCCAAGTCATGCTTTGTGGGTCAAGATGTTAATATCCAAAGCTGCACTTGAGAGAAGGGCTTGCATGCCTGTCAGCACTTGCTACTACGAGTAAGACAGAGCCCTGTGGCACAAACAGGAGAGAGCATACAAGGTCTAGACCAGGAGTTTGTGTGCAGGACCAGCTCCTCCTGACCATGTCCTGGCAGCACACGCGTCTGGCTAGCTAAGAAGTTCTGTTTGTGAGGCAACAGTGTGTTTCCCTGTGCTCTGGAGTTTCCACCAGGATCCTTTCCACCTCCCAGCCCCATTTATATACAATGAGGACACACACAAGAGGACCTTCATCTTACCGCGTGTGACAAGCAGCCATCATAACGAACTGTTGATCAGTCTGGAGCACTGCCTCCTGCCACAATCGAGATGATTAACAGCGACAGATCATTTCCACACCCACACAGATAGTAGTGTCTTTCCTGGGATGGCTAACAGCCTAATCGCCGCAGAACGCAGGGAGGTCTGAAGCACATTTCATCAGTAATTATCGGCTGGGGCACTTTGTCTGCCTTTTGAAAACAAAAAAAGAGAAAAATTAAATAAACCACCTGACAGGAAAAAGGAAAAGCGTGTGCAGGGCTCTTCAAAAACCAGCAGAGCTGTAATTAAGGGTAAGAATGCAGCAGCAAGTCAGTGCAACAGATTGGCCTCCTCCGGCTCCACTGCGTACAACAACAGCAGATTTTCCCCAAGAGACCTTCTGGAGGTGCAAAAATTCACCTGCAGCCCAGTAATTCACTTTGAGACAGCACTGTGATCTCTTAGTGGGCTCTTCTTGTACTGGCTGCTGCGGTAACTGCTGCATCACTGCTCTCCGTAGGCTTGTTTTCCGAAGAGAGTGTCAACCGTGACAGCAAATCTCAGATGAGTCTGTTACTGGAATTGAAATCCCAGGGTGGATTTGCAAGTCTACACATGGACTTGGCCCACTATGCTCTCCTTTTATGGACATGTCTGCTCATTTGGCTTAATTTTCAACCCAGTCCTTCAGCACTGTGTGCTCAGAAATGCTTCTTAGAATTGAAGTCTTTTGTGTTTTGGGCTGAAGGCATGTGTAGGAACCATGAAAAAAACAAAGCCCAGAGATGAAGACAAAGATGAGACAAGCAGAGCAGGGACTGGGTTAAAACACTCAACCCATCTGGCCTGGTCATCAAGTTCGGAGGCTGCAGAGGCAAAGAACTCTCCAAAAAAAAGGAAATGGATGTGCTCAGGAGATGGGGGAAACAGAATCATAAAATCGTAGAATGTTCTAGGCTGGAAGGGACCTCTAGAGGTCATCTAGTCCAACTCCCTACCTAGGAACAACTGTACCTTGGTCAGGCTGCTCAAAACCTCATCAAGCCTCACCTTAAGTGACTCCAGTGAGATGGGGACCCCATGACCTCCCCAGGCAGCCCATTCCAGCCTTCAACCACCCTCACATTGAAAACATTTTTCTAATATCCAGCCTAAATCAGTCCTTTCCCAGCTTGAACCTACTGCTCATCCCATCTGTGCAAACTCTCTTGAAAAGACCTTCCCCTGCCTTCATGGAGGCCCCCCTCAGGTACTGGAAGGTCAAAAAATGTTGCCCCCAGAGCCTTCTTTTCTCCAGGCTGAACAGCCCCAACTCTCTCAGCCTGTCCTCAAGTGAGAGATGCTCCATTCCCCTGACCTTTTTAATGGCCCTCCTCTGGCCACACTCCAGTATGCCTACATCCTTCTGGTGCTGGTGGCTCCAGAACTGGACACAGTACTACAGGGGAGGTCTCACCGGGGCACAGTAGAGAAGCAGAATCACCTCTCTTGATCTGCTGGCCACAGTTCTTTTGATGCAGCCCAAAACGTGATTGGTCTTCTGGGCTGTGATTGCACACTGGTGGTTCATGTCCAGTTTTTCATTCACCAGCACTCCCAAGGCCTTTTCCATGGGACTGCTCTCCAGTAGATCCTCTCCCAGCCAGTACTGATAATGCCCCAGCTCACATGTAGGGCTCTGCACTTGGTCTTGTTGAACCTCATAAGGTTCATCTGGGCCCACCTCTTCAGTCTATCCAGATCCCTCTGGATGGCATCCCATTCCTCAGGCATATCAACTGCACCTCCCAGCTTGGTATCATCCACAAACTTTCTGAGGGTGCACTCAATGCCTCTGTCAAAGTCATTTATGAATCTACTGAACAACACTGGTCCCAGTACAGACTTCTGTGGGACACCACTCATCACCTTCCTCTATCTGGATATCGAGCCACTGACCATCACTCTCTGGATGCAACCATCAAGCCAGTTCTTTATCCACTGAATAGTCCACCCATCGAACCCATAGTCACCAAGTTGTAACCAAAGCAGGAATGGATGAGCACACAGTCTGGAGCAAGGCTGCAGAGACCCGGGAGTGGAGACCTCTCATGCACCTCCTTGGTGCAAGCTTTACCATGAAAAGTGGTATTTGCTGTTTCCTAGCTGATCTGTCTACAGACAGAGACAAGGCAGGGTGTCTGGTTGTGGAGCAGGATGGAGAACCACAACAAGTGGGAAGAGGGAATGTGCCAAAAGAAAGAAAGAGAAAAAAGAAATGGAGGAAGGACAAGAGAAAATAAAACCTTAAGGTGGATTTCAGCAATCTGCTAGAAGCTGGCAAACATGTTCCTGTTAAACGATGGATGAGTCCAGCCTGAGATCAGACTGCGGCAGACAGACAGGATAGAGGTAATTGTATAGGCTGCAGGTTCATGTCTGGGCAGGAAGCATCAAGGGGCCTCAAGAAAGAAAGAAGTCTATTCCTCTGCCCACAGTAAGACCTTCCCTGTCAGGGTGATGTCTCTTAGATGCATGCTTGACCCATTCTTAAACTAAAATCTCCAGCAGCAGATGCTGCAGGACTTTCACAGACCTTCTAGTGGTTCACCCTGCTCTTCATTAACATGTTTTTCCCAGAGCTAGTGCTGCACCTTTCCATTCTTTCCCAGATGGATGAGGAGAAAAGATCAACTCTATCTTTTTCATCAGTGTTTGAAGATCTAGTCTATTTCTCTGTGCCCTTCTCTGGGATTTCTTAAAATAGTCCATCTGATGAAGGATTATTTCATGCTTCAGTAGGATTATTTCGTGCAAGCTATATTCATCTCAGATGATTTCCATACTGTGCCACCATCTTCCATTCCTGATCCATGGTCAGCGTGTTACCCACCACTATATAACTCTGCAAAACTGCTACCAACTAATTTTCCACCGCTGTAGAATCACAGAGTTGATTATTCTAGCTCGAAGGTGATACTTTTTGTACCCGTTGAATGCTGCTTGGATTTGTCCTTGCAGATAATTTCTTCAGTATGTTAAACTAATTTTGAATGTTAACTTTTTCATAGAATCATAGAATCATTATGGATTGGAAGGGATCTCGAAAGATCATCTAGTCCAATCTGCCTACAACAGCAGGATCACCTAAACCAAGACACACAGGAACCCATCCTGGTGGGTCTTGAATATCTCCAGTGAGGGAGACTCCACAACCCCCCTGGGCAGCCTGTTCCAGTGCTCCGTCACCCTCACCGTGAAGAAGTTCCTTCTCAGGTTGATGTGGAACCTCCTATGTTCCAGCTTACAACCATTGCCCCTTGTCCTATCACTACATGACACCGAGAACAGTCCAGTTCCATCCTCCTGACAGGAGAGGCCTATCCTATGTGAGTGTTGGCAGAGCTGGACAACCACAAACAGGTCTTCCTGGGGTATGTCACCACATCCGTCACTGGGGCTACATCTGACCAGTCACCAGGAAGACGTGAGGATCATGGGTGGAGAAATGACCATTCCAATATTCACAGTAACACACACCTGCTCCTGACTGTCCTCAGATGTGTGACAACTCAGCAAGGACAGAGGTCAGCCACTTGGGGTTGGCCTCCATGCCACAGCGATTCAGACGGTGGAGTCCTCTTGCTCACCACACACATGAGTCTTGCTCTGATATACATTACCCACAACAGAAAGTCTTCTTTAACAACGTGGTTGCCTCTGGAGTCATATTTGGGCCTGACTTAGCTTGTCTCCTGAGCCAGTGGACTCAATGTCCTTGAAGACACAGAGCTCGTCTTCCTCAGTCTACAGGTGCTGTCAGCCTCCTGGGAAGCTTTCAGCTGTGCAGAGCAGACAAGTTGTGATAACACTCTCTTCCCATCTATTTTGCCAATTTGCAGCTTGTCCCAAGTGCCATCAGCAATAGATTTGCTGCCATATCATCCATGAAAATTCTAGTGAGGCACAGCAGAAGATGCTCCTGAGCCCTTATCTGCAGCTACAGGGTGAGGAGCACGAGAATGATGCTGAGCAGACATTTGCTGTGCTAGTCAAAGCCGTCCCTGTAACACTGCAGCCCTATTGCTTTACATCATAGAAACACAGAATGTATTGAGCTGGAAGAGACCTCCAAAGTCATTTCGTTCAAGCCCCCTACAACAAGCAGGGACATCTCTAACTTGCACAGATTGTTCAGAGTGCCATCAAGCCTGACCTTGAATGTCTCCAGGGATGGGACCTCCACAGCCTCTCTGGGCAACTTGTTCCAGTAATCCACTACCCTCAGATGAAAGAACTTTTTCCTAATGTCCACCCTGAAGGGAAACCTTCACTCTGGGTTATGCTGCCAACTGCCCGCCGCCAAATTGAAATCTCATACCTGTTTTTCCAGAGACCTTGAACTTTCTATCATCCACGGTCCTCCAAAATAAGGAGCATCTATAATCACACAAACAAACAAGGTCTGTGCTTTCACAGCTGGTGTTTTGTGCTTTTTCCATGAGGTGTATTTCAATGCACCAAAAGAATGAGACACATTAGCCTAAAGCATCCGTTTTTCAAGACACCTGGGATGGTTTTCTGTAAGAGAAATACAAGCCTGAAGACATCTGCCCTTTCCTGTAAAAGATCTTCCCTGCACTTCTTGCTTCCTTTAGACATGTAGGGGGAGAATAAGGCAGCTGATGGCCACCCACACTTGGAGCTCTGTTTGCTGAGCTCCCCAGCTTCCTCACCGGGCTGTGCCAGGTAGGCAGTTCCCACTGATCCCCCCTAGCTAAACCAGATGCAGAATGTAGAGGGCAGGGAAGCCGGAAGGTTGCATCAAAGCAATGCTTGAGGAAAACCTAGGCAAAATGCTTCTTGCAGCATGATCCCACTGACAAACAGTTGTTCCTAATGAGCTGCATTTTACAAGTCCAAAGGGCACGTATTTGTATGCCTGCAGAGCCATTTGTAACTCCCGTGGAAGGGCACTTCCTTCCTGCCTCCCTCCTGTGTCCCCGCTGCTTTCCATGGAGTCACCGCTGCATCCAGAACATCATTAATTAGCTGACTGAAGGCACTGACCCTTCTTCCTGCCTCATTCAGACTGTTTGCATTTCAGAGAAGCTAATACAAGGAAACAGCGGCAGCGCTCTAAGCAGGAGTGAAGCCTCCTTGGCCGGCTCTTGTGTTTGAAAGCACCGCAAGAAGGGGTGGGTGGGCAGTTTCCACCTCCATTCTCCTTAGGCGACACTGCTGCGGGGGAAATCTTCATCTCTGCCAGCCGAGCAGCTGCTTCATTTGCCTGTTTGTGTAGCTCATGAGTGAGATAACACAGCAGGAAACACGCAGCACAGGCAGCCTGGAGAGCAAACTGGGCTTCTGCCCTGCGGGAGATGGGGAAGCAGGCAGACCGCTTGGCAAGTACCCCCAGCATGGCTGTGCCCTGCTGACTCCCACGGAAAGGGGAGCGTCCTCTCTGCAGAGGGACAACAGCAAAGTGTGAGGTGCACAGGCCAGACCCTGGCTTATTTTCATAGGATCACAGAATAATAGCTGAGAATGGCAGGGATCCCCGCTCAGAGCAGGACCAGTTACAGCAGCTTTCTCAGAACTGTGTCAAGTCAGGATTTGAGCATTTCCAAAGCTGGAGAACTGACAGCCTCTTGGCAAGCTGTACCACTGCTCAACCACCTTCACAGGAAAAACATGTATTACCCGTAAGGCTTTGCTGTACCCACCAAAGATTGTGCCCATTGCCTCTTGTCCTGTCCCTGGACACAGGTGAGGACCTCCTGGTCTTGTTTTCTTTTCTCCACCATCAGGTATTTATACATTTGGCCAAGGCTGCCCTCAGCCTTCTCTGAGCTGAGCAGTCCCGGATCTCTCAGCCTCTTCTCATATGAGATATGCCCCAATCCCCTCACTGTCTTTGTTGCCCTTCATGAGTCACTGCTAGCAAGGCTGTCAGTGACTGGCAGTCCGGAGGGCTCTGTGTTCTCCATTCTGATCAGCTCCTCTTTTGTTGTAACCACTCCATCAGGCTGGAGGAACCTGGCCGAGATTTGCTCATATCTTGATGTCTGTATTAACGATCTCCCAGCCCATGCACATGGGGCTTCCCTGGCGGCGTGCCACAGTCAGATCACTTGACTTGTTTTGTGTTTTCCTTCCTCTGCCAAGCTCACAGACTCATCAGCCACAGAAACATGACCTCCAAGGCATATAGTCAGGTTTTCAGCAAAGACACAGAAATCAATGTTCATTTCTTTATTCTTGTTTTGGCAAGTTACGCTACCTGTTGCTCATATCCCCTACTACTTGTCTCCACTGGCAGCATGACAAGCAGGGAGCTGGCTCCCTGTGTGCTTAGACACTCATTCCCTTTTTGAGCTTAAGCATTGCAACCACTGAAGCATCTAAGTTCTTGGCTTGGAAACAAGTAGGCAATCTTTTTATGTTTTGTTTCAGTAGAGGCAACGATGCCTCTCCTTTATCTTTCTCCAGTTTTTTAGGTTGTAGTTTCTGCAGAGCATGTGCTTTTACTCCGGGTTACAGAACACATAGCTTTTATCTATATCATCAATATAATACAGTTTACTATCACTAATATAATTTAAATATATAACATATATTTATATGTTAATATGGGGAGCTGAGTCTCAGGAGCTGGGTCTCTTTAACTTGGAAAAGAGGAGACTGAGGGGTGACCTCATTAATGTCTATAAATATTTGAGGGGTGGGTGTCAGGACGATGGAGCCAGGCTCTTCTCAGTGTCACCTAACAATAGGACAAGGGCAGTGGGTGTCAGCTGGAACATAGGAGGTTCCACATCAGTATGAGAAGGAACTTCTTCACAGTGAGGGTGACAGAGGACTGGAACGGACTGCCCAGGGGGGGTTGTGGAGTCTCCTTCACTGGAGATGTTTAAAACCTGCCTGGATGTGTTCCTGTGTGACTTGGTCTAGGTGATCCTGCTGTGTCAGGGGGATTGAACTAGATGATCTTTTGAGGTCCCTTCCAATCCTTAAAGATGCTGTGATTCTGTAACATGTACAATATATATGCACATACATATTTATATATTAAAATACGTATTGAAATTAAAATATGTGATTATATGATGCTGTGGTATCCCATGTATGATGTACTAGAAGCACAAATAGATTATCACGTACTGCCATACATGCATGCACACAGACAGACAATGGAGACTAGCAACCAAAATACAGAGGGTTTTTTCCCTTGAGATATCCCAGTTAGGGGCACCAAGAGTGACTTATTCCTGCCCTTTCTTAAATGAAAGTTCTGAATTTGTAGCCTTTACAGCACTGTGATCATGGAGCTTCCTGACTACCCTTAAGCCATGTCTGCACTGGCTGTACAGCCATCACAAATGCTGGTGTGCAGGGAAAGGTGAAGATGCACGTTGCTGAAGGTAGGCTGATCTCCAAGAGGACGCAGCTTCATGGCATTCACATGTCGATGTTTTCAGGTGAAAAAGGCTTGGCAGTTTGGTAAATAACACAACAGCCCTGTAAAACCCTGACAGCTTTTCCCATGCTTTGGAGAAAGAGGAAAAGCAGAACGGTTAGTTTCAGTAGAAAGTCAATCCATCACTAGTCAGTCTTTCTGATGAGGAAGAAACTATTATATAGACCTGGTCAGGGACAATTTCGTATTTGGTCAGAATAATGTCTGTAGACAGAAACCCGCAAACCTGCAGCACGAAGGGACAGAGGAAGAGACCACCATGCCCACGGGAAGGATTGCCTCCACTGCTTGGCAGCTGTGTGCCGTGCTGCCAAGCCCTCTGACGTGACACCGTTTCCGTAACCCACGTCATACGCCAAAGAGTGATTGAGTCTGAGCAAACCAAACAGCAGTGGGTGTGACAGCCGTGCGGTAAGTGCTTGACTCAGACGTCTACCACAGAGCTTAAGTCTCTCATACACTTCTTTCCTCCTCAGGGAGGACAACAAGCAAGGCTGGAACTTGCTGGTCAAGGGCTCAGCGGGCCTGCATTAGGATGACTAAACACTTGTCCTGGTTGTGGCACCAATCCCTGACTAATCTCTTCATGCCTGAGGTTTCAGTCTTTCCAATTGCTTTGTTCTGAGGATTTGCCCACAGCAGGAGAAGAGTAATATTGTGTCTGGAATAATTTCCCTAGATCTCGACGGATCCAAGCTTCAGCTAAACACGTTGTAAATGATACAGCAGTAGAAAAACATGAGGAGAAGTGGGACGCTGGTTAAATGTGCCACAAACAACTGGCATCTGCAGCCTGGGCGCCCTGACAGGACACAGCATAGTTTCTAGCAGAACAGACTGGATGCTCCTTCTGCAGTTCCAGGTCCATGAGACTTGTGGCAGAAGCTGACACGTATGCTTAGTCGTTTTCAGGAGCTAGATCTTAGCTGTGATATTGGAAATGCTTAGATGACTGTACTGCAACGCAGAGCCATATAAACAATTAACTGGGTGAAGAAGTGCAGAGATCTTGGAGACAGAGTGAAACAAAGCACAGAACCCTTCTTGGATGTCCTGCTGCTTACAGACTGTCCGTTCAAGCATGGCAAAGCCTCTCTTCCTGGAGTAATGGCTATTGTTTAAGCTCTCTGGTGTTACTTGGCTTCAATAATTAACTGCACTTAATGATACAGCTGTTTCTGTTTTCATTTATTTACCGTAAAAACCGGGGATTTTTCAGGTGCTGCCGAGAAGAGCAGCTCTCTGCTTCGTGACGTGTAGGGTAGTGGGTAGTTTCCAGCTAAATGGGCTTTGAGCTTTGACTGACTTTGCAGGGCCACTTTGTCATTCAGGTAGCGACAGGGTTTGTGTGGTGCTTGCGGGCGCATGAGTCCCATTTTACTGGCTGATACTTCCACAGCTTTGGCAGCAGGAGAAAATGCATAACCATGACCCTTGCTTTCTTGTGTGCAGATGACAGACTCTGTAAAGTATGACCCAAATTCAGCCCTCACAGTACACAGGCTAGGTACCCTCCAAGTAATTAAATCTACTTCTTTTTCAGACCAAAACAGGGGCATTTTGAGCCAAAGAAGTTTTTCCAAATGGAAATCATCTTAACAAAAGAGGTGACCAGTCTCTGTAACTGTTGTTCACCTAGGTTTTTGGACTATTACAGCTATAAAAATAGACTTAATTTTGGCTGTAAACTCTGGAGTCAGTTTAAATCTTGAACTGGAATGTAAGTTAAATATTACTAACACAGAGAGTGTCTCGTAATGAGCTCAGGCCTACCAGTAACAGCAGTTACTGATTGAGCCAGATGTGATTCTCCTCTTCCCTTACCGACACCAGCTAAAACAAGTCTTCTTATGGCAGCTGCTGATTTCTTTGCAACACCTTTCATCACACATCTGGGAATGACGGGGTTAAAACCCATCAGCTGTATAAAGAGAGCTATTATACTGACTTTGTTCTCTGGAATTCTTTGATACTCTTAATGAGATACGAAGAAATACTAAAATGAAAGTAAACCAGTTCTGAACACATTCCCATCTGCAGGTCCCTGTAGAACCTTCCTGCAGTGCGGGAACAGAAGGAAGACGCTGACTCTGGGCCCTCAGACACCATTATGCTCCTCCGTTATGCAAGAAAACAATTGCAAAGCACGTTCCTAAGGAGATCATCATTATACAATTAAAGTGAAACTAAACTGCTGTTTGGGGGCATTTAAGCTGCTATTAGAAGCTGAAGCTCCAGCTAATATCATATCTCAGCAACGTTCTGACGCAAGCCCTGAGGGAAATTGTCCTGAGTGAGTGTTGTCTGGATCTATACACTGGGATGTACGGCAGCGCTGACTCCCAGCTTTGCAAAGGTGCAAAGCCAGTTACACACGCAGAAAAGGAGTCTCTCTGTAACACAGATACTTGGCCCATCTGGGCCTCCAGGCCTGTTCTGCCTAGCTTGTAGTAAATCCTAGCGTAAGCTGTTAGCAGGCATGAGCGAGATAACTTCCTGCATTCACTGTTGCTTGAAGCAAATAACTGTTCCTTCCAAAAAAACAGTCCAATCTTGATTTTGAAATTGCCAGTGATAGAAGAATCAACCACAAGCCTGGATAAAATTTCCAATGGTTAATTATCTCTGTGGCTCAAAACCACTCCTCACTTCCAGTCTGAATTTGCCCAGCTTCCACTTTCAATCACTTGATCTCATTATATTTTTATCAGCTATGTTCAAGAGTCCATTTTCATACGTCTCTTGTCCATGTGAGCGTGCACAGGTGGGATTCAACTTATTCAGCTTTAACTGTCACTGTGCAATCAAAATTAATTCAGTAGGTCCCTTGGCACTCAGTGCAGAGAGACATCCATCCTCACCCACACTTCTTACTGCTGGCAGGCACAGTTTCTTTATAACTTAGCTGGGAATCGATGCACTCTGCTTCTGGTCCTGCTGGATGTTGTATATGAATCCTGTGTATGGATTGCTCTTGCTGTGACTCTTCCATGTTTGGCCACGTGCAGAACAGAGGGTTTGTACAGGTAATGTAGAATCATAGAGTCATAGGGTCATTAGGGATTGGAAGGGACCTCGAAAGATCATCTAGTCTAATGCCCCTGACACAGCAGGATCACCTAGACCAAGTTGTACAGTCAGTCTGGGTTAGAAGGGACCACAGGATCATCCAGTTCCTACTCCCCTACCATGGGCAGAGACACCCCACCCTAGATCAGGCTGGCCAGAACCTCATCCAGCCCGGCCTTAAACACCTCCAGGGATGGGGCCCCAACCACCTCCCTGGGCAACCCATTCCAGGCTCTCACCACTCTCACACTAAAGAACTTCCTCCTCACATCCACTCTAAATCTACCCGTCATCTCCAGCTTTGCTCCATTCCTCCCAGTCCTGTCACTACCTGACATCCTAAAAGGCCCCTCCCCAGCCTTTTTGTAGCCCCCTTCAGATACTGGAAGGCCACAATAAGGTCACCTGGGAGCCTCCTCTTCTCCAGACTCAACAGCCCCAACTCTCTCAGTCTGGCCTCACAGGAGAGCTGCTCCAGCCCTCTGATCATCCTTGTGACCCTCCTCTGCACTCGCTTCAGCATCTCCACATCCCTCCTGTAATAAGGGCTCCAGAACTGGACGCAGTCCTCCAGGTGGGGTCTCACCAGAGCAGAGTAGAGGGGGAGAATCACCTCCCTCGACCTGCTGGCCACACTTCTCCTGATGCAGCCCAGGATCAGGTTTGCCTTCTGGGTCACAAGTGCACACTGCTGGCTCATGTTGAGCTTTTTGTCCACAGCACCCCCAAGCCCCTCTCCTCAGGGCTACTCTGCAGCCAGTCACTGCCCAGCCTGTGTTTGTGTGTACCTGATAAGGAAATTCAAACTACAGCTTCTTTTCTAGGCTCCTTGAAGTGTCAGATACATTCATTAGTGAAGAGATCTCACGTAAACTTAGGGAGATACTTCTTTATTTTCAGGATGACAGAGCACTGGAGCAGGCTACTCAGAGAGGCTGCGGAGGCTCCATTTCTGGAGATATTTAAAACCCACCCAGACATGTTCCTGCATGATCTGCTCTGGGAGAACCTACTCTGTCAGTGAGCTTTGCCTAGATGATCTCCAGAGATCCCTTCCAATGCCTATCATACAATGACATTGTGATAATGTCATACTGTAATTCCTGTGGATCGCCTACTCAACACTCACTCTGTATCCCTCTGTCAAGTTTGAGGATGACAGCCAAGCTGTCTCCCACATCTTTGCTAGTTTTCTGTCCCAGACTGCTCAAGGCCATGTGGTGACTTTGAGCCTGATGTGGCCTGTGCAGTGTCCTCCTAGTTTCCTCATACCGATGTCAAATCCAATGAAGCAGTTGATGAGGAATGTCAATCTGGCAAATTTCAAGGCAAACATGCTATTCCAGAAAAGTGGCAGGGCTTCCTCCCAAAGAAAGAATTATTTACTCCGTGGAGTTCTCAACTCTACAGTTCCCCAGGGCTTTTGTTTTCCAAGAACATCAAGAGCTATTGGAAAAATGTCTTTCTCTTCCCATGCCATTCTGGCCAGCTCAGCCATTCCCATATTCCACTTGTCTTTACTGACCCAGCAGGATGTTTTCTAGACTTAGCCACTTCCATCCTAGAATGTCTTACTGAGCTAAGGGGGAAAAGTGGTGTCATTCCTTTGCTCCGTTACCAGGAATTGTGCTGTGTTAATTTGACTCTTGCAGATTCACAGCAATTCCACTGAATCCAATCACTCAGCCCAGGAATATCTGCAGTGGGCATCTGAATGACCCTGGAACTGTGTCCAGCTCAGAGAAGTACATTCGTGCTTTTTCAAAATTAAAATTTAGAAGGTGAAAATAATGAATGAATTAGAATCATAGACTCATAGATTGTATTGGGTTGGAAGGGATCTCTAAGGGTCATCCAGCCCAACCACCCTGCAACAAGCAGGGACATCTCTAACTAGAACAGATTGCTCAGAGCCCATCAAGGCTGCCCTTGAATGACTCCAGGGATGGGGCCTCCACCAGCTGTCCCAGCAACCTCTCTGGGCAAAAAGTAGTAGCACAATGATCATGAATAACTTGGTGATAAGAATCTGAAGGTTTCTATTGCCTGTCTTCTTAGACTAATCTGAACTACCCATACTTTTAGCCTCAGAGATGCAGTGGACACTGAAGTAAAAAGAATCTCCAGTCCAGGAATGCTGAAAAATATTAGCTGAGGTGTGAGTCCTTGTGAGTGGAGGTCTACGAAATACTCACGTGGCAACATGCTTCACACAGTAGCTAATGCGAGGATTTTTAATGTACTGGCAATGTGGCCCTTGAGACCCCACTGGAGACATGTTTAGGAAGGATCTCATCCTTAACTGGCGAATGTGCTTGTCTTTATGTGTGAGTGTGATCACAGGGGTGGCTCCTGATGGATATCACATCAGCAGAGTACTTTCATCACTGTTCCTAGAAGAACAGATGTGCCAAAAGCTGTGATCCAGAGGGAACATGTCCAATGCCAAGTGAGAACAGTTAATCCTTCATGTCTATCCCATTTTTCTGCTGTAACTTCCTGCAGGAATGCTTCCTTTCACCACCTGTCACAGTGTGTGTAGGCAAAAACTGAGCCATGGGATCTCAGATCACCACAATTCCTTCCATAAAAGCTACTGCACGGTGATAGTAACATCCACGTGGTAGTGCTGGGTTAGTGGCTGGACTCCACTACCTTAAAGGTCTTTTCCAACCTAAGTGATTCTATGATTCTGTGACCCTGCAGTTGACATCAGCCCAGCATGGACAGGCATTGTTGTCAGAGGTCATGTTCAGATGGCACAGCTTGTGACAAATCTCCATCCTTACTCCCCCAACAACTGTCAGAGTCTCTGCTCTGACCTCTGCTGCATCGCATCCTTCTGGGTGGCATCACGGTTTGGTGGCAGTTTCCTGACAAGGTTAAAGCAGATCACCCAGCCTACCTTGAGATTTAAAACCATCAAGTCCACGAGAACTGGGGTACAGGAAGATGTTAGGGAAATGCAGCATACAGGCTAGACCTAAACCTCCTCTGTTTCATGGTTTGATACTGAAAGGCAAGACACTGGGCAGAGGGATTCCCTCTTCATGAACAGAGAACTGAGTTAACAAGTCTGTTCCCTCCTCACAAGAGTGGTTATCCACCGCATTTCTCCAGGACAGCTTCATTGCTTGCAAATCTTTGCACATGTGCTGCTGCAGGGGGCTTGGACTTCCAGTCCGTAATGATTCTATGATTCTATGATGAAGCTGGAATAAGACTTTCAAAGATGTGTGAATTATTTAGCCAGCTAACCCCCACTCATTTAATTCTCTAGGAAGCATTAAAAAAATCCCAGTCAGGGTTTTTAGGCCAAATTTCTTCTTGTGCCAGAAAACCTTTACATGGCTTCTGCCAGTGCTACTGTGGAAATAACAGCACCGTAAGATTTCAAAATGCTGTTTATGAGCAGGAGTTACTTTGGTTCAGAAACCTCCAGTGATTCACCAGCGTTGTTGTTATGGTTAATTTTCCTGGAAAAGAACATCATTGCACCAATTCCTCTTTTTGGTCATCACAGTGTTTGTTTTCTTTTCTGCTTGTTTTTGCTACTGGATCTTAGTTTGGCAAAGAGATCCCGGTATCTAAAACAGGGTTTAAAAGCCATCAACGTTTCGAAATGTATACAAACTGCCGGGGGGTTTGTTCCTGCCTTTTGGAGTAGCACTAGTTTTGTGCATTTTAGCAGCGATGAGCAATCCTCCCTCTCAAAGACCAGCGTGCCTAAGTGACGTCTGAACTCCTGTGGCTGCAGTCCACTGTTTTATAGTGTGGGAAATGCCCTGCCTCTGAACTGTGGACGGGATGCGTCACATTCTCCACAAGTCTGCTTTTCAGCAGAAAAGAGTAAACACCTTTGAGGTCCCGCGGAATTGTTTTTAAAACAAATCCCCAGTGCCTGCAAGGATTGCAGTAATGACAGCTGGGGAGTTAGCAGAGAAAGAACACCAGGTCAGGAGAGAGTTGCTGAGGACAGGGCAATAGGAGTGACTTGAAGTCATGACATAAGGTGGAGCAAAGGGAACTTACAGCTTAATTGCCCAGAAGCTGCTAGAACTGCTGACTAAGGAAGATGGTGGGCAGTAAACATGGGCCTGGACAAAGCTCTGGAAAGTGTGCTGCCTGCTGCAACCTTCCAGCTGTATGATGGAGAGAGGACAGGTGGCTTACAGTCTCTTAAAAGCCACCTGTGAAGCATCTCTTAAAGCAGATAATGTGCAGGTGGTGGCCAGTCCCTCCAGCTCTTCTTATTGCTCCAGCTCTTCCTTCTCCCATTTTCCTTTCCATCCTCCTGCTGCTGTCTTTACCCTCTTCTTACCCCACCCCGTAAAGTCCCTCTTAAACAACTCTCTGTGTTTGTTCTCATTCCAGGAAGCTTGATAGTGTGACAATGGTCTGGGTTATCACAGGACACAGGAATTACTGAGGTCACTCACATCATCATCACTTAATGATACTGGTTGTCACAGCCCTTCATCACCTACAGTTCAGAAGAGGGACACAGCTCAGCTTAAGGATTTCATGAGAGAAAATGGGGCTGGACTTTTGGAGGAGGTCCCTGCCACCGTGGGATGAATGAGACTGGCGCAGGACGCTCATAACCTCCTCACTGTGTGTGTCTGACCTGTGCTCATGGACAGCATGGCTCCACGTTTCCAGTTTTGCGATGAACGTTTCTGGACATCCATGAAAAGGTTGATCCCATGAGACACGGGCACTTGGGAGCTTGGAATGAGGAAAGGTGCAGGATAAACTTCCTCCTTTACCATAAGGAACAAGGAAGCCACACAGAGGAGCGTTTTAAGAGTGACATGCAAATTTTCTCACCCAAAGGCAATCTCTCTGGGTCGGATTCTTCTGAAGGAAAGAAAGACATCTACATCTAATCATCCTAGGCATCCCAGCCTCAGTAGGAACAGCAAGTACAGCTAAGTGTGGTACTCCTCATCTCCAGGCAGATGCTTCAAATGTGCCGTATATTCTTTTGCATTGACTCAGCAGAGATCCAGGAGTGATTACTTTGCTATAAATAGCTGAGCTGTAGACATACGATGACAGGTGACACAGATCCTGTCAGCATGCCGTGTGTGCCCTGCCTTCCCTTCTCACCAGGGCTGCAGGCACAGAGGCTTAACAGCTCCAGCTTGAGTACTTTCATTTCCCCTTGTTTTTCAGTCAATTTTTGATTCGTGGCTGGACTTCGTGACTTCTTCCACCCCACTCCCTATACTCCGAGCATTCCTCCCGCTGGGGTTTGACAAACTTCCTGACTCTTAAAACAGCTCAGAGCACACCTGTCCTGTAAAATACTGAAGCTGCCGTGAGCAGGGTTTGCTTAGTCCTGTGGTGTGCAGCTGGCATGGCCAAGGGGACTTCCTCTCACTCGTGTGTCACCAGTTCCTCGTTGGAAAGAGGTGCAGGGTCCTGCAGAAGAAGTAATGATTGCCTCTCCAAAACTCAGAAGTCATTGCTTTGTACAGAGCAGAAGATAGAGGGGAGGTGTAAAGGAGACACAAGAGCTGTCTTGTAACGATCATTAGGTGAATGACTTCTGCTTAAACAGGGGAATAAACAGCTCTCTGTGACCACCAAATGTAGGACGAGAAAAATGTACTAAAATTGCAGCAAAGGATACTGTGGTCTGGAGAACATTAGCTCGGTGGCAGACAGTCTGCTACAGTTGATTTTAAGATCAAGCTTGAGAGACATGTCACACTACAGCTGCAGAGCAGAGTGATGGGTCAAATGACTGTCCATAACCTGTTTCCCACAAGTAGGTAAGCATCCAGATGTGGTGAATCATGGAGCAGGACTCCCAGCTCATCCTGGGGCAAGACAGGGGCAGAAGGGAAGGTTAGCATTTGATGATGTAGTTCTGTAGCTTGTTGCTGGGGTCATGGCCCTGTTTCATTTTTAATGAAGTAGCTTAATTCTGCAGAGAGCACAGAGAAAACTTGCTGGGGTCATCAATAGTTGAAGTTTATTGCTGGCGGGTGAAACAGAAAAATCAGATGCATTTGTTAATCCTGTTTACTGCACCTAGAGACAGTCGGAAACACTAACCCACCAGGTGGTTTTCTCACTTGGAGCACAGAGGTTTCTAAGCACTTGTAGAGTTATGGGTTGCATCCCATTCCTGTATACCAAAGTGCCACCTTTTGAACATGCTTGCAGGTGGATTGAAGGAGTATCTGGCTTGATCTGCAAAATCCAGGTTTAAGTTAAGCTAAGAACGTGGGATGCTACCAGAACTGCAGTAAGCTACTGCACTAAGGCAGAATGTTTCCCTGGAGACACAGCTGGAAGATGAGTGCTGTCTCACAGCTTTATTTCCCACTCCCAGCCCAGGAATTACTGCAAACAGCAGCTCTTCTCATCTGTTCCTGTTTCCTCAGCCTCATCCAAGGTAGGATCACATTCTGTCAACGCCCTGATGCAGTCAGTGACAGAGGGATGGGATGTTATCCAGAGGGAGCTGGACAAGCTGGAGAAGTGGACCCATGTGAACCTCATGAGGTTCAACAAGACCAAGTGCCAGATCCTGCATCTGGGTCAGAGCAATCCTCAGTATCTCAACAGACTGGGGGATGATGTCATGGAGAACTGCCCTGTAGAGAGGGACTGGTTGATGAAAAGCTTGACAGGAGATAGCAATATGTACCTGCAGCCCAGAAAACCAGCACTGCTTCAAAAGAAGAGTAGCCAGCAAGTCAAGATAGGTGATTCTGCCTCCCTACTCATCCTTGGTCAGACTTCACCTGGAGCACTGTGTCTAGCTCTGGAGCCCTCAGCACAAGAAGGACATTAACCTGATGGAAAGGGTCCAGAGGAGGCTGGCATAAGTGATCAGAGGGCTGGAACATCTCTCATAACAGGGTAGGCTGAGAAAGTTTGGGTTCTTCAGCCTGAAGAGAGTCATCTGGAAAGACCTTATTGCCTTCTTTCAGTCCTTTCAAGGGGCAGGGTTCTTAGCAAGACCTGTTGCAACAGAGTAAGGGGTAATGGCTGCAAACTGAAAGAGGGCAGAATTGGACTGGATATAAGGAAGACCTTTTTTTTGCAGTGAGGAGGATGGTGAAACACTGGAGCAGGTTGCCTGGAGAGATGGTGGAAATTCCAGCTCTGGAAACATTCAGTGTCAGGCTCTGAGCAACCTGATCTAGTGTCCCTGCTCACTGCAGGAGGGTGGAATAGGTAACATTTAGGTGTCGCTTCAGACCCAAAGGGTTCTGTGATCCTTTTGCTACAGCCATAGACAGACAGTCTTGTACTGTCCCCACCCAACACTCTCATCAGGTGTCTGTGTGCTACCCTGGTGATGACTTAACTCTTTATTTCTGTGACAATAGGAACTTGATGTGAAGAAATCTTTTTCATTCTTACCTTCCTCAGGGAGCTCTAAGGCAAGCACGTAAGAGATGTCTCACACCTGTGGTTCCCCCCGTCACCAAGACAGGACACCTTTCTGAACATGTCCTAACACCCTTCTAGTGTGTGCTCAGCTTCTTTCCACGGAAACACCTTTGCTGAGTCACATCCTTGTGATGAGCTGGGATTTGGCCAGGGGGCACAGCTGGAATCATGAGCTGAGAAACATGCGAGGACACTGGCCCATCAAGAATGCTTCGGTAGGGTCTGCTCTTCCTCTGCCATGCTGTAACACCATCAGATGGTGGCTTTGCTACGTCTTCCTCTTTAGGTGTATAACCCCTTCATAGAGCTTCATGCTGTTGTAAGGTCCAGCCTGGCCTGTCCACTTCTACAAGGGGTAAGATCCTGGCACTGTTCAAAAATAGTGTCTTCTCCAGAGGCAAAGTTGGGCTACTCATGTGTGGGGAATGATGTGTGATGTCCCTCACATGATGTCAGTGCTTGGCTGGACAGACAGTCAGACTGCCACATGCCACAGCTGGTTCTGCAGGGCTGTGGGGATTTGTGAGGGCCAACCCACACCGACTGCACCATGCTGCTGCCTCCTCGGGCTCAGAAGGTGACATGGAAATAGTGTGTGTGTTTTCATCCTGCAGTAAGCACACTGTGAAGAGGAAGCCATTGCCCTGTGTGAAACAAAGCCTTGGGACTGGCTGGAAGAAAGAGAAGGAAGGCATGTCCTAGGCTGGGCCAGTGCTTAGTCCTTATATCTTGGGACAGAAACATCCTTGAATGGGTTCAGTCAGACTTACCCACATTAAACAATTCACACAAGCTCTTCGGATAGTGAGCTGTAAAGATCTCAGGGACACATTCCTTCACATCCTATCTTCTTGACTATCATCTCCTGCATGGAGATTTGAAGCTAGAGAAGCAGAAATGGGATGTGTTTTTGCCATGTGCAGAGCAAAACCCAGCTTAGCCTAAACTGATGGACCTGGGCAGGCTGAAGTGCTACCATAATGATGCACAATCCCATCGGTCCTGCCAGGACTGGCAGCATAAAGCCTTCTGAGAAAGGGATGAGAAATAGCCTCAGGAGAGGTGGAATGAGAAGACTAACTAGGATGTTGGCTGAGACAGTCAAGTCAGGTGAGGTGGTGAATCAATGCAATATTCCCTGGGCAACCACAGGACAACTCCCCAAGTAGTTGCCCTTCCCATGCAGGAGAGTGAGCCTGCACAACGCACGTGGACTGCTGCTGGGGGTGAATCCCCTCTCAGGACCCAATGGATGAGTCAGAGATGTCTCAGGTCTCTGCAGGCCTCCTTGCTCAAATGGTACTGGGTGGAAGAAGCAAAACATGAAGCCTGTTTGTATTTTTTCTATGTGACTTCTAGTCTTGCTATAAACAATTAAAAAAGCACAAGGGCATTTTTTTTCTGGACACACTTGCCTGCTGGATGAACATAATAAACTGTAAATCCAGTCTTTCATAGGAGGAAACTGCTTCATTTGTAAGTATCCCATTAAGCTTCATTATTTGTGGGAAGACCATGCTCTTGCCCACATGTTGAGGTATCTTGGAAGCCATGTGTAGCTCTTTGAGGACCTATTATTAATTCAAATTTATTGAGTGCTGACAGAAGTGCTTGATGCTTTATGGTCACATAAGGGAATGCTTGTGGCTGCACTGTTTCAGAAGAAAACTCCCATGTAAAGGTGGAAGTCCTCTTGGTTTAAGGAGTCTGAAAGACTAGGCTGACCTAGGCTTCACTGCAGAGCAGAGTGCCCACGAACACTGATGGGAGTGAGCAGGGACTGTCCCCTCTGCAGTCAGCTGGGTAACGTCTGTTACACTGATTCTGTCTGCCTTAGCCTTGTCTGCAGAGTGCAGAGGTGCTGGGTGCATAGACTCACATGTGGCTTGTTTTCATCTGTGTGATTGTAAGAAGACTTTTGCTTCTTGTTCTGAAGCCTGTTTGTGAGTTGCAGTTTTTCTTTGGTCTTCTGCATTGTGTTCTCCCATCACCCTCTTCTGCCAAGAGGAATGGCATCTCCTGTGAGTCTGTGGGAGTAGTAAGATGTATGTAGAGAGGGGAAACATCTTCCCCAATGATTTTGTTTTAACGACACATCTAACAGTCTCTTTCAGCAGTGATAAGGCACAACTCAGCTGACGGAGGGACCCCACAGAACATGGGGAGGAGCCCGAGTGAGCCCTACAGGCTTCCACAGCACAGCGCTATTCTTCTTCTTTGAACCCAAATGGAATAACTGAGTGTGGATGTTTGTGTTTCCAGGCTGTCTGTCCATGAGGACTTTTGGTAGCTTTGCAAAGCAAAATCTCACCAAACTCTTTAGCTCTTGGTAACACTTTTGAGATACTGCTAACACCCAAATCATTGCAAAGGTAAAGATTATAAAGGTAAAGAGTAGGCAGCTGCTGCTGACGGCAGGAGGTGACGCCCAGAAGACCCACACACATACAGTTCTTTAAAAGCAGTGAGTCAGTGACACGGAGGATAGAGGTCAGGAAACTATCCGGCTAACCTTTTCCCAGCCCTCAGTCTTGACGTGTGATGGCGAGAGTAATAGTGCTTAAAAGAAGAATCTGTTATGCTTGGGGAGGTGACACTACAGAACACTGTTGGTTTTAATTCCTTCCCCTCCCACGGGTCAGATTACACTATAGAAAAAGAATTTACCCGAAGGCAGACAATGCCTAAACCATTTAGAAATAATTAATAGGCATCAGAGTCATTGCATCCTACATAGAACTGTCCGAAAGGCTACACAATAACTTTCCTTGTTAGAAGGTGTTTGTTTAGGCTTAGCCAGTGACTCCCTAATTATCCAGAAATAAGGAAGTTGGAAATGCACCCAGAGAAGTGCTGGGTGGCACAGGCCACAGTTTTCACAAAGAGGTTTCACAAAGCATGATGCAGACAGGTTGGCAAATTAGTTTTGGATGTGGGGACAGTGGGGCTGTTTTCTTCTTAAAACGTCTTTCTTTTGCATTTTCTACAAGGTAAAAATAGTTTTGCATTTCATCTGCAGAACTGATTCCTGAGTGTTGGAGCATCATGCATTGAAGTAGCACCCTAGAGAGAGCTGATGCCTCTTCTTGCATTTTCTTGGTGGTGGCCAGTAGCAGGACTTCCCTTGAGCCATCCTTCTTTGGGACCATGGGAGCACCAGGAAAGAGTGGATGCTCTCCAATCATCAAGTGCCCATGGCAGAACCATAAAACAGTCTCAGAGTCATAGAATTATTCAGGCTGGAAAAGACCAGGATCTGGTCCAAAATTGAGCCACAAAGATGATCAGAGGACTAGGACATCTCTCCTGCTGGGACAGGCTGGCAAAATGTGGGTTCTTCAGCCTGGAGAGAGAAGAGTCTGGAAAGACCTTATTGCAACCTTCCAGTACTTTTGGGGGCCTATGAGAATGATGGGGACAGGCTTTTTTAGCAAGGCATGTTGTGACAGAGGAAGGGGTAACGGTGGTGAACTGAAGGAGAGCCAAATTAGATTGGATAGAAGGAAAAATTAAGCTCCCCAGAAGGTAATTCTACAGCCCAATTCCTGGAAACTTCCCAGATCAAGCAGGACAGGGCTTTAAGCAACCTGGTTGCTGCAGGGGTATTGAGCTAGATGATCTTTAAAGTTCCTTTAAACCCAAGGCATTCTGTGATTCTGTGCTGCCTGCAGCTCTGGCACACAAGTCTCAGTTTGGCCTGAAATGGGAGAAGTCTGTCCTGCTGAGCCGGGATATAAACAGGGGCTTAGCCACGCAGGAGCTAGAGGCCAGCTTTCTGGATTTACTCCTGTTGTTTGCCAAATACTCGGTGTTCACAGGAAGGAGATGCAAAACTCCTCTGCGAGCTTGTGGCTGCCTAGCTCCTAGCAAGCTGTTAGTATGAGAGGGTGGAAGGAAAACCAGCCCCAAAACTCAAAATCTTGGACAGTTTACAAACCATCTCTGGGTCTTAAGTAGAGGCTTGGTCTAATACTTGTAACTGGCTAGAGCAGCAGTTACCGTTTCCCAGACGGTTACTTCAGCGCGTGTAACCACTCCAACTGCTCTTCCTGTTGTTGTGCTGTGTTCCTTTCTTCACGGTTGGTGTGGAGCAGTGAAATTACCCAGATTTGACATTACAAATGAGGACACTGAAGCCAGATCATGAGTGTAAAACGCAGTCAAAACCCTGCTAATCTCCAGCAACACACAAGCAATAGCAGCGACTCATTGCTCCAGAAACGTTCAGATGGTGTTCATTAAAGTATTTTTTATTCTTGAAGTTCACATTATTCCAGTTTTTAAATACAGAGATGTGTTTCTGCCCAAACAGTTCATAGTGCTATAGCAGGACCCTAGGTATTACCTTGGACCCTGGAACTGTGATTGTCTGTGACTCTGACATGTCGCTTAATGTGTCTCTGAAACTAGAGTCCCCATTTATGAAGTCAAGTTGACAAACTTCAATGAATTCTTGCTATTTAGAAGATTAGAGTCTTCTACGTGTACAGTATCCAACATAGTGACTTCCAAGCTTCCTTCAGGCCTCTAAGGGAAAAAGTAATGCAGGAAAAAAGCCACAGAACTCTCACAAATGAAAAGATGAGTTCCCCTGACACACAGCTGGGTGGTTTAGCAGTCGGTTCTTTGGAAGGTAGCAAATGTTGTCTCCATTCCCTTACAATGTCCATTTTTACTATTTGTGCAGTCAGCAAGTTTGCTGATGACACAAAGCTGGGAGGAGTGGCCAATACACCAGCAGACTGTGCTGCCATTCAGTGGGACCTGGACAGGCTGGAGAGCTGGGCAGAGAGAAATTTAATGAACTATAACAAGGGTAAGTGCAGAGTCTTGCATCTGGGCAAGAACAACCTCAGGTACCAGTATAGGTTGGGGACTGACCTATTGGAGAGCAGTGTAGGAGAAAGGGAGCTGGGGTCCTGGTGGACAGCAGGATGACCATGAGCCAGCAATGTGCTCTTGTGGCCAAGAGGGCCAACAGCATCCTGAGGGGATGGTTAACAGATCAAGAGAGGTCCTTCTCCCCCTCTGCTCTGCCCTGGTGAGACCACATCTGGAGTATTGTGTCCACTTCTGGGCCCCTCAGTTCCAGAAGGACACAGACCTGCTGGAGGGAGTCCAGCATAGAGCAACAAAGGTGATGAAGGAAGTGGAGCACCTCCCTTATGAGGAGAAGCTGAGGGAGCTGGGTCTCTTTAGCTTGGAGAAGAGGAGACTGAGGAGTGACCTCATTAATGTGGATGTCAGGAGGATGGAGCTTCTCAGTGTCATCTAGTGATAGGACAAGAGGCAATGGGTATAAGCTGGAGCATAGGAGATTCCATATAAATATGAGAAGGAACTTCTTCCCAGTGAGGGTGATGGAGCACTGGAACAGGCTGCCCAGGGGGGTTGTGGAGTCTCCTTCTCTGGAAACATTTAAGACCTGCCTGGATGTGTTCCTGTGCCACTTGGTCTAGGTGATCCTGCTGTCGTGGGGGTGTTGAACTAGATGATCTTTCAAGGTCCCTTCCAATCTCTAATGATTTTATGATTCTATAATATGTCCTCAGCCTCCTCACATACTCCTGTCAAGCTCGCTCAGTAATATCTCTGCTGTTCATTAGAAGGCAAATCAGGGATGCTGAGGCAATATTTTCATCCTCACACTACTTGAGCACATTCTCATCCAAATAAAGGTTTCACCTGGCTGACCTTGTACCCAGCAGGACTGGTATCACAGACCATTCAGACTACCCCGTGAGAGGAGAGCACAAAGAATGGAAATCTTCACAATGGCTGCAACCTGGATCACTACGGTGCCACACTCTCCACAGAACCAGTTTTGTGATTCCTAGACACAAGGCAGCATTGACAAGTATGATTTAGTCACACACATCCATCTATCTCAGAGCAGAAGCATCTCAGCATCTTCAGGAGGCCAATCAGATCTCTGAGCTGCTGTTCAGATGTTCCTCTCTTATTTCTTTGAGTATACAAGCAACATGGAAAGATCCTACTTTTGGTATCTCAACTAGGTGAGATGACATTGTTAAAAAATCTTCCCTTCCCTTCCCTTCCCTTCCCTTCCCTTCCCTTCCCTTCCCCTCCCATCAGGGTCTGCAATACTTTCTCTCATTACAGTGATTCCCTGTTTTTCACCGTGTTCCACTGGTTTCTCATGTATTTATGGCCTGTATTTACTGAAACCTGCATTTAGATAAGAAGCAACAAAGTGGTTGCTAACGACCTATACCAGGAGCTCAAGTTTACAATTCTTTTTGCATGACAGAAGTGAGAGCAGGTATCTGTTTCTCATGCTCCTGTAGCAAATTAGATCCGTTTACAAGCTACAGCTTTTACTGATATCTTGTAAAGAAGACATCTGCTCTCTGGGCATCCAGCTGCCTCTTTTCCCTTCCACATGACTCTTTGTCTACTCGCAGAACCAGAAATGCTCCCTTTCCTAGCACATCTCTGAAAAGTATGCTCTCTCTTGAGGACCTCTCTGTTTCTGGGCCAGTGGAGCTCCCTCACCAACATCCTAATAATGAGCAGCTCTCGGGACAGTAGCTGTGCTCAGGCAGCTTTTCACGGTCAAGGTTTCCCTCCCCTGTGGCTGGAATTTGGATTGTGTTCTCTGTGCCACTCGGAGCACTCTGGTATCCTCCTTTCCCATCTCATTTGCAGATCAGAGTGGAAGCCTAGACTAAACACTTGCCTGGCCAAGGAAACAGCTGGGGCTTCCATCATCTGCTGCTTGTCCAGAGCAGACACGCTTCTGTGCGAACCCAGCACTGGCTTGTACTGCCTGCCCCTCTGCACCAATCTTCATTCTCTCCTCCAGAGCTTCAGGAAATGGAAAACAAAGATCCAGTCTGTCTTGGATCCAGGCATGGGAGCACAGCAGGATGACGTCTATAAACATCCAGAAAATAACAGCATCATTTAACTTTCAGCAGAAGGATTATTTATCTCCAAAGAGATTACCCCAAGTGTTTTCATGCAAAGCAGAGCAATGGAGTGGATGTAAAACCATGAGAGGAAACTTTTTAAACACAAGAGGGGATTGTAAATTCCTGATGTAAAGTTATGAATTGCGTTCATGAGACAGTAAGTCAGATGGTTCTGCTTTACCTCTACCAGAGGTTTGCCTTTTACAATCATTTGGAGTCTTGATGCTTAAACAGACTTGTACAAGGAAGTTATGGAGAGCAGGATGCTTCAGCTCTGCAGAGCCACTCAGTGTCAGGGGACAGAGCAGGGCAGGCTCCCCTGCCAGAGACCCCAACTTACCATTGCAGGAGCTGTACCCACAACCAAACACAGCACCTCAGGAGCAAGAAATGATGGCAGTGTGTAACCTGACTGCATTGTGTGAGCTGCTGTGGGCTCTGCAGCTGATTCTATGAGGCAAAATAAAGAGTGAGATCAAGAGGAAGCACACATTCACTGAGACTGTGGCTGCAGTTGGCACTCTGGTGCGTGCAAGTGTGCCAGATGTGCAGAAGGTCAGCAGCACTGGACTGGGAAATGGTTTGGACCCTGCTTTGCTGGGTCCCAGGCTTGGAGAAGTGTCCCAGGCAGAGGGACATAGGTAATGCTGGTCAGTAATCTTCAGAACACAGAATCTGATTGTCACTCTGTTTGCTGCACTCTGCAGCATGTGGCCCCTGGAAGCCCAGTCCCTCAGTGGCTCAAGTCAGTGAGAAACCTGTCCCCAACTCCCCGCTCCAACACGAAGCTACTGAACATACAGAAGTGACTACTGGGTTTCTCATGTAAGACGAATGCCAGACCAACAGCACTATTAAAAATTAAGCAGAAAACAGATGAACTAGGGGATGCTGGTATTGCCACAGGAATGAACCAGGAGAAGTGCACTGCAAGCATCTCCTCCTCCCTTGTCTAACATGACTACCATTTGCACACAGCAAAATCTCATCTCCTGGTATTGAGGTCAATGTGTATTTGCAGGAGAGTCATGAGCACAAGCCACACAATCCCTACGTTTGAGACGGCAAAAAAGTCCAGACAAACTCCAACGCCAGTGATGTGCTACGGGGCAGCAAAAGGGTGGTTTGAGAAGCATCATTACAGTTTTGGATGCAGACCGAGTGGTATATCCACTTCATATCCTGGCCGTGAGGGCTGGTCAGTGGGATCAGAGCAGGTGAGTGCTTCACCTGTTGAGTGGATAGAGGAATATAGTGAGACAGAGAGGCAGAGACCAGAGGGATCCTGTGAGAGTTAGCAGAGAATATGAAGAAAGCACATTTGACCTCTTTTCTGGGACATGTTCTGTGCTTTCATTTGAGAACAAGGAGCACAGTGGGAATTCACTGTACTTTGACATCACAACTCCATGCATTGATGTCCAAGTAGTTTAATTATCCTTTTACTGGAACAAAAAGTAGGTGTAGTTAAACACTTCAATTGAGGTACTTCTAGCAAGTGGAAACTGCACATCTACAGACCTGCCCCAGCCTCTTACTGCTGCTGCACCCAAACGATACAAGCCACTTGGGGCTTCCAGGGCTGCTGTAATTTAGTGGTGGTTCATCAGCCCTTAGTCACAGTGTGGGAACTGTGATTTCCAAGCACACTGGGAACACATTCTGCAGCCTGAGCTGGCTCCCCAGACTCTTGGTGTAATACTACTGTCTCTTCCCACACAGGTTTTTGAGTTTCCCCAGCTCCCCTGCCACCACCGCAATTAAGCTCTGTAGATGTTGGGGACTACGACTCTTGCTTGTGCAGGTGTGAGCCAGGGTAGTCACAAGGAAGTGACTTGGGGCTTGGCCCTGCTGCGATTTGCTCCGTCCCACAAGTGGGATCCCAGTACACAGCAGGCTTCCCAGTCTTTATTCAGTTAGTGGTTTGTCCTGGGCTGACCTGGATGCAGCAAGTGAGAAAAATACCGGATGAAGACTCGCATAATCCTAGGTTCTCTTTTAATTACTAACCAAGCTGCTTCTGTACCAGCACATCACATTGAGAGGATGTGGACAAATATATCTGAGCTGAGGAGTGGCAGAGGCTGTAGCCTGCATTTAGAAATGCTGAGCAGCATGTTTTTCTAAGCTGGCTAATTAGTATGGGCTTGAAACTAAGGGCTGTGTTTAACTGACAAGTCAATATGCCCTTCACCCACCCCTTGAGATGTCAGAATTGTTCCTTTGGAGAAGCGTGCCCATTAACCCTCACTTCTCTATCAGCTTTGATCTGTTCCATATAATCCTTTCTCTCTACACTTCTTCTGTCCCTACAGAGGAGACCGTGGAAGTAAATCATAGTGAGCTATGACCAGCTCTTCCTCCCCAGCCCACTGAGTTGCTTTGCTGGGTCTCCTGTGCCAGCAGCAGCAGACAGGGCAGTCCTGCCACTCTCATCTCACACGAGGAGCTGGGGAGAACACAAAGCTATAGTCTCAGTGGTGCAGCTGTGAAACGATGCTGTTAGGAAAATTGAACTGCTGCGGATGCCTCTGTTCTTTTCCAGTGCAGCAAGGAGATCAGGAAAGGCGATGATTCAGCAAGTCATGATTTTCCTCGCAGATTGTTCCCCTGGGCTCTGGATTAAGCAAAAAGTTGATGACCTGGCTTTTAAATGAGAAAGAGGATGGAGTTTTCTGAGAAATCTCATTCGGATCCAGGTGCTGTGCAACCTTGATGTATATACACCCATACACCCCGACGCTTTTGCTCGTCCTCCACACAAAGGTGCCTGTTAATATGTGACGAAAGTAGCTCAAAGTCTAAAGATAAAATGCACCTGATGGGAAAGAATAAAAACAATAGAGACATAAATATATACTGATATTTAGGGCCACGTCTTACCTTCAGTCTGAACGGTTCTAACAAGAGTAAGAAACAGAATGACTGAACCACAGGACTGTTTAGGTTGGAAAAGACCTGTAAGGTCATTGAGTCCAGCCATCAGCTCAGCTCTGCCAAGTCTTCCAATAAACCATGTCCCTAAGCTCCATATCAACACAACTCTCAAACTCATCCAGGGATGGTGATTCAGCCACCACCAAGGGCAGCTTCTTCCAGTGCTTGATGACCCTTTCAATGTTTGTGCATATCGAAAGTTTCAAGTATATCCAGACAAATCCAAAGTCAGTTGCCAACCTGGTAGCAGTGGCAAATCTGGCCGTGCAAAGGAGTTAGAAGGAGTTCAGTGTTTAGGTTGCCTTTGAGATACAAGAGGCATCATTTTGCAAGATGAATGTTTATATTATGCATCTCCAGCAAAGAGACTCTCTTTGCTCCAACAAGGGTTTGTTTTGCACTTGAAGAGACTCACTAGCTTTGCATTTCCAAATAAGGCTTCTTCACTCAGGTAACGGGCTGACAGTGGCTGCATCCCAGGACTGCTGAGCACTTCTCCACATTATTTACAGTTACTGCAAGCTGCAGATCTTCAGGACGTTACAAGGTCAAGCTCCCAGGACTAAAATCACTGCAGCATGGAATTATAGCTCTGTTTTGATCCACCATCATTTATTGTGCTCCAAGACAAAAATTGCCTGGAGTATCACACCTAATTTTAAAAAAAAATTAATTCTTTTAAAAAGAGCAGAGAAGGGTGAGGGAATAGGAGAAGCTTGGCTGTGAATACCAGCATTACACACTGTGCACCAAGAGGCAACGACTTCAGGGATAAATGACCCTTGTGACTGACTTCCTCAAATCACAGGATGTCAGTTTGTGTGTTGAAGGCACCTACTATGTACTGCAAAGGAGTGATGTGAAGAAGTGCATGCTGTCCCTGGACTAAATAAGTGTCACTTTGTTTTCAGCTTAGAAAAGACAGAAAGAAAGAGGGAAGGGATGGGTGAAAGCATGTCACAGATGAAAGCGTGTTCTCAAAGGTCACCCTAGGCTGTCCTTTACCTCAGAAAATGCTCTGGCTTAACTTCAGAACTGAATAATCCTGCTATCTGATACAGTCTAAGAAACAGTGCTCTTTCAAGTTGCCAACACTTCCCTGTGACACTCTAATAAAGTAGGTTGCAGCAAGTATCCTGCATGCCGTGCCTCCAAATGCACCAGTTAATTACTGAGCCCTTTAAACCTACTAACAAGACAAGCCTTGTTCTTCCAACCTATTGCTTTTTGCCAAAAAAAAAAAAAAAAGAGATGTCTGTTGGGCAAATAAATCTTTCCAGAGAAAACAGATTTGTTTCCAAATCAGTCAACTGTGCTGAACTGGGAAGGAAGAAATGTTATTTTTTCCAGGATGAAAGCAAAACAAGATCTCTCCCTGTTTACCCTGTCTCACCCATTTCTAAAGAAGGTCAGTCTAATTCCTTCATTACTTTTTCCCACTGTCTTATTTATTTTGAAGTCTCCTAGCCTCTTTCCATTTCACTGGCAAAGCCCAGCCTAGTCAGTCCAACACAGGAGTTCACTGTGCTTTGCTCTTCACACCCATGTGAAGATGCTGAATAGAGTAGGGTGAGTTGTAAGCATTCAGACTTTCTCCTTTCTTTCTCGCTTTCTCCTGAAAAAAACATAAATCTTGAGCCCTTATTGTTGATTTGGTTTCCTTTTAGCATCTTGTTCATTACAAATGCTCCTAAGCCTCTGAAAACGATCACAAATGCAGACTTCCTCAGCCTTGTGTGCTGTGTCACACTGAGATACAAACCCCGTTGCTGTAAGCATCTTTTAATGCTGATGCCTGGGACTGAGTCTGGAAGGAAGAAATGGCAGGAGCAGTATCAGGCAATAGAGTAAGCCAGAGAAAACAGCTTTCCTGTCTTCTTCATAACAGATAGCTTTTAAGCTTGAACTCATAAGGACCTTTGGGCAACTGTGGGCGGTGACTACAGTTCAACTACAGTTGTAGAGGACATCAGGTTTGCTTATACCAGTCTGTTTTACAAGCCACAGGGCCAAAAGGCAGAACTAGACTTCTTTAGTAGCTGTGGTCTGAAGAGAGGGCCATTAGATCGTTAGTTTGATGGCATCATAACTAAAGGAGAAAGCACCCTGCTGAATTCTCCTGTAAGAGCTCTTATTGTGCTGGGTTGGTTTCAGCATTTTAACCTCTCCTGGCCTCACCTACACTCCACTGACTTCAGAGCACCAGTATCATCAGAACTGCCTGAAGGGAAGAATATGTTACTTGCTGATATGCAGGTTGCAGCTTAAAAGGCCCAGGCACGTGATGAAGTGCCCCTGCCTTATCTTAAGCCTCTTCTGTCTCTGAGTTACCTCACCCGTGCCTCAGGCGCTGAGTGTGCAGACAAAATCTGAGGCAGCTTCCCTGGGACTGCGTGGAGATGACTCAGGCGCCACAGCCTGATCAGGTGCCTGTGCCCGGAGTGCGGTTGGGCAACTCGGGAGACAGTCCGGGTGCATGATGCAGTGCACACCCCCGAGAAACTACGGGAGGCACCGTGGCTAAAGGCTCCGTGTGAACGTCTCCAGTGGTGCGTTGAACACAAAGGTGGGCTTGGAGCTCAGTCTGGCTTCTACACTCAAGTGCTTTTGATATGGATGTGATACACAGCAGCTACATGTGCTCACAGCTTTTTCATTTTGAATTTCACACTTCCAGGGCAATTCCCATTCAAATGCCAACACCAAGTGCAGCAGGCCTTGCAAGCACACCAGAACTCCTTCATGATCCCTTTTGGCCACTAGTCAGATTTTACCCAATGACTTGGAGCTGCTAGAGGGTTTTTTCACTGGGTGAGCCTTCATCTGCTCAGACACTAGAAACTGGCCAGGAGGAGGTTGCTCTCTTCTCTCAGGCAGCCAGCACCAGAACAAGAGGACACAGCCTCAAGCTGCGCCAGGGGAAATTTAGGCTTGAGGTGAGGAGAAAGTTCTTCACTGAGAGAGTCACTGGCCACTGGAATGGCCTGCCCAGGGAGGTGGTGGAGTCGCCAACTCTGGAGCTGTTCAAGGCAGGATTGGACGTGGCACTTGGTGCCATGGTCTAGCCTTGAGCTCTGTGGTGACAGGTTGGACTTGATGATCTATGAGGTCTCTTCCAACCTTGATAATACTGTGATACTGTGATACTGTGATCATCTAGTCCAATCCACCTGCAACAGCAGGATCACCTAGACCAAGTCACACAGGAACACATCCAGTCGGGTCTTGAACAGCTCCAGTGAGGGAGACTCCACAACCCCCCTGGGCAGCCTGTTCCAGTGCTCCGTCACCCTCACCATGAAGAAGTTCCTTCTCAGGTTGATGTGGAACCTCCTATGTTCCAGCTTACAACCATTGCCCCTCGTCCTATCACTACATGACACCGAGAACAGCCCGGAAGAAGAGTAGTCAAGCATTTTGCTCTTCAGACACTAGAAGAGTAGTCAAGCATTTCACTCTTCTCTGACTTTGGTGGCAGACCACGAAGCAGATCTGACAACCACTGTTCCACCTGAAGGGCTTTCCTTGTTTCAACGCTTTTCCTTTTCGGAGGCGGTGTGAGGCTTTCTGCAGTTGCCTATGGGCTCCTGCTGGAGGAAGAGCAATACAGGCTGATGAAGTCACCAACTTATTTCCAGGGAAGCTGCCAGCCTAGCAGTCTTTCCTGGAGCACTGCGGTTCTGAAGGAGTAACACCTCTGGACAAGCAGAGGCACATCTGTTTCCACACATCCCTAGCACATGGATTTCTCTTAGAAGCAATTCCATTGGTGACATTTTCTTCATACTGGATCTTGTGACGAGAAGGACCAATCCCACAGTGTCAAAGCCACCTAGGAAACCCTAGTGATGTCATCCCGGCTTAGGCACCTACTGCTGGGACGTAAGAACTGTTCTTAAATGCCAGCTGATCTATTCTATTGCATGGGAACGGATCCGTGCTCCTTTATCAGCATTTCCAGCTCTCTGGCCCACTCAGGCTTCCTGGGGTTGCAGTTTTGACTTGCTGTTAATAATAAAGTATTCTCAGAAAACCACAGAGTGGCTGTGAAAATTGTCACACTCCACTGAAGTCAACGGGAGTTATGTGAGTGGGAGCAGATGGCACCTGCTTTTTCTTTGCAACCAGTGTTCATTCACTCAGTAGAAGCTCCTAAAATCTTTACACTATCAACCCATCTCTACGCAGATCTCACCCAGCCTGTGCGAAAGCAACATTTGCCAGCTGTGCTTCCACGAAATTACGCTCTGCGAATAATAACCCTAGAGGAGAACAGCCTTGGCAGGACCACCTGAGTACGGAGAAATGCAAGTAGTCAAAGGGCAAGACTTTGGAGAGGGCTGCCATAAACTGTCTGGTGGGATGTATCAGGGAGACATTCAGCAAATGTGACCGAGTCCTCTGATTCTCTGCCAGCTGCCAGGTTTGGAGTCACAGCCATAACAATTAGCCGTGGTTACTTCCCGATGTTCAGTACAGTGCGAAGAGCACCAGTTGGAGTAGGTTCTTGATGTGATATGTAAGTGTGATGCCGAAGAAGAGTATCAGGCTGAGGGCTGGAGACTAGTGATGGATTGACAGGTGTTCTCAGAGGAGAGACATGAGGATCAATATCTGCTGTTTGTGTTTAGTGGGTCTCCCTCCAGACATGTACCAGCAGTATCGATTAAAGCACAGACACTATTAAATAGACAAATAAAGATAATAACATCTCTGAATAGAGCTGTAGAGGTTACAGAGTCATCTCATGACTGTAGTAGTCCAGCTAGTTACCCTGCAGTTTGACCTAGCCAACTGCCAACAGTTTGGCCACACTGACCAGCCTGGGACAGACTCTCCCTAATTAGCAAAGTGCTTGGGAGCCAAAAACAAAAAGAGGAGGCCCAAGCCACCACTTATGGTAACAGGCAAAAGACATTTGGTCTTGGGGAAACAATTCAGATTTAATTTTAACAACAAACCCCCATTTTGCAGCATCAACAACAAACCAACAAACAAGAGAGGAGAGTTTGCAAGTCCTAAGGTACATTTTGAACCCCAGCTGCTGTGAAACTTACTTTCCTTCAGGGAAAGACTCTTTGTTCTTTCAAGGACAATGAGGTGACTTCCCACTTCCCAGAGACAGTCCGTCAGTCACAGCTCTATCCAGCATAGGGGCCTGTAGCCCAAACAACCGCTCCAGCTCTCACAAGTCATGGACATTTTAAGAACTCAGTGCCTCAGCCCCTGCCATGTTCTCCATTGACTGCAGACTACCTCTGTTCACAGTCACTTTAACCACGTTCCAAGACAAGCACTTCCCCTTACTTCCATTTCCACAGAGCCAGAGCTGTGGTGCAGCTGACCTCTCTCTGCCCCCTATTCCCAAATGAAAGTAAGAGCTTCCTGAAAAACAAAAGCCCCCAAATAAAATGAAAATCCACCACAAAAGCCAATGAAATCTCATTTCCCCACCCAAATATATTAATTTTCAGAGGTGCTGGTTGGCTGAGTCAGCGGCAAGTTCACCTCTGAGCTGGGAAGATGTTTTGTTCTCTTCCCTAAGTGTCTTAGAGGAGCCACGCTGGCCCCTCCTACACTACTGGCTCAAACTATAACACCAACCTTCAGCCATTCCATGATTAAAAACATGAAGAAAATACCTGCTTCATTGCACAGCCAAAAGAATAAAAAGTTAATACATTATTGGAATTTACTCAAAATTCATGTCTACTCTCGGAAAGCCACTGGCTTAGTTCTCTTAAGATCTCGTGAGCAAACACCAGAATCTTCTGTATGAGCTCCTTTGAATGCCAGGTAATCAAAAGAAGAAGAGTTTTTCTGGTGATCATAGCTAAATTTGGGACAGAACACCTCTCTAGACAGTTTGGGGTAACTGTTATTAATTGCATTACTTGGTGCTGTTAGTATAAAGTTCTATCAGATGGCCAAGAAGGCAAACGACACCTTGGCTCGTACCAGAAATAAAGTGGTCAGCAAGAGCAGGAAAGTGATTGTCTCCCTGAACCCAGCAATGGTGAGGCCACACCTTGAGTACTGTGTTCAGTTTTGGGCACCTCAATACAAGACAGACATTGAGGTGCTGCCCAGAGAAGGGCAAAAGAATAGCAAAGGGTCGGGACAGCAAGCCTTAGGGGGAACTGCTGAGGGAGCTAAGGCTGTTTAGTCTAAGAGGATAAGGCTGAGAGGATATCTCGCTGCTGTCTACGGCTATGTGAAAGGAGGTTGTAGAGGACTGGGTGTTATTCTCCTCTCATAAATGAGTGACAGTGCAAGAGAAAATGGCCTCAAGTTGCACCAGAAGAAGTTCAAGTTAGACATGAGAAAAAAAACTCCTTCATGGAAGGGATCATCAGGCACTGGAACAGACTGCCAAGAGAAGTGGTTGAATTGCCATCCCTGGACATGTTTAAAAGCCATGTAGACATGGATCTTAGGGACATGGTTCAGTGGTGGGCTTGGTAGAGTTAGCTTAGTGGTTGGACTGTATGAGCTTGAAGGTCTTTTCCAACCTAAACAACTCTATGATTCTATGCAGAGTTACTGTTATTTGAAGCAGGACTTAACAAAATATCCTAAGATATTAGTTCTAAATTGAAGAAAATATTCTGAGATATAACTTAGTTTTGTGTTTTATGCTTACACTTTTTGGTGAGTACAGCCTGAGAGCTGCTTACTCGGAAAGGATTAGATAACTGCAACACAGCAAGTCTTTTCGCCCTTCGTTTAAACTCCCCCATAGTCCTACCTCATCCTCAAAGCTTTCCTTGAAGACTTTTGAGAGTGGAAGAATGCTGTTTGTGTGGAGAGATTAATCAGCTCAGCAGGCCATCTTGGAAGACTTGCTTATCCTTGTTGACCTTGTATATTATCAAAGGGTTCACCCAGAGATGTCCTGACTCCAAATCATGCCTAGTTTGCAAGGACTGATATTGAGCTGTTTAAGCCTAGGCTACTGCGGTCTGTAAAAACATTTGCTGCCTACCAAATTAGCATTTTAAGACCCAGACAAATAATGTGCCACCAGTAACTGTTTCAATGCCTTCTTGCTTATCTGTGTTCTAATCACTCCATCCTAGCCAGTGTTTAGCTCCTGGCTTGGCCGCTGAGCACCTCCTGTACGAGAGCCGTTGTATGGAGCTGTTCAGTTGAAAGTGATCACGGGAGGCAAAATCATAGTTTACTTTCCCTGACATACAAATGCAACTCTTAAAATCAGACTTTGGTTAAGCGCTTCAGGAAAGAGCATTTTGGCCAGAACAAACAAATGCCCATGGAAACCAACCGTGGCAGACATTAGTTTAGTTAAACATTTGAACTAATCCTCTCTGAAAACTTGGGCAGTGTTTATTCAGTTTTCATTGTTTCATGAACACACAACATTTTAAACAGGGCCTTAGAACCTACATCAAGCCCATACAGTCCATTTCATGCAGTTTAATTTGACCACTTGAGAGGCATAAACATTCTCAGCATGTGAATTGAAGGTGTCTCTGGAAAGCATTCAGCTTCTCACCAAACGTTGTGAAGAAGTAGACAGAAGTCAAACAGAGGACTGTTATACAGAGCTGGTAATCTGATATTCTGCTATCATCACCATGAAGCTCTTTTTCACAGTAAAAATACCTCAGACTTGAGATTCTAGGAAGAGGTGATTTGTAAAAAAAGTATGAAAGAGTAGATGCTTTGTTCTTCTATAATTAATGGAAGAAAAATCTTGCTGAAGTTTAAGTTATACATGATCTGGAGTTATACTACTCCCTTACAGACTCGACCTGGTTAAGTTATTACTCGCAGTGTTTCCAAAACTGGTGTCACAGTGTAAGGTTAGCAAGTGCACAGCAAGCTGCTTGCTTTTCTGTCTTCCCTGGAGACAGTGGCAGAGAGTGGGTAAAAAGGTAACGGTCGGATATTCCATCAACCTAAGCAGGATCCTTTAAACTCTACGTTGTGAAGATCAAAATTTTCATTAAGTTATACTGCAGTCAGAGACGTCAAAGACTTCTCTAATGCTTTGTTATAGAGGAAGAAGTAAACAGCGTCCCGTGGCTGCCCAGCAAAGTTTGTCTTAATGGAGGAGAGAGTATTCAGACCTTAGAGCCCAACCCTTGTGCACATTCGAGGAAGAACAGGACAACCATCACAAGGGTAGAACTGCCTCCAGGCTCCTGGGAGCAAATGTAGCTGGGGAGATAGAGTTGATTCTGAAAATCCCAAGCAACTGCAATAGAGTTGATTCTGAAAATCCCAAGCAACTGCAAAATGGAGGTGCCAGAAGTACAGACATTTACAGGGTGTGAAGTCAGCTGTGGTCCAGTTCTAGATGGGCTGAGAAACATCTTCGGTGGAGAGAGCGCCATGTCACAAAAGGCACCTTGTACCTTTGGTCTCAGGTAGATCTGGGTCTGAGAGAAGTGACATAACTACATCTAAAAGATGTCTCAGCCTAAAGCAGAGTGCTCTCAAAAACCCTAAAAGTAACTGTCCTCTCCTCCTCCAGTGATTAGAGGGGGAATCTGAAGGCAGTTAGACTACTGGCTTCAGTGCCTCAACAGAGACTGAAAGACAGGATGAATCTTGATTCCAGAGTCCACAAAAATACCACTTTGATTTATTAGGCAGAGGAAGAGAAAGGAGAAAAACAGGAAAGGTAAATAATCAGTCTCCTGAGCTACTTAAAGTGAAAGGACATTTTTCAGTCAGATATTTGCAGAGTAAACTCAGCATAATGTTGAGAACTGAGAGGAAAAGTAAGTTGCTTCTGTTCGTCCCGTTACCTGCTGTTCTGCTCTAAAGAATCCTTTCTTGCCTCCCCTCGAGTTACTAGTGACCTACAGCGTATGTTCAGCAGTGACAGCCAGGCAATTTGTCTGCAGGAAGATGGGAGTGGAGCTGACCCAACACAGTTCAGACTTCCTCGAGGCTTATCTAGTCACATAATGGCAACTAAATCTTGATACAGCACTTATCATCTTCAGATTAGAGGAACCCATTTCTATCCAGCCACTTCCACTTTTGCTCTAGATCTGGCCAAGTGTATTTCTAACCCTGGGCTTAAAGGGGAAATGTGTCACTTGTCTCCTTTGGCCGAGGGGAGATCAACAGTGGTGTCCTTCAAGGATGGGCCTCAGGGAGCTACAGAAGATAGGAAGACTCTGAGAGTCTGGAGCAGCCAAGGTTGTAGGAGGTAGGTAGAACAAGCAGGAAGAGAATGGAAAAACGGAGCTCCTGAAGATTGGAAGGGGGTTGTGTTGCAGAGGAAGGATTGAGCAAACTCTGAGACAGGTTGTGAAGACATTCGTGGAAGGTCACGTTCAGAAGTTACGGAATGTCGCTGGGACTGCAGAAAATGGAACGGAACAGTGAGGGCTGTCACAGCTGAGAGGCTGAGGATAAAGAAGTCAGAGTGTAGCTCTCTCCTCTCTCAGCTTTAACAACAATAACTTTTATGACCAGGAAGACAAGGAAACAGGTTGCCTAGAGAGGTGGTGGAGACCCATCCCTGGAGACACTCAGCATCAAGAGGTCTGAGCAATCTGTTTTAGTTAGAGATGTCCCTGCTTGTTGTTTGAGGGTTGGACTAATTGACTGAGGTGGTTTTCATTCATCACACTCAGGGCCAAAAGCAAAACCCAGAAGTTTGTTATATAGGTAAGGAGTTTATTAACAGAAAATAAAGAAAGGATTTTAAAAGATAGAAAAAACATGGGCCAGAGCCTTTTCTCCCCCCACCCTCCACTTTTAACTAACTCTTTGTCCTGGTACAGGAGAAACCTGCCACGCTGCATTCCCAACACCTTGAAAACAAAATCACACTCTATTGAGAGAAAGAAAAGGAGGAAAACAAATAGATATGGAAAATTAACTGCCCACCACTCATCCCAAACAACTGTTGACCTTGGAGAGAGAAAGAGAGAGAGAGAGTCTGCTGCACAGCCAGCCACAGAAAACTCTGACAGGATGGCCACTGCCAGAAGCAACACAGCTCAAATTCCACAAATTCTTTTGATAAATAAGAGTATGGGAAGGAGTAGTTGTCTGTCTTGTTCCCATGGAAACAGCATCACGCTTAGAAGCGGACGATCCTCCACTTGCATCCCACCTGGTCAAAGTTCAAATGATTACAATGACCTTTGCAGGTCTCTTCCAACCCAATACATTCTGTGATTCTATGATCATAAGGCATGAATGCATAGGACCCCTCAGATGTCTCCAAACCCATATCAAAGGGACCCACAGTCTCTTTTTACGGATCAGTGTCTGTCAACAACACTTTAAGTCTCAAGGGGATTCACAAGAGATCAGTACCGCTGTTGTCCTATGGAGCAACAAGACTAGCTGGGTGTATTTATCACTCGCTCAGGGTGGGCCTGCCCTCCAGACACCTCTGAGACCGCAGGGGATACGTGCTTGTTGCTGCTAGCTGCAAATTCACTCAGCAAGAATAGCATAGAGCTCAGTTCAGACTGAAAAAATGAGACCTTGGGCAACTGGACCACCTTGCAACACAGATGCGCAGCAGGTCTTGTTCCTTAACCATAGCCATATCAGACCCCTGAAGGTACCCAAGAAACCTCTACAACCCGTCAGATACTGCAGTGGTCATATATGGAACTTTTTCCCTTTGAAGAAATTGGTGAAAGCTGAACAGGGTGTGTTTTGGCATCTCAGACAGCACAGGTGCCTCTGCATTAGTAGGCTGCCCTCTTAGTCTCTATAGGAGTACAGACCTACTGCTGAAAAAAGAAGGCAAAGATTGCAGCACACATTGACTCCTTCCTTAGGGCTTCTGCTCCTTGGTCTTGGACCTTCTCTGAAGCCCATGTGATCATCCTGTGATCCTGCAGGAGAAATACTTCTTTTCTGCTTGTCTTTTTCCGTAGGAAGTGTGTGAGATATCCTGATGGCTGTGCCTCAGCTCACCTAAGTGATGTTCTAGCAGAATTCCTACCCATGTACATTGTATACCTGCAGGTATGCTGTTAGAGCATCTGTCTGAGGACACCATGGATGTTGGATGTGATGACAGGATGCTTTGGGTAGAGAGAACCCAACAGGGTGCGTTGTATCCACACGGAGCCAAATATGGTGCATTCTCACCCGTGCTGCGTTTGGGAGGGGTGCACGTGAGTTTTTCTTCAGAGCAGTGAGGAAAAGCTATTTTACTCTGAGGGTGACAGAGCAGTGGAACAGCCTTCCCAGAGAGGTTGTGGAATCTTCTCTGGAGACATTCAAAAGCCGCCTGGATGTGTTCCTCTGTGATCTTCTGTAGGTGATCCTGCTCTAGCAGGGGGCTTGGGCTAGATGATTTTCCAATGCCTACCATGCTGTGATTCTGTGACACATACCTGGGATCACCATGGGTATGATCTTTGGTCAACAGGTACAGGCCACCACTCACATCAGATGACATTTCTAGCTTGAAACGAGCCACTACCTTTGGTGTCCTCAGTTTTCTCACTAAACAAAGACTCAGTTGTTTGACTAGATGGGCAGCAAAATAAAAAGGGGGAAAAAATTATTTGTTTAAGAGCTACTGCTCTCTGAGGGCTTGGATGTTCCATCACTTTTTGTTGGTCAGCAAAACCCGGTCAGCAGAATCAGTATGCTTTGCTGCTGCTGGTTTGGACTGGAACACGCTACCTCGGCACGTGTGACCCAACTGTGAGAACAAGCCTGACTGCCCTGCAAGCCTCGTCGAGCCTGCACTTTAATGCTTAATGCAATTCTTGGCCTGCAGTCATTCTGGCAGCACTTCAACTGCAGACCTCAGTTTAATACAATTATTAAATGTAAAGTGAATACCATGTGGTGTCCTACATCAGTTATCAAATCCTAGGCCGGAGGTCTGGATTTCCTGAGGTGACATTGCCAGTTCCCGTTCTCAGAGAGTCAAACATACACCCCACCAGTCACAGGCATAGCTTTGGTAGCTCTGTAGGTTCCAGAGTCACAGCAATGACACAGTGAGTCACAGTGCCCCTGTGCACACAAGGTGTTGATCTGAGAATCAGGAGGACTAGGTATTGCTTCCTGGTTCTCTGACTGACCTATCAGTGACCCTGGATATAAACTGGAATACAAAAGGTTCCACAAGGAGAAAGGTCTTTTCCTTGAGAGTGGCATAGTACTGGAACAGGCTGCCCAGAGAGGCTGCAGAGTCTCTATCTCTGGAGACATGCAAAGCCTGCCTGGATGTGTGTGATCTTCTCTAGAAGAACCTGCTCTGGCAGGGAGGTTGGACTAGATGATCTCCAGAGGTACCTTCCAACTCCTACCGCATGGTGATACTGTGATAATGTAATTCTTCTAGACTTCCTAAACTGATAAAAGAAAGGATGATGCTATTGAGTTTCCTTGGCAAAGCACTTGGACAAAAGCACTTGTGATAAAGACATGCAGACTGGAAAGCCTGTGATATTATTAGCATGCAACAGCATTTTTAATAATTTTAAATAATTGCTGGATGGTGAGGGAGGCAGAATTCTGCTCTTTAGTGTGTTGTTTTCACCCCACCTGTACAGGGCTTTAGCAGGAAAGCAAATGGCTCTTTCTAGCTGTCAGCTCACTAAGTGCCCTATCCTACAGAGACCCTGCAGCAAGCAGTCTCCAGGTAACAACCAATAAGCATGATGGGAGCACATGGTCATCACACACTTAGTCCTTTGCATTGCACAGTTGGAAGTCTTTCATGGCCCTGGGGATCCTGGAGATGTTTTTAGAAGGGAGGCTTTCAATGCATTCCTCACTCCTTTTTGAGGGCAAACCACAATTACATGGGGAAAGTATAGTGAAGATATTTAACTGCCAGGCACTGGAGAGAAGATCTGCAGGAGCACTTGTTTTTGCATGGGTTGGGCTACTTAATCTGCCATGTCCTCTGACTTGTCCCTGCTGTCCTCCTCTCCTCCAGCACACACGAAGAATGGGGCTTTTGGGGGGACTTCCATCTCCCCCATGCAAGTATTTTGCCTCTGACATGTATGAGCAGTGAGAATAGGACTTCAGCAAAAAATTAACACATGTGTGATGAAAAACAAATGTATGAAGCATTATTAATGATACTCTGGACAGAATAGTAGTGTGTTATGCCAGAAACACCCTCAGGAACTGAATGGATATCAAGGGCTGCACAGCCTGATGTTAAGGCAGCTGAAGGGGCCAAAGAAGCTGTTTACTATGCAGACAGCAATGTCTGAGCTTGCAGCTGGACGTTCCCGGTACGATTAGTTGAGTTGTTTTGAATTAGATGGACAGCCCAGGCTTGGGTCTACGCTCTGAAAAAGCACTGCCATGTTTCACCTTGCTGTCATTTTTCAGCACACCCCCTGTCCTCCCTTCCATCTTGACTTCTATGCTCACAGCTCTTGGAGAAGTTCTGACAACCTGCAGCCCATCTCTCCTTACTTTGAAGTCCTGTCTGGCAAGACGGCTGCATTGTCTGCATGCTCAGCAAAACTGTCTGTTGTGCAGGTGGAGTTCAGCGATACGGGAGGGCTCTCACCCCAAAACCAGCCCAACTCTTTTCCACCATTCTCCCTGTTTTTTGCCACTAATGCTTTAAAAACACAACCACCACATATGTGGTGCTTTACTCCAGTGAGTAATTATCTGACATCTCCTATTACCAAGTGCTCATGCAACTGTGTGTAGACAGAGAAGGAAACAAGTCATTTGCATACAGAGCAAATATTTTGTCATCACCTGCTGTTCATCCTAATGAGATTTTGCCAGACTCATTAGAGTGATTCCACGCTTCTTAATACCCACTGGGACTGCTTCATTATTTGATAGAGTCAACAGTTGGCATATGCCACAGTGTCTTTGTATTCAGCTCCCTTGAAACCTCTGAAAGCAGCTAAACAAAGGCAGTGCATCACCAGCTTTGTTTCCCTCTTTCTCCCAAGGTGTGTCTCAGCACTGATGCCAGTGACTTGTAGGCATCACTGTTAGAGGATCTCTTTATCAGCCTAGTCCCACTGGCTTCCAAAGGCAGTAGGCATCCTCGCACTGGGCATTGGCGTGTCCCTGCATGGCTGAAAGCAAGGACCCTGTGGGTACCTGTTCTCTGTAAAGGACTGAAGGAGATTTCTGTTTATCTACTTCCCCTGCTGGTTTTAAACATCTATTTTCTAAATACATCAGTGGTGAGTTTTTTCTCTCTGAAAAAGCTATATAAACAAAAGGAGAGAGCCCTAATGCACAGGCAGGGAAATAATGAAATTTAAAGACACCAACCAGCTGTGGCTTAGTTCAATAAGAAACTGCAGAAGATCTGGGCATGGCCCAAATTTACATGGCCCTTTTTGTGCATAAACTTTCCATGTGAGTTGGTGGTCATGGGCAGAGTGCTATCAGCTGCAGTGAGAACAAACCAAAAAGTGCAGAGAAGTGCTTTTTCTCTAGTCTGTCAGCTGTAATGATTTGAAGTGTTCCAATGACATGAACAGGATACAGTTGGTTTGGGTGTTACATCCCCTCTGGATGATTTTTTGCTTTGGGAGTCTCAATTTACCAACAGACCTTGCCAAGAGCCAGAGTAAACACTATGTTAATCTTAGATCAGCCTTTAATTTCTCCTACTTCCTTTCCATTCCCCTTTCTTTTCTATCCCCTTCCAAGACAATATTATAGACAATTTAAATCAGACATGTCCGTAGCTGAACAACAAAATCACCGACAGAGGACAATGAGAACAGCAGTAAACTCAGCACTGTAATTATTTTCCTGTCACACCAGCAATTACAAAAGCAAAGAAAGAACAACTGGGTGCTCTTAGCCTAATATTGATCATTTAATTTTCTCATGCCATGTAAAATTAAACAAGCAAATGCTACTACAGGGAGCCCTGGTAACGATTAAGCGTAGCTATGCAAAAGTCATAGTCATTGCAGACTTGAGCGAGGAGCATAACTCACTATTCGTAGTGATGATAATAATGACATGGAATTAAAATAGTGAAATTAAAGACAGATTAATACTTAGACATAATGTCACCATTTCATTGAGGATTGTATTTGGCCCAGTTCCTGCCAGCTTTGTATTAACGTGAATCTGCGTACTTGGAGCTCCTGCAAGACCAACCTGTTGGTCAATGATTGGCACAAGAGATTCGGGAATTGCACCTTCTGTCTACAAGGTGAACAATGAACTTGGGAACTGTTTAACTCATGAGAATTACAACTCACATGCTTTTCATTCTCACTGTGTGCTGAAACCTCATATAAGCTGGCACAGGAAAGGCCAAGTTTGGGTTTTCACTGTTGAGTTTCACCGTTTCCTTCTTGAATCACCTGTTGTTCAGTCCACAGAGCATGTGACAGTCTTTAGACCTGGGGATTTTGTTGCCAATACCTAGGTGCTGGTTGGTTTGATTATACTACTTGGTGTTTATCCTAAAGACAATTAACCTCCCATTAGTTTCCAATAATATCTGCCAGTCCTGTATGAATATGTTAAATATGGGAGAATATCTCAAAAGAAAGTTGATATCTGTGTATGGTCAACTGAGTCGCACCTCGGAATTTGGTTCAATGAACAGCTCTTCAGATGCTGCTGCCTGCACTGCCTAGATTTCAGTTGATGACATTTGGAGTTCACACACCCAGCTCATCTGTAGACACCAAACGTATGCTACAGTTTCTGAAACACTGACCACTGGAGCTGTCATGTGTCAGTTATAGCTGGTGTTCAATTGTCACTCCAGGTAGACAAGTACATCTTGTAGATATGATGTCATATCTGGCAGGCCAGCCTTAACACCTCAGCCATCTCACAGCACCTCAGATGGTGCTTGATGTCTAGTGTGCTCAGCTTAACTGACCTTGTGGTGTGTTTCTCAACTGTCTCCAATCTAAGTGACATTCTAGTGCTGGCCTTGAGGCTTTTACCATGAATGTTGGACCAGTGTGATTATGAGAGCAAATTCAGACCTGTGTTTAATTGAGAGCACAAATAAAACCTAAAACCACACAGTCACCATGGGAGGAAAAAGAATGGTGAACAGACACTGCAGGGTGAGATTTTCTTCTCCATACTTCCATGATGGGTGCAGTAGCGGTTCCTCAGAAGCATTTTTGATGTAAGAATGCTGTCAGATACAGAGGAAGCACTGAATGTGAACCATATGTGGAGGCACTGCACAATGCAATTCCATTTAGAGTTCCATTAATTTTAGTTTCTGTTATTTCATGCTGTACTACTTTAATCTCTCTAGACAAATTACCATCAAAATATTACCCAAATGAGCAAAAGGCTGAATTTCCTCTCCTGATTTATGTCAAGGAAAAGAGTTCAGATTCAAACAGGTTAAGAAACTCCCCCTCAAACCTTCCACTACTTCTGCAAGTCCTTAGAGTGAGTTAAAAATGTTTAGACAGTGTCCTGGTTTGGAACAAGTTTGGGGGAAGAGACTCTTGGTAGGAGTTTCCCTCCCCCCAATTCAACTCCCCCAGCTCATTCTTTCCTCCTCAGAAAGAGAAAGAGAGAAAGAAAGAGGAGCAAAAAATCAGCCAAACCCAGATAGAAGTGAAAGAAATAACCTCTATAACACAGAATATGAAATATCAGTGCAAACAGAACTGAGGCAAGCCACCCCAAGATGTGGAGTAATGCCCCCGAGCTCCTGCCACCATGGCAAGCCCTCTCTCCAGTCAGCCACCTCCCCCTGAGAAATCTGACAAGGCAAATGCAGGTGGCTCAAAATGAGGTAGGGGTTGGTGGGGGGAGAAAGCAGCAGCCATGGGCAGTCCAGGAGCTCACAGCAGGCAGAAGCAGCAAAGGCAGGGAGTGAAGGGATGGAGAAGGAGAAGCTCCCCCACTTACCTCAAAGCAGAGTCCTTTTATCAGGCTGAAGAGTAGGGAGAATGCCCCTGCCATCTGAATCTTGGGTTTCAGCTTTCAACAGCCTTCAGCTCCTGTAGGAGCTACAGCTATTGTTTCCCTAATGGGCCATTGAGATTACCAATATCTGAGCTGATAGCTCTCAACACCTCTTAAGGACTCAGCCTACCTGAGCCGCATTCTTTAGCTCTCTGGGGTGGGGTTTTTATTCTGCCTCCTTTATAGTCACAACAGATGTTATTTTGGGAATAAAAAGAAAGGAAAGGTGATACCCAAAATCTATTCTCCTAACCTAGAACAGATAGGTTTGGTTTTGTTTCCAGTTCCTGAAGGAAGCTGAAATCATTGATATTTTCAGTATTTCTGGCCATTCACAAATCTACTAGCCAGTGGAGAGAAGGGGAAGAGAGACAATAGGTCAGATGGTCAGACATTCCTTCCACAAAAGGATCATTAGTGAAAGAGGAATTGATACTGATGATAAATGCATGGCCTTGTAGGGGACAAGCATGAAAAATTCTTACAATTATGTTTTTCATTTCTCCTTTTATTTTGTTTTGTTTTCCTTTTATTTTTTTGCTTTCCATATAGATCCCATAACTGGAAACCCATGGTTTTCATGATAATCTAAAACCAAAAAGCCAGAAGAATAAAAGTTGCCGGCAGCACAAAACATGACCATGTATAAGAAAGCACATAGTCTAAGAATTCCTGCAAATTCAGAACCTGCCTATGGAAAAAAGAATAATGCAAGTGTGAATATTTCATTCTTTAAATTGGAATTTGTTTTATTTTAAAAATAAATGTAACTGAAGTTGTGGTCAACATATGTTAAAGCCTAAACCTGCTACATTTAACAAAACAATCTAAGTTATCCTGCAAGAGTATTTTTGTACTAAGCACTACAAGTTTGTTCACCAAGTTCTGAGGGAAGGCAGAAAATGTTGAGTTTGTGGAAGTCATTGACTAGGCAAAATGGGTGGGTGTGATCAACTGGCTTTTGAAGGAAAACGTTGCTCAGCACAAGTTTTCCCCCACAGTATCTGTGATACTGCATTGAGGATGCTTAGGATTATTGTCTTCATAAAGGTAAGAGTAAAAGCTGCTAGCCATAGTATGGCCTCCAGAAGAGAACACAGCCTGGAGTGTGTGGCACAGGACACTTGGGCAGCCCTACAGGGAGCCAGACTGGGCCACACAGAGTTTATTAGCTTAGGCTCAGCACTGTGCAAACACAATTATATGCATCCCAAACCCTCCCTGACTTAAAAATCTTAATGCGGTCTTCATATGGCACTGCACCTGAACTGACAAATCACTGACACAGCTCAGGTCCTTGCATCCATGGCACAATTAATCTGCAGTCCAGATAAACTGACCATGGCTATTTGACAGATGGATGGATGAAGTTCATCCCAACACCTTTTTTGCTTTCAGGTCAGAGTGTATTTAAAAGTTGGAGAGCCAGGAGAACTTGTTACCCTCTTCTAGTCTCTGAGGTGAGACAATGCACTGTATTCATTTAGAATCTTAAAAATCCATGTGACCAGATAAATTCCATTGACTCATTTTATTATTCTTATTGCTCTTTGCAACTACCTGAAAGGAGGTTGTACAGAGGTGGAGGTTGGTCTCTTCTCCCAAGTTGCTAGTAATAGAACAAGATGAAATGGCCTTAGGTTGTGCTAGGAGAGGTTTAGATCAGACATTAGGAAAAATTTCTTCACTGGAAAAATGGTCAAGTGTTGGAACAGGCTGTCCAGGGAGGTGGTGGGGTCACCATCCCTGGAGATGTTAAAAAACCACATAGGTGTAATACTAGGGAACACAGTTTAGTGGGCATGGTGGCACTGGGTTGATGGTTGGACTTAATGATCTTGGATGTCTCTTCAAACCTTAATTATTCTATGATTTTCACAAATGCATGCTTTTAAAATAAATGCATTATAGGAATTGTGTTCTTTTAGCTTTTTTGTTTAATTCCACTTTCTGTGGGAACAGAATCTGATATAAATTGAATAAAGAAAAAAAAGAGCAGCTCACTCACCATTTCCTGCTCTAATAAAAATGATGAAAGTTACTTTTCTAAACAAACATATGTTAAGCTACATGACTGTTTAAATATGTGGCTTCCCATGCTGTATCCTCTAGTACCTCTTGTACTTCTGGTTGACATTAACAAAAAGAACAAAATGTGGTTTGAAGAAGCCGTATCTTATTTAAGAGATGCGATCTGGCGTTTACCAGGCAATGAGAATATATACTCCTCAAAGATAACAAACAAGAACGGATGCAAAACAAGATTAACATAGTTACTACAAACCAAGGCTCCTAAATGCTTCGATGATTTAAGACACGCTCACATTTCTGTACCTTATTCTAAACTTACTCATTCTGAAAGCAATCCGCGTATGGTCAGGGATTTCTTAACTGCACCTGCTGCCTTATTCTAAGCCATGGACCATCTTGTCAGTCTTGAACACTGCTATTATTCATCACAATCAGCCTTTTCTTGGAGAAAACAATTTCCATCCAGGAAAGACATTTCAGGAAAGAAAGCCTCATACGGGCTCCTTGTTAGCCAATAAGTCAATACTTTCAACTCCCAGTCCAAACTCTCTGCACCACAGAAGTACAAGAGAGGTTCCAATGAGCCTCTCCATTGCTGTTGTCCCTTTCTATCTTTTTCCAGGGAACAAAAAAGTCAAAGCAACCACACATGAGATCATTCATTCTCTCACAGAATCATAAAATCATTTAGGTTGGAAAAGATCTTTAAGGTCATTTAGTTTGGACAAGATCTTTAGGATCATTTAGTCCAACCATTAACTTAACTGTTCCAAGCCCACCACAAACCCACCCTAAGCTTTAACACTTTAAAACACATCCAAGGATGACGTTTCAACCATCTCCCTGAGGAGTCTGTTCCAATGCCTGATGACCCTTTCAATAGAAAGGTTTTCTTAATGTTTAATATAAACTTCCCCTGGTGAAACTTGAAGCCATTTCCTCTTGCCCTATCACTCACTGTTTGCGAGAGGACTCTAACATCCACTTTTCTACAACCTTCTTTGATGCAGACAGCAATGAGTTCTCCTCTCCTTCTCTTAGACTAAACAGCCCAATTCACTGATCTGCTCCTTATAAGGCTTGTTCCCCAGACCTTCTGCTAATGTTGTTGCCCTTCATTGGACCCACTCCAGCCCCTCAATGTCCTTCTTGTATTGAGGTGTCCAAAACTGAACAGAGTATGTGGCCTCACCAGTGGTGAGTACAAGGGGACAACCACTTGCCTACTCCTGCTGGCTTCACTGTTTCTGATACAAGCCAGGACAGCACTGGCTTTCTTCCAGAAGAGATATCTAACGTACACATAAGGCTTATCCTTATTATCTAATTGCTTTATGCAAGTAATTTCTCTCAATATAAACCAATATCTGATGTTGCCCTACCTTTAACACATTAAAATCCTCTGAGAAGGGCTCGCCCTATCTCCATCTCATCCCTGCAAGGATCCTGGACCTTTTCCAGTTCAGCTGGCATGTAAAACACAAACACCAGCAGTGACAGTGATGAATGTCTGCTCTTGGCTGTCGCCTGCATTCACACTGATGGATATCCCTGCAGCATCTGATTGCATAAACCATGAAGTCCTTTTGTTCAGCTTACAGATGTTTGGTCAGATCCAAATAACAGTCTCTACAGAGGAAGCTGGCAAACTTGTGCCCAAAGCAAGCAGTTTACCAAGAAAGTCCAGCTCCCAGCTCACTCAGATCTATGGCAATCACAGTGGAGGGATTACTTAAATTCAATTAATGGTTAAAAAACCCCAAACAACAACTTAACAGATACGTTTGTCAGCTTACCTGTTAGGTAATTGGAATTGTGCAAGCAACTAAAGGGTAATTGTAATCACCAAGTGAGAGAGCTTTGGAAGAACGAGATGTGGAAAGACAGCAAGGCTGTGGGCAATGCACACGCTGTCTTTGCACTGGCCACATTTGGTGTCCTGAGAACCAATTTGCTCCCAAGCTAAATCCTGTTGTCCCCAAGCTGCTCTTATCCCATTTCTATACCTCATTCTCCCTTTCTATACCCATGGGAGAAGGAGACCTCTTGACCCAAAGCTTTCCATCAAAGGCTTTGCTGTATTTGCAAACCTGTACCGCCTCTATCACAATGCAAGTTCACCCTGCCAACAACTGCCTGAAGGCTGGGGAGACCTCTTGTAGGAAACAGGAGCAAAGAAGCAAACAGACAGACCCTTCCCCTTTCTGCACACAATACTTTTTTATCTGCTTGTCATCACACGTATTTTGGGGCCTTGAAAAGCCGGATGGAAGAGGTAGATCGTTTCTGCGGGCCAGGCGTGCCCATCCCCTCCACAAACTGTGGGCTTGTTGGCACATTCAGCAACGGAGCAGTACCCCCGGCTGAGGGGGTGTATCCAAGCACAGTCTGATGCACGGAGGTTATCCTCCCTGAAGGATCTGCAAAATGCAAAATTATCCCCTTGAAAGCCAGGGTAGGGTTCAGGGAAAGCCTTCCAGTATGAAGTGGTGAAACCCAGAGGAGGAGAAGGCACCTGAGCTTGTTTTGAAGTTGTTGAGTGTTTTCGCAGCCAGCACATCTCGTGTTACAGACCCAATTTGTCAGTAGCTTGAGGCAGCCATTTTAATAAAAATTTAGCCAAAGTTTAGGGAAGACACAGAGATAGATGTGCATGTGTGTGCACGCTTTCTCCAGTGCTGCTGCTGACAAACCAAGGTGATAAAGTACATTGCTTGCTTGGGGGCACCCTACACTTTCCTTTTTGCCACTACAGAAAGAAAATGTAAAATGTATTGGTGAAACCACAATAAAAATAGGTTAATGTGTCAGGGAGGCTTTTTCTGCACTTCAGACTATGAGAATCTGCTTGAAAAACCTTTCAGTAACGTCTGTGCCAAGGTTCCCAGATGTGTTACCCCAGTTAATACAGGGAGGGGTTAAGGATGAAGAAATCCCAGATGCAACCCTGGCTTTAAACCTGCCTGTTTAATTTAGCCCTGGGTGCCTAAGCAGGGGTGTTCTTGTGTTTCTTGTCTTGGACCAGCCAAACTTCTTATTCCAGAAAGTTCCTGTCTGCCTTTCTCAACCTTTTCTCCACAGCACCAGTTTCTTTTCTTAGAATTTCTCCGTCTTATCTTGATGGAAAGAAGGGACATCTAATCCCTGCTTTGTTGGGCCAGGTATGTGGGAAGGGCAATTTCAAACGCCAAAAATTAGGAAGCCTGTGTGGAGGAAAACAGTTTGCTGCCATTAGAAAGCGGGCAACGAAAGCGTAGGCAGAGGCTTTCTGGACAAAGTTTCTCCAGAGAGTTGCTACAAGCCACAGAACCACTGTGATGTTGCTCTTGATTTAGAATCATGGAATCATTTAGGTTGGAAAGGATCTTTAAGATCATTTAAGAGTCCAACTCTAAATCTAACACTGCCAAGTTCACCACTAAACCATATCCCTAAGCACCACATCTACCCTTTTCCCAGTCACCAGTGTGTGTTGCTTTGCTCTTGTCAGAGTAAACAATAATCAAGTTATATTTTACTCCATCCACAGACTACTTTTAGGGCTTCACTTGCTGTTAACCTGCGGCAGACGAACGAGGAGCGCACACTCACCTCAGCACTTGCACATGAGCTGTGCATCCAGCATCCCAACGCTAGAGCTGCCTGCAGGCAGGAAACAGTCAGGAGCATCAGAAACCCTAAATTTTCCTTCCTGTGATGCAAGCAGACACTTCACCCCATCCCGCTGCCCTCTCCAGACTGGACAGGCAGCATAGGCTGGGTTTGGTAGCTGTAGCCTGTGTGGGGCAAAGAATGCCTCTCTTGATGGGTGATGTAGCTGGCATGGCCAGGATAGGGTCCTTCCTCTCAAAATCTGCAAAAATCAAGACTTGGCTTTACTGCTTTGCTTCTCTTTTAGCTTTCAATAAAATATATTCCATTATAGCCAGGAGATCTTGCCTCTCCTCCTGAGAAGCTGCCCGAGGAGCAGACAGTAACTAGTAGCATTGATTTATTGCTGCAGAGGAGGTAGAGAAAGAGGAATGTAATAAACGCTGAGGAGATGAGAAATGCACCCGTTTCTTCACCCCCTCCACACACACACACGCACAGAGCAGCCCGTAGAGGGAGAGAAGGTTATCTGCCATGAACCAGAACACTGCTGAAATTGTAATGAAACAAAAGTCAGAGCAGGTAGGTGGTGGTAGAAATGCTGAGCTTGATGCCCATTTATCATCCTCAGATGCCAAAACCAAGGTGGTGAGGAAGGTCAAGAGCGGGGCAGCCTACCATTTGCAAACACGGTCTGTCAGAAAGATAGAGCTGGCTATTTCCTACCCAGAACTGGAAGAAAAAGTCTGTATTCCAGAACTACTCCACTCTGAAGGAACACTAATAAGCTTGGTGGAGCAAGCACGTAAGTGTGAAAAGATGCTGATTTAAAACGACTTTGGTCATCTTAACCCAGCCCCTGTGCTCACAGGTATTATCCAAACATGGTTTGTGCACTCTGATCAGACAGTATTTTTCCACACAGCTCCATCCTTCAGCACACAAATTAGACCTGCACTGTGGCTTTGGCACCATCTCTACTTCACGTAGGAAAGGTTCTGCAGGGAAGAGAAAGCCCAGAATTACATCCGTAGATCCCATCTCCCCCTTTGTTCCAGTGTGCTGGGAAACACAGTTCAGCCAAGCTTTTGAGAGATGGCCTCTAATTGTGTCTTTTTTACCTTCTAGTGCCTGACTTGCAAGCCCAGGGGTTTGGGTTGCAGAAGTGCTGAGCTCTCGGTCTCAGCTGAGTCAGGGAGAGTCAGTGATTCACAGCCTCTTATCGTATAGCAAGTGTTCTGAAAAGTCATGTCCCAGTGGATTGAATCTGGGATACTGCAGCGCTGACTTGGCAGCTGTTTTGGCAATCTGATGCCCAGTTGCCAAATGACAATATCATGATATCTCATTACAAAGAGCTTTTGCTAAAATGAACCAAGAGCTGGAGAGCCCTTGCACTGCAGCAGTGAGCGCTATAGAAAACACCGTGAGGAAAACATTTTAGGACTCAAAGACCATGGTGTAAATCAAGAACGTACCGGAAAATAACAGACTGCCTAGGTGCTTGCCAGCTGAGACATGTCTTCTCAGGGAACAGTATGAAGCTGAAGGATTTTGGATACACTGAGAAACCCCAACTATGTGAGTGCAATTAAAGACAAAATTAAAGGGAGTTAAATAAGGTTGCATGACATTTGCATGACTTATCAGTGGGGTAAACACCACAGGGTTGAGAGTTGCTGAGGCAGCTACAGGACCACACCTGTAGGATGAGAGTTTGCTCTAACAGTACGTGGGAGATGAAGCACCTTGTTGTCAGTGGGTTCACACATAAACACTGACAGCATCTAACTGGGGAGATTTAGGAACAGACATGGTTCAAGCTTTGTAAGGTATCACAGATATCACAGTATTACCAAGGTCGGAAGAGACCTCATAGATCATCAAGTCCAACCTGTCACCACAGAGCTCAAGGCTAGACCATGACACCAAGTGCCATGTCCAATCCTGCCTTGAACAGCTCCAGGGATGGCGACTCCACCACCTCCCTGGGCAGGCCATTCCAGTGGCCAATGACTCTCTCAGTGAAGAACTTTCTCCTCACCTCAAGCCTAAATTTCCCCTGGCGCAACTTGTGGCTGTGTCCTCTTGTTCTGGTGCTGGCTGCCTGAGAGAAGAGAGCAACCTCCTCCTGGCCACAACCACCTCTCAGGTAGTTGTAGACAGCAATAAGGTCTCCCCTGAGCCTCCTCTTCTCAAGACTAAACAATCCCAGCTCCCTCAGCCTCTCCTCATAGGGTTTGTGCTCCAGGCCTCTCACCAGCCT